>JANAVB010025799.1:6015625-6038140 GCA_029216955.1 Iris pallida
TGCGTAGTGGGCTTCGACTAAATCACAAACATAATAGGGTCGAATGAATTGAGTCAAGGTTGAGCTCTAGTAAAATCGGAAAGTATATAGTATTATGGTAAGGTTATAGCTAGCCTTTTGACCTAAAAGTCGTACCACAAAAATAGAGTACAAGGGGACGTGTTTGAGTGGGACATGATATACCTAGAGGATGAGGTGGACTCGTCTAGATCTTGCATATGAAATTTGTTGAAAGATAACAGCTGGTCTCGTGCTCCGAATATTAAGACACGGCCGGGGCACAAAATGATCTAAATGGAAAGGAGAGTCCATGGGGCACTAATTATCATCCTAATGGAATTATTCTGATCAATCAGTAATCTTCATATATCCTAAAATTTAGGGCTTACGTCTACCCACCTTAGAAGCTAGGACATGGTTTAGGAATGGTGAGGTTTAGAAGGATTCCAAAGTCAGATATTTACCTCGACTCTTGTTAATAGAGAATAAGTACGAAGATCGGGATAGGTAGATATAAGTCAAGTCAAGGGTCATTCCTCAATAAATGGAAAACGAGTGCGTGTGCAATGACACTGGTCGATAAAATAGAATGACCTACTCGTCCACAGTATACATGAGTGTCGACGGGGTAACCAACTCTAAGCACATCGATGAAAGATTTCTAACAACTGAGTCGTGATTTCTTGGGGTCAAACCTGCCGGACTATTGTCACAAGGGTGTCTAGTTGAAGCCAAGCTTCAAACAAATGATTAGAGGCTTACAACATTTGGTCTCTGGAGAATAGGTAGTCCTAGGTTGGCATTTGGTCAAGGGAAAGATCCTAATCATCGGACTCCAATGACCAGAAGATCAAGATAGTAGTTTAGTGTCGAAGGGAGGACGAGTAACTCAAGGCAAGGTTCCAGTCACAGAGCTGGCCGATGGTAGCTACACTTGCATATACAACTATCATATCCATGGAATAATCTGTATCTATCTATCAATTACGAGCTTTCGTCTTTCTAATCGGTGAAAGACAACAATAAACAGTTCAAGAGAGATGTCATTGAATACAATTACGTGATTCAAAGGCGAATGTATAATTCAAGAGGAATTGTCAAAGCAGTCGTGATGCGATCCTAGAGACATCTACATCTCAATCCACGTAGGGTAATTAGATGAAAAGCGAACCAAATGCATCATGGTTGATCAGACCGTAATACAATGATTCTGATTAGACAATATGTTAGCGGGCATCCCAATAAACATATGTCTTGAATCAAGCTCGATAAAAGAGTAAGCTTGCAAAAAATAGGCTGTAAATAGCAGCATTGGTCAAGAGAGTCAAAATATAAATATGCGACATTTTTGAAATAAGGCACAATTGGTTCGAGTTTTGAGAGAATCAAAGCTTACCTGGTGTTCCTTATTTATAGGCATCCTACTATCTTCTATCCATAAGGCCTGGATCTTAGAGGGCATATATGGCACTTTCCTATCCTCTATAATATCCTAAACTTGTAATCACGTCTGAAATTATTTTACCGAGAATTATGCCTCGCCCGTCATACTGGTTGTGACAAACCCTTGGGTTTGGTGTTCATGATTCAATGGGATAGGCTATCGGTACTCTACCTTACATTGACACAAGGGTATCTTAAGATCTAAAGAGGTCAACTAGGACATTGTTTTAGCAAGATCCATAACCTACATTCTTTGAAAGGATTTCAATTCTATGGTTGTGCTCGCCAGTGCGCTGCTGGCTGCAGTGAACCCACATTCTCCACTCTCAAATAATTGTCGACAGTGCGTGCTGTCTAACCATTATTAGTTAACTAACATTCCTTTAACTATATCCGTAAAATTCATGAGCTTCTAGAGATTCAAACAGGGGACTAAAAATAAGGCGTAGGTATTTGTCCTATCAGAGTAACAACACTTAAAAGCAAGAGTTACATGGAGGAAATAACTAAAGACAAAGGAATACAAACTTTCTATTATATCATATGCATTTCTATGGTTGAGGGAAAAATCTATCAATCTACCTCGAGATTCGTATGCGAATAGCAGAATCAGAAAATTAAACTAATTCCTTACGGCAAAATAGGATTTTAAATAGACAATTAACTTATGATAAGATCTATATCTAAATAGAGCAAAAGAAAAATTGAACAGTTTATCAAGATTAAGCCTTAATTCTGGAAAGCCTAACTAATCAAGTGTATAGGTATCCACATTGGATCGTATCTCATATCAAGTAATAGTGTATCTATAAAGATTGGCAAGCAATCTAAATTTAACAACTCTGTATCCAATTGCATGGCCTATCAGACAATCTTAACTACCCAATTAATAAGAGACCCTTATCCTAGTTATCCTCCTAAATCATTTCAATCCTAATTGTGAATGAGCTTTCAAGTCGCAGGCTCGCAATGGTACGACTACTTAAGTACCATCACGAGTTAGCATGTTTTACGAAATCTGACCTGCAGGGCACCATAAAAATTTGTCACGACCCGCACCCGCTTTTCCAGATACGAGACGTGTCCAAGCCAGCCTACGCCGCAGAGTCGGCGGTAGAATGCTGTTAAGCCCGCAAGAAATAAATGCTCAAAATTAACATTGTGCTCATTCACCTTTCAATTTGTTACAACATTTACAACATTTATAATTAAAAAAAATACAAGATTTTACAATTAATAAAATTATACAATGCTATCTATTTCTAGGTTTCTGTCTGCATGTTACACCCGTATCTCCCAAGCTAAGTGAAGCCACAGCTAACCTGAAAAATGTTGGTTTCCAGTCAGGAATGAACAAGTACACAAACCGATGGCAATGCGAAACACATAGAATTAACAAGACATGAAATAACATATGGAATATGAAAACTAGAAATTACTGATGACATGGCATGGTGGAGAAGAAAAGGAAAAATAAACAAAGACAAACCTATGTGGTGTGAATATCCTTTCAATATGTGAACGGCTAGGGGGTAAATACGGCACCCTGCAGTGCGTGGCAGCTGCTATCAGTCAAGATTAGACATATTGGGATAGTTCTGGGTAGTCCATATGTATACTAAGATATTTCCCCTCCCGACTACTCCGTGTGACGAGCGTGTCAGCAAGCATTAAGATATATGTATAAACATGAAATGGAAAGTCTACTATAAATCGAAAGCAATCAGAAAGTGCACTTGCCTGAGGTCTTTAGCTGGAGAAACCGATAGTACAACCACATCAGATGAGTCACTAAAGTCAACACATGCAAAAAGTCTCCAGATACTGAAATAAATATTACCAATGTTCTCAGAATAGTCAAATTAGCTAGAATCGCCTGTCCTTAAGTCCAAATCTGGACACAGGGGCAAAACGGTAATTTTGGGTCAAAACTGTGTCCACCGTTGGACCCGCTTTGCACCGAAAAGAATGCCAGAGTCAACGGTCTCTAAAATCATCAAACTATATGTCAACAGGTCCGGTTTTCGATACGAATCCAACCGTATGTCCAAAGTTGGATTTCGGCGGGCCGTGCACAAAATCGTCCGTTAGTCGGACCGTGGGGTCCGCAAAACGGCGTTCCGTTTCAACTGTCTCAGAATTGGACCAAACTTGGCAAACAGGACCAAAAAAACGATACGGTCCTATTTGCGCAAGTTTCGTCTCGATCTGACGAGCGTGCACGAAGTAATTGGAAAACTTGCACAGAGGCCGATACGGTAAATTTTGACTGATACGCATCAAATTTGTCGCGCACACGCGACCAATTTGAATTTCGTCAAAGCCCACACATCCACGAATCCGTTACGCACCTTTGATGCTTTTGGTACGCGACCAAGTCGCCCGGTTTGGTGGGACGCACGTGGTATCGGAGTGTTTTTCATTAAATTTAGTTTTCGAAATAAGGTTTTTTCGAATTTTCAAGAATGGATTAATCTGTACATGGTTTATGAAATTCAGAACTACAAAATAGTTTCTGATCCCCTATATGTTATCTAAAAATGTGTTCAAATAGAATTTCTAATATGGAATTAGATCGATCGGAATCGATCTCCAAACATGGATGATTGGACTGCACCAGTGTTCTTTTTGTACCGTTTCCGCTCGACTTCGTGTCGATATTGCGGACGGGTTTTTCAATAATTATCGAAGTTATTTAATGGGATCTAAAGAGGGTCAGGTGAGGTTCATACCAGAGTTCGTAGCTCGCGAAGCCATCCATCATTCGCGACGAATCGTCGCTGTGAAGGTAGACTCCTCGCAGTACAGCTGCTGCCTTTGCTCTGTTCCAGGCCGCGCGGCCTTGCTGTCGTCGGCCGATGGCCGACGGCCGACCAGCCTGCAACGGCGCGCGCGCGCGCAAGGGAGGGGTGCGAGGTCGGGGTAGAGAATTAGGGTTTGGGTTTCTCGATCGATCTCTCCCTGTTCAATATACACATATTACGCGATACTGTACGCGGAGGGTGGGGGGTTTAATATTCGGGCTGTTGCTGGGTAAGCCCGGCCTGTGGGCCTGGTCGGGCTCGGCTGAGCCCGGCTTTGGTGCTGCTATTACTGTGGTCTTTTTCTTTTCTATTTCCTTTTATTATCATTATAATATATATATTATATATATATATTATATATATATATATTATAATATATATATATATATATATAATATATATTTATATACAAACATACATACATGCACATACGTATTTTACATACATACACCCATATATATATATAGAATTTATATATATCTATATATCTAATACTATATATATATCCATACGTATATACGCATATAATATGTACATATACATATATACGAATATTTATATATACATATACATATTATTATATATATATATATATATATATATATATATATATATAGATATATATATATATATATTATATATATATATATATAAAAATATAATAATATATATATATATATATATATAATATATATATATATATACACCCACAGATAACCAATAATAAAAAATAGTATTATTTCATAATAACCTCATTGATAATAATAATAATAATATAATAATAATAATAATAATAATAATAATAATAATAATATAATAATAATAATAATAATAACGAAATTGATGAACCAAATAAAGGCGTATATACCAATATGTACAGTCTAAAAATCTCCAAAATATACGAGGGCCTATTTATACAAAAGTCATGAATAATACTAATAGTAATATTTATAATATTTAAATTATGAATACTTAGAAAATATTCATTAAACATTAAAACGAAATGCAATACCCTCATACCAAATTCCATCAACACGAATGTCATTAGACGTGCCACATGACTACATGGGCGTGGTCCGGTCCGGGTCTAGTCCGGACCAGCCTGGTACAACCGGATCACTTAAATGTCAAATAATAATATAATGAAATTAAACTATTTATAATGGTCATGTCACAACTTGGCCTGATTTTTCTAATTAGGACATCACTACTACTCGGGCTTTCCCTACCATGGCTAAACTCTAGTCAAAGCACGCCACTGCACTATCCGTGCCATGATTCCTAGTCGTCTTGTACTCCAACTCCTAATCATGACTAAAATCATATACCGTAATAATTAACTAATTTAATTATTTATAAAACCTAAAATCACCATTTAACAAATAAATAATAAAAAAATTATTTCAAAAAAAATTTCGGGAAGGGAAGCTACAAAGATAGAGAGCATAGACCAAAGACCTTGGCTTCTTCCTAGCATTGATCATCCAGTCCATCATGGTACATGAAAGATTGAAAGGGACATGGGAGTGTAGGTGATACATAGCAGAAATCTTAAAATATGAAACTTCATCAGTAGATCCCGCTTTGGGCAGAATCGTGGAAAAGATAATACGATGAAGCTCATAGAAGTAGGGGTTTAGAAACTTGGCAAGAAGCTTTCGTGGACGTGTGTTTGGGGTGCACAAATCGTCCTTGAAGCTTTCTAGAGACGACCCATCCGGTAATTGAAATTTGCGAGCATTAACAAGTTTCTTCCATGAGTTAGGCTCCGGAATTTCAAGATATTCTGCAAGATCAAAATTATCAAATGATATATCAATGCCAGCAACATATGAATATAAACGTGTATCATCATGAGTAAGATTGCAATAAAACATTTGAATGACCTTTAAATAGATAAGTGAATTTGTAGTGACAAGTTCATCAAGACACAAATCATGGAAAAGGGAGTCATATTGAGAAAATATGGTGAAGTTAATAGGATGACCCGCACATATGGGACGAGATCGAAAATCATTGAACCACTCGTTTTAGGCGTCCAATGATACAAATATGCGATCATCATACGTGTTAGGGTCAATGGGACGAGGTGGATTGAACAATAGGTGAATAGGTTGTTGAATCGGTTGTTGAACCGGAATAGGTTGATGAACCGGTTGTTCATTGCGAGGAGGAGGATTCGAAGAGGATGCACCCTCGGTTCGAAGCCTCTTTTCTCTATTAAACAACTTGGGAGCCATGAGTAATGAAGAAAATAATGAAATTTAGATGGAGAGAAGAGTTAAATTATACCTCAAAAGAATGATGAAGTATGGAAGAGAATGATGCAAGAAACCCTCTCCTTGAATTTGGAGAAGAAATATGCACTAGAAAGAGAGAACTAGGGTTAGGGTTTGAAGAGAAATGGTTTTGAGAAGTTTAGAAGGTGGCAATGGAGGAGAGAGAGAGAGAGGGAGAACCCGGTTATAATGTTAGGGGTTCGAATGGTCGAAAGTAATCTGGACCATTGGATCAATTTAGATCAGCGGCTGATCCCGCATGCTGTTCTGGAATGATGAGACCGAATTCGACCCGAACTCTGTCTTAGGCAGAGTTCGGCCGAAATTCTGGGTTCTGTGGCCAGAATAGAAATCAGGCTAAAAATAAAGTTGAAAAATGAATGAGACAAATAAGAATAAAGTAATGGAAAGATGAATATGCAAAAGTAAGAAATCCAAGTAGAATTGTAACAAGTGAAAGCTGAATCAAAAGAATCCAAATGAAGTTCGAAAATTTGAATTTAGCATGTGATAAATAAAAGTATACCATGTAATAAACAAGGAATTATGTCACAATTCAATATTGTGAAGCTGCCATGGGGTAGCTGTAGGGGCCGGATCCAGCTAGCGGTAGTCCTGAGGACTAGTACACCGTGTCGCTTAGGCTTTTACGCCTTATTGTTAGAAGGACCCTTTCGGCTTGTACCCATAACAAATTCATCATAAAGAATCAAGACATAATCGATATTTACGCAGGTTACTTTAATGAATAACAACTTCATCCAAAATTCCTAGTTCACGACACAGAAAATTGAAATGCTCTTCGGATAGTGGTTAGTAAAGAAATCTGCCAGCTAATGATCAGTGTCAATAAATTCTAAGTTTATAGTGCCATTTTGCTGGTGATCACGCAAAAAGTGGTGATGTATTTCAATGTGTTTCGTACGTGAGTGACATATAGGGTTCTTAGTAAGGTTGATGGCACTAGTGTTATCACAGAATATAGGAATGTGCATAAAAGAAAGGTTGTAGTCTGCAAGGGTTTGCTTCATCCACAGAATTTGTGCACAACAACGACCAGCTGCATATATTCAGCTTCTGTTGTGGATAGTGCGACGGAATTCTGCTTCTTGCTAAACCAAGAGACTAGAGCCTTGCCTAATAAATCATGTGCCGCTTGTACTTTTACAGTCGACTTTGCATCCTGCGAAATTAGCATCCGAATAACCGATGAGGTCAAAGGATGTGGATTTGGGATACCATAAGCCCACTGTAATCGTACCCTTAAGGTATCGAAAGATACGCTTAACGGCCGACATGTATGATTCCTTAGGACTAGCTTGATAGCGAGCACACAGACAAACACTAAACATGATATCGGAACGACTAGCAGTTAAATAGAGTAAACTACCAATCATACCTCGATACTTACGTTGGTCAACAGGTTTGCCGCTTTCATCAGGTTCCAGCTTGGTCGAAGTAGCCATAGGAGTGCTGATTGGTTTGACGTTGTCAAGATCAAACTTCTTCAGCATATCCTTTGTATTTTGACTGACTGATGAAAGTTCCTTGCGAAGTTTGTTTGACTTGCAATCCAAGGAAGTAGGTGAGCTCCTCCATCATGCTCATCTCAAATTCGTTCTGCATACACTTAGCAAAATCTTGGCAAAGATTTTATTAATAGAACCGAATATGATATCATCTACATAAATTTGCACTAAGAGAATATTGTTTTGAAAACTTTTGATAAACAGTGTAGTGTCAATTTTCCCTTTTAAAAAACTTTTATCTAGCAAGAAATTGCTTAGGCGTTCATACCAAGCTCTAGGGGCTTGTTTGAGGCCATATAGCGCTTTCTTGAGTTTGAAAATGTGGTCAAAAAATTTGTGATTTTCGAAACCAGGGGTTGTTTTACAAAAACTTCCTCTTTAATAAATCCATTCAGAAAAATACTTTTTACATCCATTTGAAACAATTTAAAATTTAAAAATTAGCAAATGCACAAAGCATCCAAATGGCTTCCAGTCTTGCAACAGGAGCATGTCTCATCGTAGTCGATACCTTCCTCTTGGTTATATCCTTGAGCTACTAGACGAGCTTTGTTGCGTGTAACTGAACCATCTTCATTTACTTTGTTGCGAAAAACCCATTTCATACCAATAATCGAATGATTAGCTGGCCTAGGAACAAGTTCCCAGACCTGGCTCCTCTCGAATTGGTTGAGTTCTTCTTGCATGGCAGAAATTCAAAACTCATCATTAAAAGCTTCTAAAACAGTTTTAGGCTCAATTTGTGAAATGAAGGCAGTGCTAGCAATGGAGTCTTTTAACGATGATCGAGTACTTACTCCGCGTGAAACCTCCTATTACCAAGTTTTCTGGATGTGACGGCTTGAAAGAGAATTTCTTTAGCAAGCCCTCTAGAGAATTGATTTCAGTGGTGGTATTCATCGGCGTAGAAGTTGATGGCTCAATATCATTGTCAGGAGTGGCTGCTGCACTATTATCTTCATCAAAAGTCACATTTGTAGACTCTTCCACAATTAATGAGCATTTGTTGAACACTCTATATCCCTTGCTCTTGGCAACATAGCCAAGAGAGATACCATCGTCAGCTTTGGCATCAAATTTGCCTAAGTTGTCTTTGGTGTTAAGGATAAAACATCGACAACCGAAAACTCTAAATATGAAACATTTGGAGTTCTTCCAAACCAAAGCTCATAGGTATTTTCTTCGTAATATGTCGAATGAGCACCCTATTTAAAATATGGCACGCTGTACTGACAGCTTCTGCCCAAAAATATTTTAGAAGTGAAAATTTGTTCAACATGACTCTAGCCATATCGCCAAGAGTCCTATTCTTCCGCTCCACAACACCATTTTGTTGAGGAGTTCTAGCACAAGAAAACTCATGATCAAAACCATTTGAATCACAAAACTTTTCAAAATCGGTATTTTCGAATTCGCCTCCATGATCACTTCGGATTCGAGTGATCATGTAGCCTTTTTCGTTTTGAACCTTTTTAGCAAAAATTTGAAAACATAAATAGCATCACTTTTGTTTGTAAGAAAGAAAACCCAAGTAAATCTAGAAAAATCATCTACTATAACAAAAGCATCGAATTTTCTACCAAGCCTGGCTACTCTACTAGGACCAAATAAGTCCATGTGAAGTAATTGCAAGGGTCTAGTAGTACTTATAGTGTTTATGGAATGAAATAAGGACTTGGTTGCCTATTTAACTCACATTCAACACATACCGTGTCCTTTTGAATGTGAAGTCGGGCAAGCCTCTTACTAGCTTCTTTGTCGATAGCCTGGATATGGTATCCATATTGGCATGACCAAGATGCTGGTGCCACAACAATCTCTCATCCTTGTGGGCGTAGAGGCATCTCCCTACACTGTTAGTATCTCTAGATAGATAGAAAAAGTAAATGTTATCCTCTCTTATCCCTTCAAAAGTGATGTCTCCCGTTGACCTATCATAAATATAGCATTTATTTTGTCCAAAGTTAATTTCATATCCATGATCAGCAAGGTGACTTATGCTGAGTAGGTTATGCTTTAACTCGGTCACTAGGCAGACATCCTTTATTACTGGAGAAGGAGGATGACCAATAGTACCATTACCTATGATGTATCCTTTTAAGTTGTTGCCGAAGGAACATACCCTTCCCTCTTCATCGATAGTGATGCGAAAAGATTTGTGTCTCCCGTCATATGTCGTGAGCATCCACTATCGTGAATCCACTTGCTTTTAGTAGAGGAGGGAAGGTCCACCTACATCAAGAGTAGATGTGACCTTTGGTACCCAAGTTCTTGTGGGTCCTGAAATGTTAGTTTTTGGCACCCATGTATATAGATTTATATATACTAATCTCCTAATTCTACATTGTGGTGAGATGTGTCCATGTAATCCACAATAGGTGCAAGTAGCATGTCTATTTGTGTTGGAAGCATGTTGTGGTGTCTATATACAGCACGGGGAGAGTTGTGTGGAACAGCAGTATAATGACTATACATGGTAGCAGGATGATAGTTATGTCTATATTCAGCATAGTGATGGTTATGTCTATGTACTACATGGTGATGGTTATGTCTATATGCAGCATGGTGATTGTGTGTAGCAGTAGAATAATAGTTATGAGAATAATTTCTATGTGCATGTGGTTTGTGTGCTGTATGGAAGTGCGTGTACATGTAGGCATGTTTACGTGGCATGATGATGACGTGTTGACTATTTTGAGTAGTCTTGTGCTTTGTGTGTCTTATGTGATTGGGTTTGAGGTTGAGCAACCTGTTTTCCCAATCTAATATCTAGTTTCTTAGAAGCAGCATGCAGTTCATTGCACTTAACATTCAAACCATCAATTTTAGCAATAAGATCTTGTGTCTATCTTTTCTTCAGCAAGCTCAGTGTTGAGTACTGTGATCTCACGTGTTTGCTTATCAATACGTGTTTCGGCATCATGTAGGCTTAACTTAAGCTTAGACACCTCATTAGTGTCTTCTGTGGGTGGAGTGTCTCTAACATTATCAAGCAAAGAAGAGAGTTTTTGAATCTCGACTTCATAGCTTTTGATCTTCTCCTTGGCATGCTTATATTTACTAATGACTTTCTTGTGGTCATTTAGTAAATCATTGATACATCGCCAAGTTCATCAAAAGTGAAATCATCGAGAGTATCGCTAGTTACCTTATCGGATGTGGCCATTAGGCATACATTGGCGGTGTCTTGAGGGGAGTCATTTTCTTCCTCGGAGTCACTTGCTTCACTTTCATGCCAAATGCTAGTGTTGGCATATTTTTTTGAGGAAGACTTCTTGTAGGGCTCTCATATCGGTTGTTCTTTGCGAATGGACAGTCTTTCGGACGTGTCCAGTCTTCTTGCAGTCGTAACATGTTGGTTCTTCCTCGTCATCTTCTTGTTGTTCCTTCTTTTTCGATTGAGGCGAAGGAACTTCTTGAAGTTGCGGACAAGGAGAGCTTGATCATCACCTTCGGTATTATCGTCATCAGTCTCTTCAGGATCAGCCCTTCGACGATGAGCTTTTAGGGCAATCTTTTTGCCTTTGGAGCAGGCTTTTCGAAGTCTTTGAGGTCAAGCTCGTGAGTCATCAGCTTTCCCATCAAGGTCTCCATAGACATTGTGGTGATATCATTGCCTTCTATGATAGCTGTTACCTTAGGGTTCAAATCTTAGGTAGCCCCCTAAGTAACTTGCGATCTTCTCGTGATTTGTATATAGTTTGCGAGAGATGACAAGGGGTTGATGACGTCGAGGAATCTTGTAAATATTGTGTGATCGTCTCATTGGCTTCATCTTGAACGCCTCATATTCTTGAGTGAGACGACTGATTTTTGACTCCTTGACTTGGGTGGTTCCTTCACGCATCACTTCTAGAAGTCTCCATACTTCGTGCAAGGTGGTGCATGTCGAAACCCTGTTAAACTCATTCCTGTCTATTGCACAAAATAAAGCATTAATGGCTCTAGCGTCTAGACTCCCCTGTTTCTTTTCTCGTCAGAATATTTGTCGGGGTTTCTCGACGAGATCACCATTGACAACTATCCTGACGGGCTTTTTGTAACCATCGGTAACAATGGTCCACAGGTCGAAGTCTAGCAACTTGAGATAAAAACTCATCCTTTTTCCAATAGGTGTGGTTAGTTCCATCAAATAGGGGAGACCTATGAGTGGATGCCCTTCACCGTGATTGAAAAACATGGGTTGTGTGGTTGCCACGGATCAGCTCTAGGATGTTAGTCCTTGTTGAGAGAACAGAGCTATGATACCAATTGAAGAACAAGTAGGCAACTCTAGAGGGGGTGAATAGAGTTTATGACAATAATATCCAATTAAAAATTAAACTCTTTCACCAATAGTAAATATCAAGTAAATGCGAAAATTATAAAGAGCGAGAAAGCAGACGCAAACACAGCCGATTTTAACCTGGTTTCCTCGTGGAGGAATAGTCCAGGCCTGAGACTCTAGCTCAGGATTAAATCCACTATTTGTGAAATAGTAGTTACACCCCGTACCTTTTCTTCAGAAGAGCACGTCAACTTCTTACAGAGATCGCAGTGACGATGCTTGGAATTTCCAAGCGACTTTTCAACTCTTGCACAAACTCCTAACTGAAGAGCACTGAGCACTTTGAGGCTTAGGGAGCTTGTGGCTAGTAGATGAGAAGGGAAGGCTTGTATAAGGCTTTAGAGAGAAGAGAAGAGAAGATTGGATGATTGAAAAGTAAGAATTCAAGGCCTATATAGGGTTCTAGCCAGGCAGAATTCGGCCAGAATTCTAGGTCAAGAATTCAAATTTTTGGCCGTTGGACAACTAGCATACAACAAACCCTAAAAATTAGGGTTCTGTAATTTATGGGACAGAATTCGGCCCGAACTCTGTGTGGGGCAGAGTTCGGCCCGAACTCTATCTCCAGAAGACAAAATAGTTCTAATGGTTGCTCATTGGGCTAGTTTGGTTTTGGTGGAGCTTTTGGTTTGTGGCTTGGAGATAGGTACATGCCCAAACTACTCAGTGCGACTCAGTTTACATTTATCTAGACTCAAGAAAAGTAAAAATATAGACTCAAAACATAGTACGCTACAGGTACGAGCCGTTGTCCGTCTTGTACTGAGTTCAGTCTTGATGTGTCATATTGAATTATGACAAGTATCATACTGTCAATTTTATCAATATTTGGTTGACTGTGATTTTGTGTCAACAGATTAAGCGTCTGAAAAATTCAAGGACTTAAAGGTAGAAGCTGAATGACAAACGGGTCAACAACTCGAGACTCAGAAGTGAGCAAGATGGAGAGTATCATTCTCATAAATTCTCGTCATTTATATAAAAAAATATAGAATTGTCAAACAAGGCTACATCGTATTCTCGTTTATCAAATGGAGTTGCAGGAATGGAGAATCGTACTCTGAAAGAAATGATGAACTAAGTGATTTAAACAACAGGACTTCCAAAATGCTTTTGGGGATAATCTACGCTATCAGCTACCTTTATTCTCAACAAAGTGTCGTTTCCACAATTAGAGTTAACTACTCATGAACTCTGGTTCAAAGTCAGATCCAACTTGAATGTTATTTGTGTATGAGGGTGTTTGATTTATGTTAAGCTTGCAAATATCATGATTCAGAAGTTAGGCATACGGACTACTAAGAATCTTTCTGGGTATATTGAGAAGAGTGATGTGCATAAATTCCTTGATCTTAAATTAAATCAGATCATTAAGTCTCATGATGCTGAATTCTTCGAGGATAATTTTGCCAAAGACGAATATAATTCTTGCGAATTACCGAAGAATATATCCAGAAACCAGAAAGAGTGTGCTCCTAAAGAAGTTATAGTCCCGGAGATTGTGATTGCAACCAAAGATGCAACTACAAAACCAGAACTACCTCCAAAACGAGTGAGAAATTGAAAGACTTTGGAGATGACTTTGTATGTATTATGTGAATGTAGATCCACTTACCTATGATGAGATGACGAAGGCTAGAGATGTTTTCTTGAAGTAAGCAGCCAACGATGAGATTGACTATATAACATCCAATATTACTTGGGTCTTGGTCAATCTACCTGGAGGACCAAAACCTTTTAGTTGTAAATGAATCTTCGAAGAAGATGAGAGCTAATGGAAGTGTAGACAAGTATAAGGCCAGGTTGGTTGCAAAAGCGTTTTCTCTAAACATGAGGTCGACTATTCCAATACTTATGTTCTAGTTGTTCGGATGATAATTATTAGGATGCTGATCACACTGGCTATTCACAAGATGGCGATTCAATAGATATGAAATCATTATTATTGAATAGAGATATGAACGAAGATACTTAAAAGAGGCAACATTTTTATCATCAAGGGAATTGAAGACAATGTGTGCAAAATGGAAAATTACTTTATGGTCTAAAGCAGGCTCTCAAGATGTGGCATGCGAAGTTTGATAAAATCATTAGATCAAATGATACAAGATTAGTTAGATTGATAAGTGTGTACACTAAGTACGTTGAGTACATTCGTTAATTGCGTGATATACGTGGATGATATGCTAATCCCTGGTAAAGATGTTGATAGGGTCACAATGCAACTACCTAATTCCAGGAGAGAAGTATTTTGTCATTTAAATAATTGTTGATAATTGTATTAGTGATGGTGATATTTAATTTGTATTATTTTTTGTGTTCTAGCTATTTAGTTAGATCATGTAATTAGTTGGTTAGTGGTTAGCCTATTGTTAGACTTGTGTCAACGGACCAATTAGGCTAGACACTACACTGGAGCCTAATACTTAGCATGGCATGACTCATGGACCCACATTGGACTAGGCCCAAATAGACACATTTAGTCATGCCACTTATTAAATAGAGATTAGACTATTTGCCAAAATAGGATTAGAGACTATCATGCATTAATTAGCCTCTATGACAAGTTTAGAGGGCACATTAGACATTCTCCAATGGCATGAGCATGCCCTAAAGTGGTCGGCCATATAAAGGGGGTCTCTCACTCTCTCTTCATTCCATTGTGTCATTCCATCTTAATTGGTGTTCTTCTCCAGATTGACCCATCCCTCTACTAGTTCCTTTCAAATTTTTATTTTTACTCAATTCTTTTCCATTACTCTCAGTCTCTTCACTTGAAGGATCCTAGGAGCTTGGAGACTATGAGCACTAGAAGAGGAGTCCATTTGCTAGAAGCTTCATGTCCGGATCGTGTCCATTTGGCTTTTGATTGAGAATCCATCTCCTAATAGGTATACATCTCATTTTTCTCTAATTAGGCTCTCATTGTTCTATTTGACCCTTAGAAATTCACTCATAGACAAAGACTACCAATAGGAAGAATTTTAGACTCTAATGACTCTCTATGTGAAAGTTATGTTGTGTTTTGTGCCAATTTTGGAAGAATTTCGAGAATGGTATACCAAGTGTTTATCATTTGGTTATCTAGATCTATTTAGATTAGAATTGCTTGTGTGTCTAGATCTGTGTCAACAATTGGATACGAGTAGGCCATATATTTTGGGAATTTTTTCCTCCAATACTAGTGGCACACATGTCCAATTTTACATGACATTAGACACTAGCCATGTTATACTCTAATTAGGTATAATATATATATATATATATATATATATATATATATATATATATATATATATATATAAACCTAATAATATATAAATATATATATATATATATATATATATATATATATATATATATATATAAAAAATGTTCTCTCCCCAACCTGCTCCCTCTCCCCCCTTTCCCTTCCTGGCCTCCCCCGCCGTCCGCCCCTCCCATCCCTCTGATCCCTCCACCCCCAGCCAGTTGGCGACGCCGCTGTCTACCCTGTTGCCCTCCGCCGGTGACGCGGTAGGAGCCGACGCCCCTCTCCATATCCCCATTCCTCCTTCCTTTTTCGGCAAACCTGGTCCCCTGGCGGGCCGCCACAACCGTCTGGATGGAAGGACCCAGGTCGCTGGACCCACCTCGGTCTCCGCCGTCGGCCCCTCTCTCCGCCCTCCCCTCTATTCTTGGGTCGCCCCCACCCCGGAATTAGGCCGGCGTTGGGCGCTCATCTCCGGCATCTTCCTCGTTTCACCTTGCTGCCTCGGTCCCGGGACACGACCCACATCCATCCTCCTCGGTGTCGGTGGTCGTCCCATCGAAAGCGGCAGAGTTTTCTGCCTCAGCTGCGTGCTGGACGGCCAGGCTGCCACGGGCGACGGAGTGGGTCGGCTGCCCCCAGCCTCGGGTGCTACCCCCGGTCTGCTGCCCATCGGCTTCATCCCTCCTCCTCCTCTCCTACTCGCCCCTCCCTTGTCTGGTCGCAAGACCAGCTAGCTTTGATCGGATGGCCATCTGCGCAGCTCAGGAGGGACCCCATTTTGGCGCTTCCGGAGCCGCTATCGCCGGCACGATCGCCCCTGTGTTGGCTCCGCCACTTCGGTGGCCTCCATCTTCCTTTTTCGGCGTTGGAGGGCCAGCCCCGGCGACCCCCGCGATTTCGATTCCCCCCCCCACCGGCTAACCCTGAGACGGTGCTTGCTCCCCCGCTTCGGTGGCCTTTTCCCACCCCCCGGCATAGGGCGGCCAACCCCCGAGTTCTGCCGGCCCTACCTCGGTTCCCCTCCGGTGGGGCGTGGAGCCGAAGCACGCGTCACATCATACGTTGATTCCAGCGTCCAGCTGCAGCCTCGTTGACCCCGCTCCTTGGTTAGTGGGAGCTGAAGCCAGGCATCCACTTCCTCAGTTTCCCCACTCTACGCGGGGATCTCACCCTTCTCCTATACGCGGATCGGGGGCTCACCTCTCTACGCGGGCTCATGCCACTTTTACGTGTGACCTCCTAACCTCCCCTTTTATGCGTGATCCCCTGCTTTATGCGGATACCCCTCTCCACGCGGGCCATCTAGCCTCCCACGCTACGCCGGCGTCCGCGTTTTACGCGGGACCCCCCCTACCCCCCTTTGCGTGCAGCGCACATATCACTCGGGGCCCTCCTTGCTGGGTCAGGTCCCAGGTCCCCAGGCTGTCGCCTGCGCGGACTCCTTCCCCCCTCAGGCCTTTTTCTACTCGGGTCCCACCTTTGTGCCAGCCACTATTCCTCCGACGGTTGCCGGTACGGACATCATCGCCGAGATTTTCCCCTTTCTAGCGCATACCTGCGGTGCCACCCAACCCTCTAGGCCTAGGCCGTCGCCTCCCCCTCCCTGGCCCAGCCTTTTCAGCCTCTTGCCATCCACTGCCCGGTGCCAGGCCAACTGCACCATCCTCCGTCCCTTTGGACGCCGTTGCTGGGTCTCCCGCCGGTCTACCTTCACCCACGGAAGTCCCACCCATGGACGCAGCCCGTCCATCCTCCTACTCTGGGCTCCTCGGCTTCCGGAGCCCCTGCTAGCGCCCCTCTTTTGCTGACGTTCTTAGGCCAGATCGTGCGAAGATTGCCCCCACTCTGGCCGTGGAAGTGGAGCTGCCGGACGTCACTCTGGTGCCTCCTCCGGATGGATACCCCATCCGGATCCCCTTCTCCAATGCGGAGATCCGCTCTCTATCCTCCCCCTTCAACAGGACTTTTGTCCTTAAGTTCGGATCCGGATGCCCTAAAATCTCAAGTGTTAGGGAGGCTATCACCGGTTGGGGCCTCTCGGCAACATATCGGATAGCTTCGCTAGATCCCAAACACATGTTTCTACACCTAACCTCCGACCAGGACTACAACATAGTGTGGGCGAAGGGACCGACCAAAATCGACACACAGCTTGCTAAAATTGTCAAATGGTCCCCGAATTTCAACCCTAAAATTGATTCGACCGTCATTACCTATTGGATCACCCTCCCCAATCCCCCCCTGGTGTGTTTTCCTGCAGCAGCCCTCAAGCGGATCGCCAGCTCATTCGGGTCCCTGGTGGCCATCGTCGAAGAAACGCAAAACCTCTCAAAATGTAACTACGCAAAGATTTGCGTAGAATTAGACCACGCCAATGATCCACCCAAACTGATCGAGATCGAACTCAAAGATCGGATACACACAGTCAACCGTGGTGTACGACAACAACATAATCTTCTGCCAATACTGTCAAATGAGCGGCCATTCTCTGCAGCACTGCTCCGCGCCCACCCAAATTCAAGAAAACCGGTCCCAGGAAACCACGAGAGCAAGGCGCGCCACCCCAATCCTCCACTCCCGTCCATTGTCCCCACACCCAGACTGTCTGCCACCGCCCAACCCGCTCCGCTCAATATCACCCTTCATAACTCCTTCGGAATTCTCGACATGGAACCCTCTACAGCACCCTCGTGACGCCTGTCGCCGGATCCACCATGGCCCCCCACCCTCCCTCCTAAATGGCTACGACATCGTGCCCCTCCAGATCCTCCCAATCACCACAATCCCCTCCGATTCATCCCCCAGTCTCCCTTGGCAGCCAGGTGCCCCCCGGTGTGCAGCCATCGGATGGACGCCACCCTTCCACTCCCGGTGAGGTAACGGAGTCCACCACCGTCCCGCCTTAATGCGCAGAGCCCCAGCGAACCCTCCCCCAAAATAAGGGTGTAGCTACTCCCCGCCCTAGCTCCCCTCTCACAGGAGGTTTTGGCAAGCCAAAGAAGCAGGTTTCCTAGATCTTGACAATCCCCTATGCGCCCTGGCAGAGGTAGAAGACACTGACACCCCCCTAACGACAGTTGGCAGTACTAATCCCGACTCGGACAGGGTGCAAGAATCGGCCAGCGGCAGTCCTATGAATAATCCACATAAGAAAAAGAAGAAAAATAAGAAACAGAAACAGCAAACGGCATGACCACGAGATCTACCGCAAAGCTACACAACACCCCCACCTCCTCCCTCAATGCCTAACATCCTATCCTGGAACGTTCGAGGCATAAGGAATAAACCTACGCTGAATCGTATCCTCAGCCTCAAAAAATCCAATCGGATTGATTTACTTGTCATCATTGAACCCAAATACCCCACAAAAGAATTAAAGAAATTCAACTCAAGCTGGGATTCCCCAAAGCGATCGCCGGGTATCACGACATCTGGATCTTCTTCGCCGCTGAGTTCGTTTCAGCATCATTCAAGACTCTACTCAGGCCCTCTCCTGTTGGATCGAGCATCCTGCCCTCAAGTCCCGCGTCATACTTTCGGCTATCCACGGTAGCTGCGATATCCCGGAGCGCAGATTACTTTGGGAGGACCTGTCGGGGCCCGCCATTCCTCTAAACGTCCTCCCGTGGCTCTGTATCGGGGACTTTAACACGTTTCATGCAGAGAGGAAAAATCTGGTGGTCGTACCCCCCCTCAATCGGCCATGGATGACTTCAACAACTTCGCTTTCAACGCCCATTTATCCTCCGTCCCCTTCCACGGCAACAGGTTCCCCTGGTGCAACATGCAGGAAGGCTCTCGCGTCAGTACTCCCGTATTGACCGTGCTATGGTTAATGGCTGCTGGTCAAATTTGGGGCTGATCACCAATCTTTCACACCTTAACTCCACCGAATCGGACCACTCCCCTCTTCTTATCGAGATCGAGAGCACCGACAAATGCATCAATAAAGCGTTTCGCTTCTTCATTTCTGGCGTCATCACCCACAATTTATGTACATCGTGAATGAGGCTTGGAGCTTTGTGACCGATCTGGACCCTCTTGTCAGAATAGCTACAAAACTTAAACCTCCCAGAAAACCCCTTACGGCCTGGAGCAAGATCGCGTTCGGGGACATCTTCCAAGCCATTAAGGATACCGAAGATGATGTCACCAGTACGGAGAGCGCATTTGCCCTCGTCGGCTCCCCAGAAAATTGTGCCTCTTTAAACCTCGCCAGGGCCATTCTTAAATCTAGGATCAAGGTTGAAACGGAATTCTGGAAGCAGAAGGCCAGATTAACTGGGACACGGAGGGGGACTAGAATTTGGGCTTCTTTCACAAGTACATCAAAGGCCGTAGAAGCTCTCTTAGGATACATCGTATCCATGACAGGAACGGCAACCTGTTGGACGATCAGGAGAACATTCAAACTGCTGCTACTAACTACTTCTCCAACATATTCACTAAAAAAGCCGTGGTCAAAGACGAGGACTTCCTGTCCGAGATCCCCTCCCTGATCAACGAAAGAGATAACGACCTCCCTACGGCTTTCCCCACTGAGAAAGGTTAAGGCTGCAGTGTGGTCCATTAATACGCACAGTACCCGGGACCTGACGGGTTCAACGGAGTCTTCTTCAGAACGTGCTGAGACATTATCCGCTGCGACCTATTGGAAGCCACAACGGCATTTTTCCAAGGAGCTAAATACCGAAATCCATATCTTGCGCCCACATCATCCTCATACCCAAGAAAGACAACCCGGATACCTTTAAAGACTTCAGACCGATCAGCCACTGCACTTTTACCAACAAAATTATATCTAAGATCATCGCCACCAGGACGTCTGATCTCCTCCCAAGATCATCTCCGAAGAGCAATGCGGTTTCGTCAAAGGGCGCAACATCACCGAGAACATCTTACTGGCCCAAGAAATGATCACTTGCATAAATTTCCATCTAGGGGTGGAACGTCGCCATTAAACTAGACATGAAAAAAAGCTTACGACCGCCTCGATTGGGATTTCATGATCTGGGTGTTCAGAGCCTTCGGATTCTCCGAACTTGCGATCGACATCATATTTAGATCTATTAACAACTCCTAATTTTCCACGTTATCAACGGGCAAACGAAAGGCTTCTTTAGAGCTACCCGCGGGGTCAGACAGGGAGACCTCCTTTCCTCCACCATTTTCATCATCACGGCGAAGCTCTTAGCAGAAATCTCAAAAGTATGCCCAGGTCTCCCGGATTCCACCACTTTCACACAACGACTGGTTGCCCTCTTATAACTCACCTGGCGTATGCGAACGACATTCTTATTTTCTCTGCAGGCGATATTGGTTCCATTGAGGTAGTTCAAAGGACGCTTGATAATTACTCTAGATGCTCCGGACAAAGAGTTAACAACAGCAAGAGCGTGATCTACACTCATCACAAAGCTGATAGAACCCACTCGGCTGTGCTGTCCACCATGACCTCCTTTAACACAGCATACCTGCCTTTCATTTACTTAGGATGCCCTTTGGTGTACGGGAAAGCGAATTCGGGCATTTACGACCACATGGTGGGCAAGATCCGCAAGAAAATCGCGGGTTGGACAACGCAACCCTATCCTCCGGGGGAAGATGATACTTATAAAGAACGTCCTATCCTCCGTCCCCTTATATACCCTAGCCGTGTGCTCGCCTCCAATCAAAGTCCTCCACTCTATTGAATCCCTCCTAGCTAACTTTTTCTGGGGACATCTTGATGGCAAGGACAAGCACCACTGGGCCAGTTGGGACACCATGGTTAAACCGACTAAAGAGGGAGGTCTGGGCTTCTGCCGTATAGCCCACATTATCGACGCTTACTCCGTAAAATTGTGGTGGAAAATTCGTGCTGAAAGCTCGATCTGGACCAGGTTCATGAGAGCTAGATACTCTAGATTCTGTCACTTGACAGAGGCGCTTGCCAACAATTGATCTTTCGTGTCGTGGCGGCGTATTATTCCCGTCGAACACTCGCTGAACCGCTTTTGTGTTTGCAATTGGGTAACGGCGTTCGCAGGCATTTAAGGAACGCTGGATTGGGGATGACATCCTCAGGCCCAATACATAACACCGACGCGGTGCGAGATCCGTAATTTATGGGATGAAAAAGCTTCAGAATGGAATTGGGATAGAGTTAGAGCCTGGCTTGGCACTGAGGCTACGGCGAGCCTGGAAGCCTCTGATCTGTTGATCACCGACGCGCATGACGAACTCAGATGTCCCCGAACCCGGGGGGACTCTTCACCCTGGCTTCCGCCAAACCGTGGCCAGAGGCATCCAAGGTACGACCTCCCCTTCTGCCAAGTTTTGGCATACTTGTATTCCACCAAATGGTCCATTCTCATCTGGCGTGCTGCTCGGCGAAAACTTCCTACGGACGACGCCATCAACTCCTTCGGATTTAGCCTTGCGTCCAGATGCCACTGTTGTGTGGCACACCAATCGGAATCCGCTGATCACGTTCCCTCTCTGGTGAACTAGCTACCCTAATCTGGTCGAACCTTCACCATAGTTTTGGGATTGTCCCCACGACCGGGGGCATCAACGATCTGCTGGCCAGCTGGAACACGTCCCACGGACATCAATCGTCGCTGCGCGCGCATTTTGGGTATTATGGAAAAACATAACAAGTACAAATACGAGGGCCGTCAGCTCTTGCCCCCTCAGCTGTACGAGATCATTCGACAAATCCTCAAAAGAAAGACGTTGCTCCCACGCCTCGCATATTTTTGGGATCCCTGGCTTCTCGGGTTCTGAGTGTCGTGACCAGGTCCCTCTTTGGGCTATGATGACCGAAGGATTTGGGACACTTTGTTGACTCTGACTTTCGACGATATCCTTCAGATGCTCGTCTTACCGCCGTTTTGTG
>JANAVB010025799.1:6038153-6095653 GCA_029216955.1 Iris pallida
GTTGGGTTACTTTAACTATCCACTTCTTTGTGCAACTTTTAAGTTATCCATTTCTATAGATTAGAGGTGGGATTGTATGCTATTTGTTTTTTCTTTTAGATAAATTTTAAAATAATTTTTGCGTTAAAAGGCAGTCTTGTTACCGGCCACTCTTATTTGTTCATAAATATAAGCTGCTTTGCTCTGCTTAGTTTGTTTTCTTTTTGAAAATCGTTTTCCTACAGATTAAGATGGGTTTATGTAGTTTTGTGTGTTTCTAAATGGGTGTGCAACCCACGGATTACTGTGATTTATAACAGTGAAATCATTGGCAATAACACATTGAATAGTTTTCTATTTAACTTCAAAATATAATTTCTGTATTATAATAATTTCTTTTACGTAGATGTGAGAGTCAAAACTGGAGGAAGCATTGGAAATCAGCCAAGAAAACATAATATATTACTTACGCAATGCACATACTTCTCAGGGATTTCACATCCAAGATCAAGTGGAAGCAAAGTTGTACTTTACAAAGGCAACACAGTTTTCAGGAAGCATTGAAGGAGGTAAGGTCTTCATTTGCTCATAATTTTCATTGTGCAGTCTCGTGCATTGTTAGAGAACTAACGTGTGGCTTTCTAATAGGAACCTACAAATACTCTCTAACAACAGTCTGTGGAATCGTCTTTACATGTAAGTTCCCTAGTAGTCATTTTCCTTTTTCCTAGATAACTTTTGTTCAGTTATTAGTGGCTGTCATTTTTGGATTGTCATTCCTTCAATCTTTGGCGTAATGTGTCATAGAGATCATGCATTCTCTATATCAAAATGTATCCTCTTACCTCTTCGTCTAGACTCTTTGTAGTCTAGGGTGACTTGGAGGGTACTCCTTGGTTGCATGAGCTTAAACTGCAATCCAAAATGTAGGTCTACCTACATGCCGTCCTTTCATGCTCATAGCTACCTTGGCTAGGAATTTGACACCAGGGTTGACTTCAGCTTGACAGCCACTCATAAAGTTTTTGTTAAATTTTGTATGGAGTTTTTTTATGCTCCATAGCCGACCCTATTTTGATGAGATAAGACTTGGATGATGATGATGATGATATTAGTGATCGTCATTTCCTAGAAGTAAATGCACCTTATGCTACTTAAAAAATATTAGTGATTATTTAAAGTAGTTTGTCAGCTCTGGATACTTTAAGCTGGTGAGCATAGTTGCCAGGATTTGTTCCATAATATGAGTTATTGAATAAGGAATTCTTTATCTTACATAGTTATATTTTTTATATATATTCAGATGTGATTGCTGTTGAGATTTATTAAGAACATCCTTATACTATGTGTGTGCTCATATATATTGTTGCATGGATTTTTTTTCTTTCATATCAGGCTAAAAGCTGAAGAAGCAGTTCTGTCTGATAAAGTGCATAATATTCGTGTTTCATCTAGTAAAAGTAGATGTGATTGCTGTAGGGAGTTATCAAGATACTATCGGTTTATAATTTATTAAATATATCATATCTATGTGATTGAGAAAATTCATCTACAAAAGATTATAAAGTAAATCTATATAAGACGCCATATGACAAAAACCTCTAATATCAGAATAGAGCAATTTAAAATGACTTGAGATATGAGTACTGGAAAATAGAAATATATGTGGATGTCGCTATTTCCATTTGACAAGACTCGCAATTAAAGACTTCGATTGACTTGATTAAAAATGAAAAAGCGGATTTCTAGACCTTCCAATCCTTGATGGCTAACTTAATAGTGACGTCGAAAAGGAGAGATAAATGAAGCCAAGTCTCCGAGGAATGAACACCGCCACCATTAATTTAATATAATCCATCTGACATGTCTTCCACCAATCAGAGTTATCTTTCACAGTTCCTTAAACTACCATGAGTAGTATAAAGGTTATTGAACGGTTTACTAGTCATGCGAGTTTACTCAGACAAATACTGATAGGACACTTTGAATCAGTAAAACAAATGATTTGAACAGATTTTTTAGCATTTGCAGTATTGAACTATTGGAAGCTCACTTGACTCCAATAAAAAGCTAGAGACCAAGTTTGCTTAATTGAAAAATTAATTTTGGATGTCTTATTTGGAATTACATCAAAAAGTTCAATAGTATATATGCAACATTCTTTGACAATACGTCAAAAGTTTTCCATAAATGTATTCTTGATTGATACACGAACAAGGTTTTTATATGAAAATAAGTTAGTTAACATAATGTATTTGCAAAAACATTCATAAAACAAGGGAAAAACTTAATAGTAATATGTTTTATTGAGTTGCACAATTTCACACTAATAATGTCATTATTTTTTCTTTAAATAAATTAAGAGAAAAGAATCATGAACATATGAGATAATAAAAAAATGACCTTCCAATTAGAGGTTTTGAAGTTTGAAAGTTTTGATGGAATTCAAAAGGTGAATGGAACTAATATATGTTAAGAGAAATAGTTAGGAATCGCTTGTGAGTATTAGGTATCAAAAGGAGAGAGCGTCCGCTTGGCATAAAAGTAGGGTGCAAGTCTAACTTTTATGTTATAATATAATATAAAAGTATATATAATTAGAGTTTGTCATTTATTTTTTGCTTTAATTTTATGTAATTGTTGGCACCATTGGTGGAGAAGTTTATTGACAGTAACAAGCAGCAGGCCATGTTCATGCATTTTCGTAGTAACAATTGGGTATGTATAGGAACAGTTGGGTACGTGTTCAGCGACATTTTATCGGAAATCATTACTGGTAATTCGGGAAAGATGTCTATACACTTAGGCTATCTGTGGAACACGAAGGACGTTTTGGCTCGAACAAGCTGCATGGGTGATGTATGATGATCCATTTCTTCACTATCTTGACTAACTCACAAGAAAGTTGAAGATCGTCATCCTCGAGTATTCGTACAAAACCTTTAAGATGGCATTTCGGCAGTGGGGTTATCCCTTCACTGATTTCTGCAACCGGGAGGGTTACTCACCCTACATCATTCTCTAGCTTTGTGAGAAATACAAGAAAAAACTGAATTACCCGAGTCCCTAACAGATTGTACTAAATGTACTAATAGGATTCTCATAAAATAACCCGGTAAAACCAATATTAAATTTATTATTCACCCCATGCATGTATTAGGATTATAATCCACTTGCTTTTTTAGTCTTTACGTAATCAAATATCTGTGGAACGATTAACACTGTTGATCATTAATTTGATTGTCAAGCTTAAACTTTTATATAGTTGTATATGTTATTTGATTTTATTAATAATTATGAATGAAAATAATTTTGTATTGTTGAATATATATATATACACCATTTTATTAGTTAGATTTTTGGGCAGAAAAATTGTAAGAATAGTTGTCATGTGGTCTCAGTGTCTCACCAGCAACTAGTGGCAGCTTCTTATATATTACTAGTTGTAAGCCGGTGCGATGCAAGGATTATTTTAATCATTTCGAAAAAATAATTTTGTATTGTTGAATATAATTTTTTATAGCAAGAAAGAGGTTTACTGTATAATATTTTTGGGATAAATAAATTATTAGATTCTTTTACTATGCATTAATCATTATTAATAGTGTATATGTACTTTTGAGAATTCGTTTTAAGTGTTCAGCAAAGGTATTCTTGATGGATGCATGGATAAGGGTTTATTGTAAAAATAACAAAAAATAATATTTGCGAAGGCATTAGTAAAATAAAAAAACTATTAGTTATTAATTATACATACATTACCTTCTCACCATGTAGCACCATGTCAAAACTAATACGGTTGTTATTGTTCTTATATAATAATCTTTTGGCTTACATCATACTTGTATGCCATGTGTACACCCTCATTTTATGCCATGTTTACACCCTCTTATTTTGTCTTAGTTTTAACTTGCAGAATTTATCTTCTAAAATAATTTAAAATACATTTGTATTTATATTAATTGTTACATTTCAAGAGTATCATCCTATTAATTGATTTGAATAGTCACATTATCATTCTATATATTTATTTTTGTTTATTAGACATCATCTGTGTAAAGGTCTATTTTGTCTTCTAGGGAGCATTGTGTGTATTAGGTCTATTTTGTTTCTAGCATTGTAGGAAGTAGCTCATATAAGCCCACTTGTCCTTATTGATAATAAGGTATAAAAATGCGAGAGGCTACTTGAAACAAATCCTAACATGTTACAACCATGGATGCTATATCTCTATGGGTTTGTTCATATGATGTCTCTTAGACAAGGAAATTTGAAGTTCTTATGTAGGAACAATACTTAAATTTCACAGCTTTGCCCTTTAATATATGCAGAAGGTTGCAAGTTTCTGTAAAGAAGTATTTTATCAATGTTGTATGATTAAATATAGGTAAGTATGTATATATGCATGTTCAACATGTTATTCCATATACATGTTTCTGTACATGAAGATGCTTAAATATGTACACATGTATGCTCATAAATTGTTCTATATTCAAATTAAGTGCTGATTGATAGGGTAGATGATTGACCTATTAATCCAAATTTAGATTGGATTGCATGATGCATCTTTAAATACTTTTTGAAAGGAAAGAGTGCTCAAATGAACAGAAAGTAAAATTTGTTACTAGGAGACTTAATGGTGATGCTTTAGTTCGGTAGCAAGAATACCAATCATCTTGAATGACGAGGTCTTTGACAAATTAATACTTGGTATGAATGAAAGACAAATATGTGCATTTTTTCCGTTGATTATTCTCAAACACTCAATAAAAGATTTCATAGCCTAGGATTAAAGAATGATCAAAGTGTTTCCAATTATACAGAAGAATTTTATAAATATTTAAGTTAGCTTAACCTGCTAGGAAAAAAATAATCAATTAGATATTTAAGTGACTGTAAGTCGTCTAACCTATGATTCATTCTATACCTTATGATTCATTCTACACCTTACAAGCGCTCTTCATAGTGGTTACCAGATGGCTTTAAAGGATGAAGATAAATTGAAAATAACATCTTAAAGAGGTTGACACATCTATTAATTTTGAGGCCACGGAAGAAGAATGGCCGGTTTTCGACATAATGAATTATCTAAAACCCAACATTGGTTGGCAAATGCCCTTGATAAGAAACGAGGTTACTACAAGGCTACTTGCTTTCGTTGCCAGAGGACTGGATACCTTGCTTATGATTGCCCCCTAGAAAAAGTAACAACTACAATTTGATTAATGAAGAAGAAAATGAAGCCAGGATTTTTATTGCAGAAGAGAGACTGATTATAACAACTATAAAGAGAAACCTCAAGAACTATGCAAACAGATAGGGAGAGCCTTCTCATTCGAGGAATTCTAGAGGCTTCAAAAAGTTTGGAGGATGACAAATGGCTTCAATAATATTCTTCACACTTATTGTACAGCTTATGGTAAGAAAGACCCGATTTTATTGATTTTGTAGTTGAAAATATGGTGTCCAAAGAAATAATTGAAATGCAAGAAACATCCCACGCCTTGTATTCATGGTCTATAGAGAGAGAGAGAGAGAGAGAGAGAGAGAGAGAGAGAGAGAGAGTTCCAATTAGTGAAAGGTGTTTGATTAAATTGTGAATGGAGAGATTGTGACAAGATTTGGTTTGTTGTCTTACATGTATGTCATATTTTACTAGGCAAGCCTTGACAATATGATATACATGTGCAATATGATGGTAAATATGATTTTTTACTCCCCTATCTTTAGTGGCACGAAAATATATTTCGACTCTTCGAATGAAACACAAACAAAGCGAGAAATTAGTCTTTTATCATCTAAACAATCTGTAAATAATAATAATTTGTTTGCTATAATCCAACGTTCAACATTTGGGATCTCTATCCCTAGTACTTGAGGTCGAATCCTATTATTCGTGGTCTAGTATTTTTTGAGAGGAAAATAATGAAGCATCAGTCGATTTAGGAGTTAATGCAGATTTAAGTATTTTAAGAGCTATTTAATAGTCAAAATATGCATTGAGGCCTTTTAGGGCTCGTTTGGATCAAGTTTTTGTATTCCTAGGAATAGGTTTTGAATTCCTTTCCCATGGGAAAGGAATTCAACATTCCCATACCCATATTTGGTTAGGTTGGGAATAGGTAGTTCAAAAATTTAAATTTGCATCTCCATATTTGGTTTATAAAGGGATAGAAATATTAATTTATTTAGTTTTCCTTTAATACCCTTTCATTAATTTCATGATGATTTACATGTTTGGGATAGAAGTTGAAAATTTGAAAATAAAAGAGGGTATAACCGTCCAAACAAAATAGCCAAACATCATTCCTAGGAAAGCAAATCTATTCCCAAGGGGGGATTAGGAATAGCTTTCCCAAGTCAATGGGAATAGCTTTCCCCTCTAAGCCCCTCCTATTCTCCTCTCATTCCCAATCCTAAACATACCAAACATGGGTAAGGAATTCAAAACCCATTCCCAAGCGACAAAAACTTGAACCAAACGCCCCCTTAGGAGTTATTCGATAGTCAAAACTTGCATGAACTTCCTCATAAATTTCAAAAAGTCACTTTAGGGGAGGGTGCTTAATGCAAGGTTCATAGTATCGGTTTCAAAATTGGTTTATGAACCTTCTTAGGAGTAGTAGTTTCGGCTTTGCATATCGAAGTATCATTTCAAAAAAATAAATAGATAAAAGCATTTTAAAAAGGTAGAAAAATATTTGATATATTTAGGACATTATCTATATTATATCTTTTAAATGGAATTTAGTCCCTATTACCGAATCAAATTCGCTGATAATATATAATATTGTTTATTTACATGCATTTAGACATAGTAAAACAACAACAAAAGTATTTGAATCGGGAAAAATTAATATGAATGATCTTATGAATTTACAGATGTACAATTTTGATGATGTTTATGTTAGCCCAACGATTGTATCATGTTTTGAATATGGCTAATCGATTAGGTTTAAGATTATGATATCATTAATATTCACACAAATCATGATATGTTAAACTTAGCATTGTCCTAAATGTTCATTTAATGTATTATACTGCTTTGTTAGCCTAATATGTATATGCAGACAGACACAAACAAGATTGAACTTGGACATATGCAATGAAGAATTCATGACAGACAAAGATATCGTTATAGCAGAAGATTTCTCTGAACTGTCCAACGACATTTCCGGAGCCTCGTACTCGGAAGTTCCGTTGTCCTGTCAGCGGACATGGGTCGAGGGGGCAGCACCCCCTGTGGGGGTCCGGAGGCGAATCCTCTGAAATGTTTTTAGATTTTCAGAGCTTATTTTTGGACAACTGCCGTCAAGAAAAAAGACGTCATCAAAGTGCTCTTGATTTTTATATTTATTTTTGTATGATCTTTATTGAGTCTAGGAAAATGTATACATCGAGCGTATTGGCACTTGGTTAGCTTTCTATATCACTACCAAAAAGCCTACCAAATTTTCTATGTACTCGGTCCCAAACTATACAAACCAACCCATTCAAAGAGCCCAAACTCAAAATCCATTTCATTCTTCATTTAACCTACCTGAATATAGGGTGCCCGAACTCGGACCAAGTTCTGCCCGAACTTGGTCCCCCTGACCCAGTAACCCTTTAGGTTAGGTCACCCTGAAGAACATGCTCCAACGTTCGAAATTATGAATGTTAGGGAACCGAATTTGTCCGAGTTCGGTCCCCAAGAACCCTATAAATAGAAGAGTTCTGTTCATTCTTATCATCTTATTCTATTCTCTTTTGTTCTATGTATGTTTGAGTTCTAACAGCTTCTTAACCTTCCTATCTAAGCCTTTACGACTCCTAGCCAAGTAAGTGTCAGTTCGGTTCGATTTAGAAGTTGGTTCGAGTTGTAAAAAGATTTGGAAATCAGTTCGTTTTTATCCCGTTTTCTGAAGTTGGCAGGTCCTTCGGATCAAAGGATTGCATGTGTGAAGTAGTGCTCTTCGGATAAAAAGTACGCGTTGTAAGGAGTTGCAAGCACTTCGGATTCAAAGCTTGTGTTTACTGCATAGTGGATTCAACATCGAACTAGAGTTCTCGAGACTGGACTAGTACTCTCAGAGTGATACCAATATAGAATCTCTGTGTGAGAGTTTGCTTTTCTGAACTCTTTCCTTTACGCAATTATTTTATATTGCCTGCTTACACATCAGTTTATGTACTAACATAATTTTTAATTGGTGATTATTTATTCCGTTGCACACACGCACACCATTCACCCTCCTCTAAAGGTACTCAACGTTCCTACAAATTCAACACCGAGCACGAGTTCTCGGGACTAGACTAGTCATCTTAGAGGAAAACCAGTATAAAATTTCGGTGTTCGCGTTTGTCCTTTGAACTCTATACTTTCAATTTTCATATTTGTACTTATTGCTTTATTTAGTTGGTACTGAGCATTTATATTTAATTTTAATTGATGATAATTTTCGTTGTACTTTATTTACTCTCCTCTAGAGTTGCCTCTAACGGTCCTACAGTTTAGTGTGTTGATAGTGAATCTTATTGACACAATGTAACAATGTCAATCTTCAACACAACCAAATCATTTTGTTGACACTATTTTTATACTACTTTCTTTTTTGTTCAATTTATCTGTTTAAGACTTGGGAAAGAGGCCACCAATGTCACTATTCGTAGCAGTAGTTATTGGATCGAGACATGCCAAAACTGATACAATACAACCAATACATTATTGTTATTGACTAATATTGCAAACTATCGTTTAATGTATTTATTGTATGCTTTGGGAGGAGAATTTATGCTCCGTAAACCATAGCCTTTGAGTGCCTATTTTGAGTCCTCTTTGGTTTGTTGAGTGGTTCACAACTTTTGGGTTGACTGATTCTCCTCCTATATATTCTTCCAATTGCCATTGTCTTATCAATTTTCCTACAATTAAAAGTCATTTATACTTTATTATTGTTTGTTCTACATCAACATGTGAGGATACCAAAGAAGGAATTCTAGCCCCTTTACCCGATCTCAAACCTGCTACTACCACCGAAAAGAGAGATGGTTAAAGTTCGATTATAGAAAAGCAGTTCATCTTGGACATAAATCACTTTCATCAATTACACGAGAGAGAGCTAACATAAATTGCCACATGTAGAAAATTTGTTCCTTCCACTGCCAGTCCCGAAGTTGTTGGACACCTTATTTTGATCTAACAACCATAGAAAAGTTTTGGTCGGTTGTGCCTTGGATTGACCTCAATAAAAGGAATAGCAAGACCTAGCTTCTGGAGGCAAAAGAGAGGCGAGCGAAGTGATAACGATGGATTCAAGTCTTTCTTTTTGCCGATCCACAAGTTCTTCCCCGGGACGAAGCCAATCATTGGTATGCAACCCGAGAGTAACCTCCCCTAAGACGAGTCACATTCACTTTTTTATTAGTTATTTCATCTTTAATTCGTTAATGGTCATCCCCTGTCCCGGTCATCGCCACTTCGTGCAACTCTTTCCTGGGTGGCTTCTTCTCTTTTTCTGCAACAACTAATCATTAGTGATCCTCGTCAAGTTGTAACCACTAATTATCCTTTATATCAATTTGTACCTTCCCAGTTCTTGCTCCTTGAGAACATGTTTATAGTGTGTATGTCCTTCCCGTCTCTTCCCTACTGAAATTGCAATTGCGGTAGCCGCTTAATCATTCAATTAGGAGCTAAGCTGAAAGAGAAAGCAAGCACGTCTCCCAATAGTTTAACCCTGTCAGTAGCACAACAGTGATAACAAATGTGATAACAAAAGTTATGTGGAAGAGATATCATTATTTAGCTTCCTATGCAAGAGGTTTCCCTCCTATTTATTCTTCCGATTGTAGAGTATATGAACAATAAGTCTAATGAAGTATGCCATGAGTCTGACAGAATGATTGGAACTCCATGCTCACGTACTCAGCATTATTAGAATAAAGAACCTTGATGCAAACATCAAAATTATTAGAAATTTCAGTCACAAAGACTTGAAAAAAATAGACAAAAGATTGGACTTAGAACCAAGGTTGTAAAAATTGCTAGACGCTAGTCAGGCGGGCACCTGTTGCCTAGCGCCTAGGTGACTGCAGTCCAACCCAACCCTGCCCTGGCCCCCCCCCCCCCCCCCCCCCATCCCCCCAAAAAAATCTTGCTGAAACTAAAAATGCCAAATTATTCCATAGTTTACGTAATCAAACATAGTCAAATTCAAAGTAGTACAAACATAATTTGCATAAAACATAAGTTATAAAAGGCAATGATATGAAACTCTCTCACCTCTTTCCTCTAAGTATTCGTCTACGTCCCTACTCTTTATTTTCATAGTCATCAAATGATGTAGAAAGACCATCAATTTCCTCATCTCTCCCATTTGTCATCATCCGATTCATCTTCTTGTTCTAGCACAACAATTCTACTACTTCTTCTAGGTTGTAAGTAGTCATCGGCACCCAATGCTTGTGCAACTATTGGCCATGTAAGTCCCGAGTGTGATCTGCTATCAACTTCATCATTATCGCCACCATCTACAACCCATTCTTGAGCATGTATTGGCTCGCTAGGGTGTAGAACATCCATCACATCTTTTTTCTTCTTGTTGATGAGTTTCGTATTGAATTGCACATAGACTAGATTGTTCAACTTTTTCACATCTAGCCTATTATTTTTTGTATGTATTTACATGAAAAAAAAATCATACAAAGTTAGATAGTGATTGGAATAAACAACTAAATATTATGGTTATATTATACTAACCCCTTCAAAGGTGCACTGATTTATCTCACATCCGGATGAACTTGAAGTTAAAGCAAGGTATTTTTTTAAAACAAATTTCAACAAATTAGGGGTATAACCTCTATAGTTTGACCACCAAATTACTATTGATCAAAATAAATTACAATTATTAGCAAATATATTCAATTTTAATGAAACTCAAATCAAACCTTAAACAATTCTATAGTTCTAATTTATCTGGATTATACTTTTCATCATTGTTCACACATCCTTTCAATGCCAAGGCTCTTCTAAATGAACCATTTATTCACCTTGTACTTGCCTAATTCCTTATTATTATTCGATCTTGCATATCGAAATCATCGGGAAAGAAAGTCTCAACACATTTTATTAGCCTGTCGTTAAGCGTTAGATCATCAAAGCTACTATTATCCTGATAAGTATAACAATGATTCAATAAGTGGCCGCCAAATGAAATGGACTATCAAGGTGACCTGTGGCTTTTGAATCAATAATATTTATGATCAACCGATACTTCATCTCGTTGTTATGAAACACAGCTTTTACTTGCTCCCTTGCTTAAGTTCCCTATAAATAAATTCCATTGCTGGGTTTTTTATCTCCATCGGGTATCTAACTTCACTAATAAAGCAAACACTAGCAAGCATAGTGCTTCACCAGCCTAAAAGCTCGGACTCACTACAGTGGCATATGCCTTCTTCCTTTTCGAGGCATCATTGACACAATTTGCTCATTTTCATTCAGAAGAACCCACCATTGCTTGAAATTAATGTCTTCTCGTACAAACTTTGCAAAGTCAAAAGGTTGTTGGAAATCAAGTCACATCTCTCTTACTATGTCATGCATTTGTGTGTATTTTTTCATCATGGCCATGTCCTATGAAGAACAAATAAACACCGTGAATGTCTTTGCTTTCTCGATTACTTTGAACTTTCGTAGTTTAGCAATCCCTTTAAGCATGAGGTTTATCGTGTGAGTGACACAAAAACTCCAAAAAATAGTAGGCATCTTCTCTTTCAGTAACATGGTCGTCGTCATATTATTAGACACATTATCTGTCACAACTTGAACTATACTTTTGGTCCTATTTCTTCAGTGCACTTGTCAACACATTGAAATATGTATTTCCCAGTATGTGCATATGCCAGTATTCTAATAATCGGAAAAAGCCGCTGCCTAGGCAGCGCCTACGCGCTAGGCGCTCATGGGCTGCCTAAGAATCCGCCGGAATCAACATGATGGACATTTCTGGAAAAGAGCGGTGGAAATCGGCTGTCTAGGCCCTAGGCGGCGAGGCGGCCGCCCAGAAGTTAGCCCCGACTCTGTGGTCGTCCGCCTAGGCGGTTTTTGGAAAAAAAATTGGAGTCGGTCCTAACCTCATTAGCAATTAACAGGAAACAGAGCAGGCAGTCAACGACGTAGCCAGTCACCAAAGAACAACCAGGTGGTTTTCTTCTTCTTTTTCTTCTTTATCTTCTTTATCTTTGAATCTGATTTTTATTCAAATTTTCCTTTTCTTTCCTTTCATATTCTTTAAATCTGCATCTTAGAATCAGGGCAGTAACTATCAGTTGGCAATAGCTGTTAGGATTAGTTGTATAAGTGACTTACCTAGAATAGGTTGTTTACTGTATATAAATATTCCCTTTGAATCCTGTTATATTAATGGGTAATAACTATCAGATTAATTGGCTTTCCAAGAGTCAGGATGTACCATGTATAATTGACTTTCCTAGAATCAGGCAACAACTGTCAGAATATATACATATATATTTTGGAATAAGGGTAAATTTTATTCCTCGCACACAGCGGTAAAGGTATTACAATACACTAAAATCACAACTTCTCCCAATTAATGTTATGGGGCCATTACTGATACATTGAATTCTATGTTATGTAGAATTCCAATATGGAGGTATTCAGGCCTTCGAAAATACGTCTGTTCCGCTCCTGCCAGATGTGCCAAACTGAAAATGCGAGACGGACTCTGGCTCTTTTGGCTAGGGGTGAGCATATAACGGTTGAAAACCGAAAACCGAACCGAACCGAACCGAAATATGACAAACGGTTCGGTTTTTCGGTTATTGGTTCGGTTTACGGTTTAAAATTTTGAAAATTTGAAATAACGGTTCGGTTTTCGGTTCTTCATCCGAAAAACCGAACCAAACCGAAAACCGATTTAGATTTAGTAATTTATCAAACTATCCACAATATACATATATAATTTATTAACCCCTAACTGAGCGCACTTTCTTCTATTCTATGTCGGTGCTTCTTTGAGCACTCTCTCTATCTACCATCAATTATATATACTAATATATTCGCTCTATGTAATATAACAATTCATAAATACAATAATGTCATATATTTTTTTAAAAATTTGTTATTTAAATAGGTTCATTTTGCTAAAAACTTGAAGGCCATGCACATTGGCCCATGAAACCGAACAGACCGAAAACCGAACCGAATTAATTCGGTTCGATTTTGTTCGGTTTTTATAAAAACGGTTCGTTTTCGGTTTTGAGAAATACGGTTTACGGTTATTTCGGTTTTCACATTTCGGTTCGGTTTGAACCGAACCGAACCGATGCTCACCCCTATCTAGCCCACCCCGGATCCCTGTCTCTGTGATCTCGGATCCAGCTAAGAATGCTTCTGATGTCTCTATCCATACCAACTCCCCTCTCAACTGCACGCACTGTTCAGCCCAAATGTGTCAGGACGTGGGCATTCAAAGAAGAGATGCCCCATAGATTCGTCCACCCCATTACATAGCACATACTTGACATCTGGGATCTATATCCCAAACCTGAGAAGTCTGTCTCTCGTCATTAATCTGTCCCGCAGAAGTCTGTAGGCACACAGTTGCATTTTTCGGACAATCCCTTACCCCAAATGAAGTCCACCTCCTCAGCTCGGTCGTGGTGAGTCCGTACCATGTCATAGCAGCTACGAAAGCAGAATAGTCCTGACCCTCCACCCGAACCTGGGCCGGCCCAGCTCCAGTAGTCCTTATGCTGGCTATCGTCAATAGTAATCTGGCCTATCTGCTCGGCTAGCTGAGCTGTATAAGGATATCCTTCTGGCCTCCATATCCCATCTCTGATGATCCGGCTGCATGTGAGCCCCCTGTCCGTCTCTCTGTCCAGCTGTCCTCCCAAAATCTCCAGCAGGGATCTGGAACCCAACCAAGGATCAAGCCAGAGATCAGTGGTCTTCCCATCTTTCATGTTCCTGCAGATAGCAGTCTGAAGAACCGGCCTACACCTCAGAATGGCCTTAAAAGTGACCGAGAAATTATTGTCTATCCTGCAGGCCCAGAAGTTTGTCCGCCTTAGATATCTGTTTGCCATCCACTCCGCCCAAAGCGACCCCCTTGATGAATCTCCAGGCCATCTTCACACCAGCTGCCTTCCTAACCGCACGTAGAGGCCGCAGCCCCACTCCACCTTCCTCCCGAGGACGACATAGCTGGTCCCAAGCGATCGCATGAATCCCTCCCCTCCAAATGAAGTCAGCACAGATGGACTCCACTTTCGAATAGTGGCCGTCGGGATCTGGATAGACTGGAGCCAGAACATCGTGATGCCAGCAATAACCGATCTCACAACTCAATCCGTCCGCCAAATGATAGACCCGCAGGCCTTCCACTCTCCTCTGAGCAAAATTCACCAAGCTGTGACAATCCTGCTCTCTGGCGTAGTTGACCGTCAGCGGGACCCCCAAGTATTTCACTGGGAGCTCGCCTTTCTCCACTCCCAGAGCAAAAGCTCTCTCCTCCTTAAGCGTGCACCGGAAACTGAAGTAGATTCTACTCTTCTCCCTATTTAACTGCAGTCCAGATAACCTCCCGAACTTCTCCATAATGTCTGAGAGCGCACTCATGCCCCGCATGGAAGGCTGGAGTAGCACCAATAAGTCGTCAACATAAATCAGATGTGATACCACCGGTCTCACCAACCTGAAAAGGGGGATGATCCTCTTGCTATGCACCGCCGTGTCAATCATGCACGTGAAATACTCCATCACCAAGGTAAACAAGTACGGTGAAAGAGGGTCACCCTGCCTCAACCTCCTGTTGCTCCTGAAGTAGCCATGAGGAGTGCCCTAGATGAAAACTTAGAAAGTAGGGGAGCAAATGTACTCCCTCACCCTCGCAACCCACCTCTCGTCGAACCCCATGGCGAGCATCAAATGACATAGGAAGTCCCGATTGACCGTATCATAGGTTTTCCGCAGGTCTAGCTTCACACAAGCCTTCATCCCCCCAGGCTTGCTGAACTCTCGCACCATCTCATGTGCAAGTAGACTGTGCTCTGCTATCGATCTGCCCTTGATGAAAGCTGCCTGATTCTGGGACACCAATCCCTGCATAATCTCCTCCATGCGCCTGCACATAAGATGAGTAATGATCTTATACAGAAAGTTACAACAAGCAATGGGTCTAAAGTCTGCTAGAAAGGTCGCGCCCTCCTTCTTAGGAACCAGCGTCAAGAAAGTGTGGTTTATCTCCTTCAGAAGCCTGCCCTCCGCGAAGAACTCCTGAACCGCCTCCAGAACAGGGAACTTAAGCGCGCTCCAATGTCGCTTAAAGAACCCTGAAGAGAAGCCATCAGGCCCCGGTGCTTTGTTAGGATTTGCCTTCATCACAATGTCTTCCACCTCCTCCAATCTCACAGGGGCCAAAAGCAGGCTATTTCCATGGTGCGTCACCAGCCTCTTTGTAACAAGGGCTGGGAACGTACTAGTGTAATCCGTCTGTTGGTATAAGTCAGAATAGAATCTGACAGCCTCCTCCTGAATCTCCACCGGGTCCCCTACCAGACGTCCCTCGTCATTCAGAAGCCTGGGAATGCTGTTCCGGTGCTGACGGGTGCGGATCACATCATAGAAGAATTTAGTACAGCGGTCTCCATCTTTGAGCCAGGTACATTTTGCCCTCTGTGCCGCACTAATCTCCTCCTGCAGTCTCATAATGCTAACCTCCTCAATCAGGGTCTTCTCCCTAGCCGCCAACTTCCCGCTCAGAATGTCAGCTTGTAGAGCCACCTGAATGTCCCGAAGCTCGGCTTCCTTTTCCGCCAGAGAAGACCGCGGTCGCATCTTCACCCAACCCCTGAGCACTCTCTTGATCTGTTTGAGTTTATGTACCATGCGGAACTGAGCCATGCCTTCCCGAAAGTGCTGCATCTCTCCCGTAACCACCTCCTCATATCCAGCTGACAGGTACCAACTATTGTTGTACCGAAACGGCCTCGACCGCATAGTAGATCTCTCACTGAGGCCAACCCGGATAGGAGAGTAGTCGCTAGTCCCCACCGCAAGTCCTTCCGCCACCGAATTTGGGAAGCACCGGAACCATTCACTATTGTCCAAGGTCCGATCCAACTGACATGCAATCCGATTATGTGTTGTCTTGTTGTGCCAGGTCCAGATATGACCCGCTCTCTCCAGCCTCCTCATCTCAGACATAAGCAGACACATCTGGAAGTCATATAAGATCGAATCCGGAACATGGCGACTTCCCACCTTCTCTTGGCGAAGCAGCATAGCATTGAAGTCCCCTATGATAAGCAGAGGAAGATGCATGTGGTCCGCCATATGACCCAGGTGCACTATGTCCTCCCACAAGGACTCGCGGAGTCTCCGATCATTGTGCCCGTATACGGCATCCAAGATGAAGCGAAACCCACCTTTGTTCTCAAAAGAAATGCCAATGAGTTGTTCCGACTTTTGGATCTGCACCCCCTTCCAGCTATCTCGGTTCCATCTAACCCAGATCCTTGCCATATCACAAAGATCTAAGTTGTGAATGTGGTCCCAGTTTGCCGGAGTCCGACGCGAAAGCATCGCGGCCCCTCTGATCGTCTCCAGCAAAATAGCTGTCACACGCCTCTCTCCTCAGAACTCCTCCAATCTCTCTCCAGCGTCCAATGGAACACCCCCCCAAATGTTCAAGGCTAGGACCGACATTAATTAATAAATGAGGGGTCCCCCTGAAACTCATCTGGATCGACACTCGAGGGAAGTGTCTCATCCGTCTGATCAATGTCTGCGTCCACCATAGAGGAAGGAGCAAGGTGTGCCTGAATCCTGCTAATGGTAAGGGCCCAGTCAGGATTGGCCTCCGTCTGGTCATCCAGATCCCTCGCCTGGGAGATATCCTCCCGCGTGGCCGGAGCATGTCTTTTCCTGCTGCTGTATACCATGATCGCCGGTGGGTCTTCCATCACCTTCTGACTGCTGCCAGCCGCGTTCATACCCCTGGTCACCATGTTCCTCTGTGGCCTGAAAGTGACCAACGTGCCCTGCGTACTTTCTTGTCTCTGCGGGGATCCTGTCTCCCGCCTCCTGTCGACTTCCATCACCGTGTCCTCCTCCATTGGTCTGCCTGTCGATGTCTCCCCAGGTAAGTGGCCGGGAGCCGCCTCCGTCCCGGATACCTCTGTCTGAGTCGCCGGTGGCCTAACGGCCTCCTTCCCCTTATACTTGCAAGCACAAGTAGCGTGCCCAAAGCACTCAGTAGGAGTACATTGGGGGAACCCAATCATACTCCACCGACTGTGTCAGAATCTCCCCAGACGGTACCTGATATTCCAGCATACTCGGCAATTCCGAGCCCGCCTTGATCTTCACAAAGACCCTGGCATACATCAGTCTGGTACGAAAAGCAGTAGCCTCATCCGCCTTGATCGGTTTTTCCACTAGGCTGGCGAGTCTCATGAGGAGCGGGATGCTCCAATACTTCACTGGGAACTCTGGGAATCGGATCCATATAGAAATAGCATTTAGCACCTCCTTCTCACATCTCAGCTCCGGCGTCCACTCCTTCAATATGATGAGCCTCCCATCAAATGACCAGGGCCCTCCCGGCAAAATTCTGGTCACATCCTCCGCTAGCCCGAATTTAACATAGTAAAACCTATTCTCCCGGAAAAAGAATTTCATGCTGCCTTTGGGTCTCCAGACTCTCTCGGCATATCCTCGGATTTGGCCATAAAACTGCTTGTTCCCTAACACATACAACACCAATGTATTCTTCCAGAAATCTGTAACCTCCGCTATTTCCTCTGCTGGAAAGTACGTCCGGAGCCCTCCTCCGACCGTCATCGGTGTAACAAATTCCATCGATAACGGGCTGTTCCATTGGCGCGCATACCTCCTTCCAGGACCGAGGCCTCTACTCCTCTGTGTGAGTCATGGTTGGAGGTCTCTCAGGTCCCGGGCCTTGTCTACCGGCATCAACAGCAATGTCCTTTGCCTTCTCTGCCGCCGTCGCCTTTGACCGCCATCCCGACACTGTGCGCACCGTACCTCCCCCTCGGCGACGGGGATCCACTGTGCCTATCGATGGGCGATTCCTATAATTCCCAGGTCCCGTCCGACCCAAGACTTGAGTCTGGGCCCCTCGTCGTCCTTCTGTCCTTCGTCTCACCACCGTCTGCCAGCCTGCTTCTCCAGTCCTGTTTACACCCGGCTCAGATCCCGACCCGAACTCGAATACCTGGGCCGTAGACCCCGACCCTCCCCCGCCTCGGGGGGTCCCACCTCCCGCACCTGACCCCCCCCTCCTGGGGAGGTCCCACCACCACCTGCGCCCCCCCCTGGGGGGGACCCAACACCTGCGCCCGACCCTCCCTCTCCTGGGGGGGGGGGGGTCCCACCACCACCTCCTCCCGCACCTGAAACCCCCCCTGCGCCCGACCCCTCCCCCCCCCCCTCCCCCCCCGCCTAGGGTGGTCCCAGCAGTCCCACCCGACCCCCTCCCCCGCTTGGGGAGGTCCCATCGCCGTCGCTGCCGCCGGTCAGGAGGGGCCGTCCCCCCCCCCCTCCCTCCGGTCCGCCTCACTCCCCCCGCGAGTGGATCTGGGGGGCGAGGGGGAGGCGTAGTAGCCGCCAGAGGAGAAATCCTAGCAGAGCTCTTCATTCTTTATATATATATATATATATATATATATATATATATATATATATATATATATATATTCTTTTTATAACTTGTCATATGTTGATGCTTCCTGTTACAAATGGAAACTTGTGCCTTCAACCCAATTGATGCACAAATTCATAATATTTCTTCTCTCGTAGTCGGTCCAAGTGTCATTCATAATTGAACAACCACTTTTAGCCCATTCTTCTCCGTGCTTCTTGAGTGATTTCGTTGTTTTCTCATCTCTTTCTTCAAAAGTGGTTTCCTAAACATATATTGACTTGGCTTTCTATAACGTGGGCTGAATTGAGCAACCACTTCAGTGAACCGGTCGAAGCTATCAATTGTGATAGTATGAAAATGTATGCATGCCTCATACATCCACTTAGCCGAAAATTGATGCACAACTTTGGTCCTTTTCTTTAAAAACGTTTCATTGATATTTTGTTGCCTTGTCCTCTTCGCTGTGTTCGTCCCACTCCCGGGGTTGATGGATGAAGCCCATTTGTCCATAGCTGCAAGAAAATGTACTTTTTTTATCCTCCAATTTCAATTCCTTATGATTTCCTCTTGTTTTATTTTCTCCTTCTTGACTTTGTTTGCTTCGATGGTCGCTTTACATTTATCTTGATTTTCTTTCAAAGATTTTGGGCATGAGGCCACATTTTTCCTAATGTGTGCTATGTGCTGCTTAAGTCTATAAATTCCTCTGGAACAAACTTTGCCACATAATTGGTACTTTAATTTGTCTAAATTTGTAGGATAAACCAATGAATCATATTTCTATCCAACATCAGTGGAGGAACGCCTATGTACTTATAAACTTGAAGTGTTGATGTTGTTAGAGGATGCTATATTAGATACAAATGTTTTACTGTTTCACCAACAACAATAAAAGGAAAAAAAAAATCAATTATAATAAAAACACTAGCCCCAGTGGAGCTTGCAAGATATTTAGGTTTATGATTTTCCGACTCAATACGCCAAGGCCAACTAGAAGTATTAAATCATAACAATTAAAAGAAATTATGTATCAAATATAAGCAACTAATTAAAGTCATGTTTGATTGATCAAATAGACTAGTAGGTTCACCACAATTGCTTTTCTCAAATTCTAGTACATTTTACTAAATCTAAATGCTTCAATTCTCAATTCTAAATCAGAAGTTCTTTTAAGGTATAATGATTAACTCATTGCTTTTTGTTTATTATTTCAGGTATTTCAGTTCAAGGCTTCAAGCTATCTGTCTCTCTTAAGTCTCAATCAAAGCAAAAAAGAAGTGGATACATGCTAAGTCTCAATCAAAGCAAGAAAGAAGTGGATACATGCTCAGTCTCTCCCAAGTCTCAATTCAAGACATTCTCAATCAAACTTCTTATATGAATCTTGGCAAAAGAAAGAAGAAGAAAACTTCTATCTGTAGTTGAGGTCGACTTCAAGGGGGGTAGCGGACCAGCGGTACGGTACAGATCTGACCACTCACCGCTGTATCGACTAGTTGGTCTGTGTAGAGACTCACGCGGAGGGAGGGGGGGATAGCGGTTGGGGTCGGTGGTAGCCGGTGGTAGACGTCGCCACTCGCAGTGGGAGGCTTCCGCTTCCTTCAACTGCTCTGTATTTTTTTTGTAGATCTGATTTCTCGATTTGGGAGAGAGACAGTCTGACCCTCAAAAGCACAGGCTGTTTCGGGTCGGATTTCAGATCTTGACTTAACAAAAAATGAAAACCTGCCTAGACGGCCGCCTAGAGGAGTCAATAGTTACATCTAGGCGGTCGCCTAGCCCACCTAGACAGTCTATTAGTGCGACTGTATAGTCTACTACCTAATTAGTCGACTTCGGTGAAAAGATAGGCATCCCATGGCCGCTTAGCACCTAGCCGTCGATTTTTTTCACTTTTAAAACAATGCCTAAAACGAAAAAGAAATAAACATGTCATGTGTTAGCGATCAGCGAATAAAGTGATATAATATTTATAGCCATGCATACTTGGAAACTTAAAGGGACTCCAAATTTCACTATGAACCAAAGCAAAAGATGGGTCATATCATTTATTAATCGGATGAAAAGAGGAGCGATAATATTTTACAAGAGTGTATGACTCACAACAAAATTCAGATAATAATAATTTAGGTAACATAGTACGTAAGAGAGATTAAGGAAGATCCCAAGTCTCCTATGCTATTAATGTACTTGACAAATGATTACATAGTAAAGGTCGTTCTGTTCAAGCCCCCCACCAATCCTTCGCTAAGTCAGAAGGTTTTGTATCACAAAGTGAGATGGACAAAATACCATTGAACAATTAAAATAATGTGTAAGCTGGCGAATAAATAACAAGTTTTGATGTAGTGATGGAACAATCAAAGTATTTTTCAAATGTAAAGAGGGGGTAAGCGATAAATTAGCAGCACCAGAAACATAAGTAGTACTACCATCAACCATAGAAATGAGTTGAGGGTCCGTCATGATATATATGGTTCAAGGTGTTAGAATTACTAACCCACAAATGATAATAAGAAAGGAGACAGATACCTGACGGAGTGGAAAGATCGACAGTAGCCACAAAGGAGAGGAGTCGATGCAACTGATCCCATTCATGATTGGAAAATGGCATCTGGCCACTAAGTGGAGAAGATGAAGGAGCACTTGTAGGGAAAAAAAATACATGTCATACATGTCTTGTAGAGATATATCATCAGGATAATCATGCTTCTCCCAACACCAATCCTCATGATGATTGCTTCTCCTGTAAAAAGAATAATATAGACCACTAAGACTGCCACATCCTTGTCCCTAGGTACAATATTGAGGAGATAGAGGATGCCTACGAGCAACATCTCGAGCTCCGGGGAAAGAATTAGAAGTAGGGGTGAGCATTCGGTTTATTCGGTTTAAACCGAACCGAATAACCCAAAACCGAATTGGACCGAAACCGAATAAGCAAAACCGAAATCGAACCGAATTGGCCCAAAACCGAATCAAACCGAACCGAATTAAATCGGTTCGGTTTTCGGTTTATTCGGTTTATTCATATTTTTTTTTATTTTTTTGAGCTTTTTTTGTTAATATATATAGTAACTAAATATACATAGACATATTTAGTATATACATATATATATATTTAGTATATACCTATATATATTAATACTTATATATATAGTACATACACACTCACATGCACACACACACATATATATATAAATAAATTAATTAAATTTTCTTATTCGGTTTTCGGTTTTGGACCGAAACCGAAACCCAAAACCGAAACCGAAACCGAATAAGAAAATTTAGTATTTTCAAAACCGAAACCGAACCAAATTTTTTTAAAACCGAACCGAACCTCTTATTCGGTTCGGTTCGGTTCGGTTTTCGGTCCAAAACCGAATAATGCTCACCCCTAATTAGAAGTGCATTGTCTAAACTGAAAGGTACCACCACGGCCATGACCAAGGGTAGGAATGACAGTTGACAGGGACTCAGTAGAGGTGGAAGATAGCATAGATACATGATAAACCTCAACATGATGGTCGTTAGAAAAGGAGAGCTATGCTGAGATAGAACCAGTGGGTGGATGCCCTCAAAAGTAGATGGTAACTGAGCCAAGAGAAGTATGCCAACAATGGTCTTTCGTTGTTGGTAGATAACAACATGATCGGAGGAGATTTGCTTTAAGACATTCCATTGTTCAAGAAGTCTGTTGAGGAGGGCACCAAAGTCCTGCAATCTTCTTTACGTGTGGACGTATTGAAGGTATGGAAGATGTTATTAAGTTTTTGAAGATCGTCTTCATACAAGTATTGGGACCGAAGATGCGTCCAAATTATTTTGACAGTTTCCAGACACATAATACAATTATAGCAATGATCATCTATAGAGTTAGACAACCAAACAATTACCTTGTCATTCTCAAACCAAGAGGTAATATTTCGGATCCTTGGAGTCCAGTGGTGGCTATGTCAAGTGACATACTTTGTTGTTTGAATTTTTTTTCTACAACAATAGACTATTGCAAGTAATTCTTTGCGCCGAAGAGAGATCATGGTGAGTCGCAAATTCAGCTTAAAGTTGCTGAAGAGCAGCATCAAAGGGAACCTTTGTTGTCGTCGGAGGCCATAATCAAGGGTGTACAATATCAACACAACAAAGATTCTTGTCCAACTCACCAAGAGACAAAAGATCAAAGATGTTAGAGCACCGTGTCGAAGTAGATTAACTTCGAAGGCGAAAACCAAGCGAGAGATCTCAAGCAAGCACAAAAGCAAGACAATAATGTGGATGTTGTCAATGAACCTTAGAGATTAGGGAGGGGGGAGAGAAATGTGTCTAAGAGATGTCATTAAGGACGGCTAGTCTATGAAGGGGCTTGATAGAAGTTTTATAGCTCTACCATAGGCATTGGTTGTAGCCAATGTAGAAACGTTGAGCACCTCTAGAGGAGGGGTAAAAAGAGTGTGTGTGTGCAACGGAAAGATAATCACTAAATAAAAAAAATATATGCAGTGTTACAGATGATAAGTGCTTAGGCAGATGAATCAAACTATATAAAAGTTAAATGTGTAATATAAAGAGCATCAGAAAAGCAAACTCATGACACATCGATGTATACTGGTTTTCCTATGAGAGGACTAGTCCAGTCTCGAGTACTCTTGTTCGATATTAATCCACTATGGCACAAGCTTTGAATCTGAAGCGCTTGCAGCTCCTTACAACCATGAGTTTTTATCCGAAAGACTCGCAACTTCAAATAACGCGAACTTTGAAAACTGGAACATTTTCGAAAAGTCTTCTTTACAAACTCGAACCAAACTCTAGATCAAACCGGAAAGGCACTTGGCTTGGCTAGGAGTTGTCAAAGGCTAGATATGAAAATGTAAAGCTCTTGAATGCTTCTGAATAGATAGAGAAGAGAAGAATGAATGAGTGATTTGGAATGGAAACTTCTCATCTATTTATAGCATTTTTATGTGCACAACTCGGTATGAGTTTGGGTGCATATTTTTCGTAATTCAAAAATTGGTGGTAGATCATCAGGAAGACCACAAGGCTTCAGGAACTACCCTGACCGAACTCGGACAGTGTTCGGGCCGAACTCTGGTCGAACTCTCATGGTGAGTTTCCTGACCAATTTGTGTTCTTAATGAAGATTAAATTGGGTATATTGGATATTGGGCTTTTTGGGTATTGGATATTGGTTAGTATGGAATATGGAATAGAATATTTGTGGATAGGTAGGCTTGTCAATCCGATCGACCTTACATTTTTTCTAGACCCAATAAAGTATAAAATACATAATAAAATATGAAAAATTAGACGTTCTGTTTTTGTACCTGTAGCTGCGTATTATTTGCGTATCGACCAAAGTTTACGTTGATTATCAAAATTAGGTGTGACTATGACCAATGGGCCAACAATCTCTCCCATTTTGATAATTGACAAACTTTGAGTTTATACCAAATAATATAAAAAATAATAACTTGAAATTTTTATACCTTTTGACCATTGCAATTTCTTAGGTGTATTTGGTATACTCTTCTTCCCTTTTGTCATTTATACAAAATGGATGCTTCGCAAATAGTGAGCATAAACAACAAGATATAAATATACCAAGATATAAAAATAATAGCATAAATAACAATACCAAGAAATATAGTAATGACAAGGCCAACAAAATATAAGTAGAACTGAAATAAATAGCAGTAGCAATATCATGGAAGTAAGTACATAAAAACCACTAAGAATATGGAAGTCTAAAAGAGACCTAACCATAAGTAATATAAACTACTGCATAATCAAAGTCTAAGACAAAAAAACTACTACAAAATTATCATCAGCAGCAGCAACATCAGTCACACAAATCCAAAAGCCCAAATACCTCGTCAGCTAGCATCGTCACCAGTGAGAGCAGATCAGATCGGATCAATGTAAGCTGCAGTGGGATCGAAATATCTCCAAGCCTGACGGTTATCAAATCTGGGTCCATCAACGTCAGGATGACATAGCAAAGGAGTGGGACCACAAGGATGATGAGTCATAGTCCATTGAATATTGGCAATACCATTCCGTAGGGTCTGGAACTGGTAAATGAGAAGGTAGTCTCTCTAACGTATGCGCTCCGCCTGATAATGCTCATCCTCAAGAGTACAACGAGCCTCAAAACGCTCGCTCTGAAGAGTCATCAAGGTATAAAGTTGATCTATGGTATGAGCAGGAGGGACATCAGCAGGTGCTGGATCAGGCTTAGGAGCCTGAGCAGCAGGTGGAACACCTCCGGCACCAACTGCAGGAGGAGAAGGAGGAGGAAACCTACGAGACCTATGGAGTTCAGATAGAGTGTCATCAATGGGACACGAATCCAAGAAAATGTTATATCTACGAAATATGATAGGAAGAATTATCGGGTAGATAAGGTTTCGTCCGGCCTTCTTATAGCTGACCATAGCCGCAATCATAGTTTTGGAAAGACTGAAATAATCCCAAAATGAATGTGATACATCGTAGACAATTCCAAATACGTGATTTCATTGGTAGGTTCCGTTTTGGGCAAGATAGACACCATGATAATCCGATGGAGTTCATAGAAGTGTTGGTTCAAGTACCGTGACATGAGCCATCTTGGGGGTATGGGATTCGGAGCACACATCGCGTCCTTGAAGGTTTCTAAGTTCAAGTCGGGACCGAATTGGACTTTGGTGATGTCAACAAGAGCGTCTCCAGTGTTGGGAACTTGGAGCCATTCACTCAAGTCATCATCATCAAATTTCATCTCGATTTGACAGACAGAAGAATACATGATGCCCTGTGAATATTACAAGTTGCAGTAAAATATGCGAACTGCATTGCCATATATAGGGTTGACAACTTCCAAAAATTCACGTAGGCCAATATTCTGAAAAGTCGAGCAATATTCTGGAAATATATTAAAATTAATGGAATTTCCAGGACAAATAGTTCTTTCCAGCAGAGCTTGTTCATCACCATCTGAATCTTCATCGTCAGTGTCTTCACTTGAGAACCTTTTGGCTTGTACTTTGAAGGCGATAGATTTTTTTTATAGATTTTTTTTAGGGTTCTCTTCAAAGTCTTGTAAGTCAAGCTCATGGGTAATGAGTTTGCCTATCAGTGTCTCTAATGACATTGTGGTGAGATCGTTTCCTTCAATGATTGTTGTAGCCTTCGGGTTCCAATTCTTGGTCAGTCTCCTGAGTACCTTTCTGATCTTTTCATGGTGACTGTAATCTTTACCAAGTGAAGATAGAGAATTAGTTATATCTAGAAAACGTGTGAACATCTGTGTGATTGATTTGTTTGGTTTCATCTTAAAAGTCTCATACACTTGTGTCAGTCTGCTGATCTTGGATTCCTTCACATGTAAAGTTCCTTCATTAGTTAATTCAAGAAATTTTCAGATCTCGTGCGAAGTGACACAGGTAGATACTCTATTGAATTTGTCTTGTCTTTGGCACAAAATAAAGGATTGATGACTTGTGCATCTAGACTAGCTTGTTTCTTTTCTTAGTCAGTGTATTGTGTGGCTTATCTATTAGATTACCATCAATCACAATTATGGTCGGTTTCTTGTAACCGTCCATAACTATCGACTAAAGATCAAAGTCAAGTGATTTAAGAAAGAAACTCATGCGTGTTTTCCAATATTGTAGTTTGTACCATCAAATAGAGGAGGGCTATTTGTGGATTTTTCTTCACCTGTTAATATTGATTTCACGACTGCCATATATACTCTCTAGAGTGTTATGTATAAGTATAACCCGCTCTGATACCAATTGTAGGAACGTCGAGTACCTCTAGAGGGGGTGAATAGAGTGTATGTATGCAGTGGAAAGATAATCACCAAATTTAAAAAATATATGTATAAGCAGTGTCAAAGATGATAAGTGCTTAGGCAGATGAATCAAACTATATGAAAGTTAAATGCAGTGCAAAGAGCATCAGAAAAGCAAACTCATGACACAGCTCTATGTACTGGTTTCCCTCTGAGAGGACTAGTCCAGTCTCGAGTACTCTTGTTCGATGTTAATCTACTATGGCACAAGCTTTGAATCCGAAGCGCTTGTAGCTCCTTACAACTACGAGTTTTTATCCGAAGGACTCGTAACTTCAAATAAGGCGAACTTTGAAAACTTGAACGTTTTCGGAAAGCCGCTTTTACAAACTCGAACCAAACTCTAGATCGAACCGAAAAGTCACTTAGCTTGGCTAGGAGTTGTCAAAGGCTAGATATGAAAATGTAAAGCTCGTGAATGCTTCTGAATAGATAGCAAAGAGAATAATGAATGAGTGATTTGGAATAGGAAATTCTCATATATTTATAGCATTTTTATGGACAGAACTCGGTATGAGTTCGAGTGAAGATTTTTCATAATTTAAAATTGGTTGTAGATCTTCAAGAAGATCACAAGACTTCAGGAACTACCCTGACCGAACTCGGACAGAGTTCGGGCCGAACTCTGGCCGAACTCTCATGGTGAGTTTCCTGACCAGTTTGTGGTCTTAATGAAGATTAAGTTGGGTATATTGGGTATTGGGCTTTTTGGGTATTGGATATTGGCTAGTATGGAATGTGGAATAGAATATTTGTGGATACGTAGGCTATTTTGAAAGTGGAGCTTAGTAGCATAGCTTGTTGCCAATCCGATCGACCTCATATTTTTTGTAGACTCAATAAAGTGTAAAATACAGAATAAAATATGAATGTCTTGATCAGAATTTGTAGTCTTTGTTTAATGAAGACGATGAGTAGTAGCAGTGTGGAAGTAGATGTTCTGTTTTTGTACATGTAGCTGCGTATTATTTGCGTATCGACCAAAGTTTACGTTGATTATCAAAACTAGGTATGACTATGACCAATGGGCCAACAGCCTAGTCGTAGGCTTTGGTAGTAGGCTCGCTATAAGTGGACGTCTTACCTTATAGAATGTTGTATTGTTAGTTTTGTGGAAACCAATATTATTTGTAGCTCCACCGAAGGAGTTAGCTCCTCTAGCTGCTAGGTTAGCTTCATCGGGATTCACCGGAACCTGCAGTAGTTTCGTCGGAAGCTAAGGCATGCATTTGGTTCCCAAGTTCAGGGGTCCTTCGAGTGGGGCGGGTATCATTTCTTTAGAGTTAGGCTTCTCTCCAAATTTTTACAACTCTGGTACCATGAAATTCAGAGAGAATGCTTAATTTATTGATGTGAATAAAACATGAGAAGTCTGAATACATTTATATGAGCAAATCATGATGTTCTCCTTTAGCCCAGACGATGTGGGACTAAAATGAGGTATACGATAATAGTTGAGTGACAAGTATCTTCTTGATTTAGAGTTAGTCTACCAGGCAATAAGAGTCACAACCTGTCTAACGTTGCCTATATACTCTGTTGTCCCTTAGGCCAACTTTTTTTCCTTGTGCTTTTGGGTAAGTTGGCTAAAATCCAATGTCACCAAAATCACCCCATCTACCAACCACGTATACTAGTGGAACAAGGCCTATTTCCATATGTTTGGTTGGTTTGGACTTCCTACTATTTTTATCCTAGCTACATATGTTTTGTTTTAGCTCAAGTAGACCTAGCTGTGTATACCCTCATCTTATCACTCTAGGGTTGACTCCGACTGTTTTCATTTTGATTATTTCCATCGTGGCAAAAGGATTTGCAGCATATATCTGCTCGCCCAATGCGGTCACTGTTATCCTAGTCTCTTGGACAGATGTCCATTTCCATTTCCCCTTCTCTTTGTTATTGCTTGCTACATCATGATAAAACACTATAAGCTACTCTACCAAAAGAAACGAAGATGCAGCCCTTCGACATGAAAGTGATATGCATTACACCGGAAAGCTTCCTTTTATATGGTCCTTGCCCTGGTGGTTCTTCATATTTCCCTTTTCAGCGCAACACGTGTGCAATCTGAGTAACAAAGGCTAGCAGAGGTCGCTTCTAGTGACTAGAGGTCCCCCTAGGCAGATCTTTCCTCTGCATATAAAGTGAACTCGCATCTCCATTTTATTTATTATAGTGTCTTTTAGGTAGATTATTCTTATATGACATGTGATGGTTATTATGTTAGGCTGAGAATTGTACATTCTCAATGATTGGTACCTGCACCGATATCCAGGCTTTCTTAAATTGGATTGAGGCGTGGAAGACTAGTGGCCGCACAAAGGGCTGTGCTCGACAATTTGCTATTCGAGGAAAGAAATTTCAACAAACCCTTTAGATATAAGCAAGATATCAACTCTTTGGTTATGCTAATCTAGAGGAGAGTGGTACCATACATATGTGCTCACGTCCTGAACTTTGGCATTTTTTAGGTCCGCATACACTGGAACCTTGTTGGTTAAATTAAGTATATTGCAAAGGTGGTTTACTTTTTATCTTTCCAGAAAACAAACAATCAATCAGTGCCTCTACGCTACCAAGGACGCCAATGATTGATCCAAATAAGGTTTTTTTTTGCTACATTGTGCCATGATTTGTAGGTTGGACAGGCAAAGCTTTTTTGGGGGGAATATTTGAAAATTAATCATCTCCACTGGCACTCTACTTTTTCTTCCCCTGTGAACCAATAATGAAATGCTGCAAGTAAAATAGATGGAAGCATAGTGTGCTTGGTACTCTTTACGGCGGGGCTTGGTATCGATTTCTGATTTGCTTTTGGATTGGTTGTTGATAACAATGCCCCGCACTCTTCATCATTAATTAACCATTCTGTAATTTATTAGCTCAAGTTCTTGATTCGCATCGTCAGCGTGTAGGATTTTATACTATATTTTCTGTGACGAATCCCTCTAATTTATGTCGGTTGTGATGATTACACTAAGCGAGTTTCACACTTGGTTAAGTTGTCATTGGCGTTAGCGTCTGAAAAGATGGTAGTTCTGTTTATGTGATGACAAATGTAACTGAATGCTGCGAAATTATATTTACAATTGATGAAAGTATAATAGTGAAAAATGACATTGAAGCAAATTTCAGAGGAACATTGGAGAAATTGGTTTAAATCTAGTTGTCTTGTATCATTTTTTGCTCGATGAGCTGTGTTCTCAGCTTGCTGTGCATCCCACCTGTCCTATTTTGTCTGTTGCCATTAAATGTTTTGCTACCTCTGGCTTGCCTAGATTGGTTGTTCAGTGCCAGATGAATTGTGATAATGTGTATGGTAAGGATTTGCCAGAAACCAACTACTGCCGGCAGGGGCGGCCCTGGCCCAGGGCAGGCCGGGCGACGGCAGGGCCTCCGACGAAAGGGACGCACCAACATGAAACTGTCTATAATAGAACTAGTATGTATTATGTGTCCTTTTTTTAACAAAATAGATTGTGGTGTAGTGGGTACAATGCTAGACTTATATTTAAGAGGTCTTTGGTTCGAATCTCGACGACAACAAATTTTTGTTTAAGTTATAATTTTTTTTACCTTATGTTGGGGTCCATTTTGAAAATTTTGCCTCAGGTCCCCAATTGCTCAGGGCCGCCCTGACTGCCGGATGAATTGCGATTTGATCTTTTGGATGAGCACTGCGTGTTTTTGTTGCTGCGATGGCTCTTCTCAGGACAAGGTTGCCACGACTGACATCTGTTAATATGTGCGTTGGCTTGAGCAGTTTTACGCACTAGTACCGTGCATTAACTATGGCGAGATTTTATTGAATATGCTCACTAGTGATCTAGTCACGTTGAGACAAATATCAAGTTTGTATTTTAGTATTTGGGTTATCATTTATTGCTTTGTGCACATGATGTGTTAGCTGAAGTAGTTTGCATGATTGAGGATTTTCTAGAGGGCAATATTCAAATCTCTCCAATCTCTCAAGAAGCTTTTAAGGTCTGACTCGGACTCGAATGTGGACGGACGAAAGGCACATAGTAATGTTTTGTTGGTACATTTTGCATGTACACATAGGGCATGTGGTAGTACTACAAAAGTTGGTGGTAGTATTGTGGTATTTGTGGGGTAGTATGTTGGTAGAGTCCCGAGCGTTTATGGAAGTTGCACGGTAGCATCTTCAAGCTAGTCGTATGTCATGGGCGGACTTAAGTGTTTTTGTCTAGAGCTCAATCTGTGTAGCATATAAGTTTTCACCACAAGACCATTGCAAGCTTTTCCAAAATATTAGCTTGGTCTTTAACGCGAGAACGAGAAATTTTGGATCAAAAGAGAGAAATTAGAATGTTGAGAACTTCACTGTATTAGTGAGTACAAGACAAATGAGGCCTCCCCTTTTTATATAGTTCCAAAGGGATTTACAAATGGCTTTGGTTGCGAGATGTCCACCGTATAACGGTGGAAACTTTCTAGAACATAGATATTTACAATACACTTTATTAAAATATTTACAAGATAAGAAGAGTCTAGAACTTTTAGAAACTTAGAGAAGCCATATGAGAGCACAAGAGGACCCTACAATATTATGGAGAATTTTAGAGTTTTATCAACTAAACCCCGTGGCTTAACATGGTGTACAATATTGTTTTGGTGAGGTGAAAAATAGTGCGTGTTTTTTGTTGTTGCAATATGTTCCGTTGACACCATCGTCGATGAGTGTTCTAAGTGTCCTAATGACTTCCACTCCAATAATCATGGTCATCGCGTATCATACCTTCTTTTTCTTTTTTGTGTGACTCTCCTCGACGTTGTCCATCTTTTTCTCAAGATTGAAAGTAAATTGGCGTATCACCTTTTCCTATGGTACATACCCTCCTCAGCACGAAAAGAGGCTTTGAGCGGGTAATCAGGTTGTCGACCCACCTTGTCTTATGCTCATTTACATTTCTAAATTTGTTACAACATTTACAACATTTATAATTAAAGAAAATACAAGATTTTACAATTAATGAAATTGATACAACTGCTATCTATTTCTAGGTATCTGTCTGCATGTACACCCGTATCTCCCAAGCTAAGTGAAGCCACAGCTAACCTGAAAAATATTGGTTTTCAGTCAGGAATGGAACAAGTACACAAACCGACGGCAATACGAAAACACAATAGAATTAACAAGACATGAAAATAACATATGGAATATGAAAACTGGAAAGTACTGATGACATGGCACGGTGAAGAAGAAAAGGAAAAATAAATAAAAGACAACTACCTATGTGGTGTGAAATATCCTTTTCAACATGTGAACGGCTATGGGGTAAATACGGCATCCTGCACGTGTCGTGTGCAGCTGCTATCAGTCAAGATTAGACATATTGGGATCGTTCTGGGTAGTCCACATATATACTAATATATTTTCCCTTTCGACTACTCCGTGTGACGAGCGTGTCAACAAGCAGCAAGATATATGTATAAACATGAAATGGAAAGTCTACTATGAATCGAAAGCAATCAGAAAGTGCACTTTTCTGAGGTCCATAGCTGGAGAAACCGATAGTACCACCACATCAGATGAGTCACTAAAGTCAACACATGCAAGAAGTCTCCAGATGCTGAAATAAACATTACCAACGTTCTCAGAATAGTCAAATTAGCTAGAATCGCCTGTCCTTAAGTCCAATTCTGGACACAGGGGCAAAACGTTAATTTCGGGTCAAAACGGTATCCGTCGTTGGACCCGCTTTGCACCGAAAAGCGTAACAGAGTCAACGGTCTCTAAAATTGTCAAACTATATGTCAACAGGTCCGGTTTTCCGATATGAATCCAACCATATGTCCAAAGTTGGATTTCGGCGGGCTGTGCACAAAATCGTCCGTTGAGTCGGACCGTGGGGTCCGCAAAACGGCGTTCCGATTCAACTGTCTCAGAATTGGATCAAACTTGGCATACAGGACCAGAAAAACGATACGGTCCTGTTGGCGCAAGTTTCGTCTCGATCTGACGAGCGTGCACGAAGTAATTGGAAAACTTGCACAGAGGCCGATATTGTGAATTTCGACGGATACGCATCAAATTCGTCGCGCACACGCGACCAATTTGAATTCCGTCAAAGCCCACTTGTCCACGAATCAGTTACGCACCTTTCGATGCTTTTGGTTCGTGACCAAGTCGCCCTGTTTGGCGGGACGCACGTGGTATCGGAGTGTTTTTTATTAAATTTAGTTTTCGAAATAAGGTTTTTCCGGATTTTCAAGAATGGATTAATCTGTACATGGTTTATGAAATTCAGAACTACAAGATAGTTTCCGATCCCCTATATGTTGTCTAAAAATGTGTTCAAATAGAATTTCTAATATGGCATTAGATCGATCGGAATCGATCTCCAAACATGAATGATTGGACTGAACCAGTGTTCTGTTTTTGTACCGTTTTCGCTCGACTTCGTGTTGATATTATGGATGGGTTTTTCTACGATTATCGAAGTTATTTAATGGGATCTAAAGTGGGTCAGGTGAGGTTCATACCAGAGTTTGTAGCTCGCGAAGCCATCCATCATTCGCGACGAATCGTCGCTGTGAAGGTAGACTCCTCGCAGTACAGCGGCTGCATTAGCTCTGTTCCAGGCCGCGCGGCCTTGCTGTCGCCGGCCGATGGCCGACGGCCGACCAGCCTGCAGCGGCGCGCGCGCTCGCAGGGGAGGGGCGCGAGGTCGTGGTAGAGAATTAGGGTTTGGGTTTCTCAATCAATCTCTCCCTGTTCAATATACACATATATACGCGATACTGTACGCGGAAGGGGGGTTTAATATTCGGGCTGTTGCTGGGTAAGCCCGGCCTGTGGGCCTGGTCGGGCTCGGCTGAGCCCGGCTTTGGTGCTGCTATTACTGTGGTCTTTTTCTTTTTCTTTTTCTATTTCCTTTTTATTATCATTATATATATATATATATATATATATATATATATATATATATATATATATATATATATATATGTATACATACACACACACGTATATCTATATATATATTTATATACAAACATACACATACGCACATACGTATTTTACATACATACACACACATATATATATATAGAATTTATATATATCTATATATATATATATATATATATATATATATATATATATATATATATATATATATATATATATATATATATATATCCATAGGTATATACGCATATTTATATATGTACATATACATATACATATATACGAATATTTATATATATATATATATATATATATATATATATATATATATATATATATATATATATATACACACACACAGATAACCAATAATGATAAAATAGTATTATTTCATAATAACCTCAATGATATTGATAACCTCAATAATAATAATAATAATAATAATAATAATAATAATAATAATAATAATAATAATAATAATGAAATTTGATAAACCAAATAAAGGTGTATATACCAATATGTACAGTCTAAAAATCTCCAAATATACGAGGGCCTATTTTATACAAAAGTTACTGAATAATACTAATAGTAATATTTATAATATTTAAATTACGAATACTTAGGAAATATTCATTAAACCATTAAAACGAAATGCAATACCATCATACCAAATTCCAAAAACACGAATGTCATTGGACGTGCCGCATGACTACATGGGCTTGGTCCGGTTCGGGTCCAGTCCGGACCAGCCTGGTACAACCGGATCACTTCAAATAATAATAATAATGAATAATTAAACTATTTATAATGGTCATGTCACAACTTGGCCTGGTTTTCCTAATTAGGACATCATTACTGCTCGGCCTTCCCCTACCATGGCTAAACTCTAGTCAAAGCACGCCACTGCACTATCCGTACCATGATTCCTAGTCGTCTTGTACTCCAACTCCTAATCATGACTAAAATCATCTACCGTAATAATTAACTAATTTAATTATTTATAAAACCTAAAATCACCATTTAACAAATAAATAATAATAAAAAAATTATTTCAAAAAAAAATTTCGGGAAGGGAAGCTACAAATCTACCTACCTTAAAAATAATTTCGTCATCGAAATTCAAATTCATAATTATTCCTTAAAATTTCAAATTCTACCATTACCTTCAACTCCTCATATTTAATTCCTCAAAATATTTTATGTCTTTCTTTTGTCATTTTATAACCCCAAACACTTGAGGACTTCTACCCACCTTTGGTCACACTACTCCTCAAAATACGGTCACTAAAATCTTATAATCTACTAACTACTGGCTAACAGTCCTTCCAACAGATATCTAGGGCATACAACATCTATAATCCCTCATCTCTACGAATAACCCAAAATTTAACAAGCAACAAATTTACACAAGTGGCTAGGAAATATTGATAAATTCTAATGAGCATGACCATTCGTCGCACTGAAATAAGAAGGACAGGAAGCTAAGGAAGAATAATCGAGAGCAAATATGAAGTTTCAAGAGCGGTAGAGAGTATCCAATGATACAGATAGGAAGAGTTCATGAACCGTTGACTTATTTGCTAGGTTGGGCTACTCTAGTCTAGTCATTGGCTAAATCTAAGAATCATTCGTTCTTTAGGAGAGATTGCAATCTGTACAATACAAAAGTTTCATTCTCGAAATTCTAAACAAGGTTCCAAAATGGAATGGAATTTGAGAAATCTAGATTGTGATCTTTTCTGTGTTTATTTAAACACATGAGCAAGGGTATAAGTGCAATACAAGATCGTATCGCGACTTCCAGGTAGATGGAATAAGGGTTACGAATGAATGCACATTCTAAGAAATGGAGACTACGTAATAGGTATAGGGACCTAATTCAACTAGTTTGGTTTTACAGTCCAAATATGGTGGTATGCCTGGATGGGTTTTCTGGGTCTTAATGGGTTCTCTATTTGGACATCACTCGCTAGCTGGATGAACCTGAGATTTCAATCTACATCGGCTGGACAAGATTCCAATGATAAAACTATTCCTACTAGATTAGGGTATTCTGGAATAGGTTTCTACCCGAGGGGTTGAGCTAGTTGCTCGTCAGGTTGGTTAGCTAGGTTCATAAGCCCAAAATGCACCTTCAGTGACTTTTATGTTTAAGTAGCACATGAGGCCTCAATTGGGTGGCACACTAGTGGCATGTGCGTAGTGGGCTTCGACTAAATCACAAACATATATAGGGTCGAATGAATTGAGTCAAGGTTGAGGCTCTAGTGAAAATCGGAAAGTATACTAGTATTATGGTAAGGGTTATAGCTAGTCCTTTTGACCTAAAAGTCGTACCACAAAAATAGAGTACAAGGGGACGTGTTTGAGTGGGACATGATATACCTAGATGAAGGTGGACTCGTCTAGATCTAGCATATGAAATTTGTTGGAAGATAACAGCTGGTCTCGTGCTTCGAATATTAATGACACGGCCGGGACACAAAATGATCTAAATGGAAAGTGGGAGTCCATGGGGCACTAATTATCATCCTAATGGGAATTATTCTGATCAATCAGTAATCTTCATATATCCTAAAATTTTAGGGCTTACAGTCTACCCACCTTAGAAGCTAGGACATGGTTTTAGGAATGGTAAGGTTTAGAAGGATTCCAAAGTCCAGATATTTACCTCGACTCTTGTTAATAGAGAATAAGGTACGACGTATCGGGATACGGTAGATATAAGTCAAGTCAAGGGTCATTCCTCAATAAATGGAAAACGAGTGCGTGTGCAATGACACATGGTCGATAAAATAGAATGACCTACTCGTCCACAGTATACATGAGTTGTCGACGGGGTAACCAACTCTAAGGCACATCATATGAAAAGATTTCTAACAACTGAGTCGTGAATTTCTATTGGGGTCAAACCTGCCGGACTATTGTCACAAGGGTTCTAGTTGAAGCCAAGCTTCAAACAAATGATTAGAGGCTTACAACATTTGGTCTCTGGAGAATAGGTAGTCTCCTAGGTTGGCATTTGGTCAAGGGGAAAGATCCTAATCATTCTCGGACTCCAATGACCAGAAGATCAAGATAGTAGGTTTAGTGTCGAAGGGAGGACGAGAACTCAAGGCAAGGTTCCAGTCACAGAGCTGGCCGATGGTAGCTACACTTGCATATACAACTATCATATCCATGGAATACTCTGTATCTATCTATCAATTACGAGCTTTCGTCTTTCTAATCGGTGAAAGACAAAACAATAAACAGTTCAAGAGAGATGTCACTGAATACAATTACATGATTCAAAGGCGAATGTATAATTCAAGAGGAATTGTCAAAGCAGTCGTGGATGCGATCCTAGAGACATCTACATCTCAATCCACGTAGGGTAATTAGATGAAAAGCGAACCAAATGCATCATGGTTGATCAGACCGTAATACAATGATTCTGATTAGACAATATGTTAGCGGGCATCCCCAATAAACATATGTCTTGAATCAAGCTCGATAAAAGAGTAAGCTTGCAAAAACTAGGCTGTAATAGCAGCATTGGTCAAGAGAGTCAAAATATAAATATACGATATTTTTGAAATAAGGCACAATTGGTTCGAGTTTTGAGAGAATCAAAGCCTTACCTGGTGTCTTTATTTATAGGCATCCTACTATCTTCTATCCATAAGGCCTTGGATCTTAGAGGGCATATATGGCACTTTCCTATCCTCTATAATATCCTAAACTTGTAATCACGTCTGAAATTATTTTACCGAGAATTATGCCTCGCCCGTATACTCTGGTTGTGGCAAACCCTTGGTTTCATGATTCAATTGGGATAGGCTATCGGTACTCTACCTTACATTGACACAAGGGTATCTTAAGATCTAAAGAGGTCAACTAGGACATTGTTTTAGCAATGATCCATAACCTACAATTCTTCGAAAGGATTTCAATTCTATGGGTTGTGCCTCGCCAGTGCGCTGCTGGCTGCAGTAAACCCACATTCTCCACTCTCAAATAATTGTCGACACTGCGCTGCTGTCTAACCATTATTAGTTAACTAACATTCCTTTAACTATATCTGTAAAAATTCATGAGCTTCTAGAGATTCAAACAGGTTGACTAAAAATAAGGCGTAGGTATTTGTCCTATCAGTAACAACACTTAAAATAAAAGAGTTAACATGGAGGAAATAACTAAAGACAAAAGGAATACAAACTTTCTAGTATCTATTTCATATGCATTTCTATGGTTGAGGGAAAATCTCAAATCAATCTACCTCGAGATTCGTATGCGAATAGCAGAATCAGAAAATTTAAACTAATTCCTTACGGCAAAAATAGGATTTTAAATAGACAATTTTAACTTATGATATAAGATCTATATCTAAATAGAGCAAAAGAAAAATTGAACAGTTTATCAAGATTAAGCCTTAATTCTGGAAAAGCCTAACTAATCAAGTGTATAGTGTATCCACATTGGATCGTATCGTCATATCAATGTAATAGTGTATCTATAAAGATCTGGCAAGCAATCTAAATTTAACAACTCTGTATCCAATTTGCATGGCCTATCAGACAATCTTAACTACCCAATTAATAAGAGACCCTTATCCTAGTTATCCTCCTAAATCATTTCAATCCTAATTGTGAATGAGCATTTCAAGTCGCAGGCTCGCAATGGTACGACTAACTTAAGTACCATCACGAGTTAGCATGTTTTACGAAATCTGACCTGCATGGGCCACCATAAAAATTTGTCACGACCCGCACCCGCTTTTCCAGATACGAGACGTGTCCAAGCCAGCCTACGCCGCAGAGTCGGCGGTAGAATGCTGTTAAGCCCGCAAGAAATAAATGCTCAAAATATAACATTTGCTGCTCATTCACATTTCTAAATTTGTTACAACATTTACAACATTTATAATTAAAAAAAATACAAGATTTTACAATTAATGAAATTTATACAACTGCTATCTATTTCTAGGTTTCTGTCTGCATGTACACCCGTATCTCCCAAGCTAAGTGAAGCCACAGCTAACCTGAAAAATGTTGGTTTCCAGTCAGGAATGGAACAAGTACACAAACCGATGGCAATGCAAAAATACAATAGAATTAACAAGACATGAAAATAACATATGGAATATGAAAACTGGAAATTACTGATGACATGGCATGGTGGAGAAGAAAAGGAAAAATAAACAAAAGACAACTACCTATGTGGTGTGAAATATCCTTTTCAATATGTGAACGGCTAGGGGGTAAATACGGCACCCTGCACGTGTCGTGTGCAGCTGCTATCAGTCAAGATTAGACATATTGGGATAGTTCTGGGTAGTCCATATGTATACTAAGATATTTCCCCTCCCGACTACTCCGTGTGACGAGCGTGTCAGCAAGCAGCAAGATATATGTATAAACATGAAATGGAAAGTCTACTATAAATCGAAAGCAATCAGAAAGTGCACTTGCCTGAGGTCCTTAGCTGGAGAAACCGATAGTACAACCACATCAGATGAGTCACTAAAGTCAACACATGCAAAAAGTCTCCAGATACTGAAATAAATATTACCAACGTTCTCAGAATAGTCAAATTAGCTAGAATCGCCTGTCCTTAAGTCCAAATCTGGACACAGGGGCAAAACGGTAATTTTGGGTCAAAACTGTGTCCACCGTTGGACCCGCTTTGCACCGAAAAGAATGCCAGAGTCAACGGTCTCTAAAATCATCAAACTATATGTCAACAGGTCCGGTTTTCCGATACGAACCCAACCGTATGTCCAAAGTTGGATTTCGGCGGGCCGTGCACAAAATCGTCCGTTGAGTCGGACCGTGGGGTCCGCAAAACGGCGTTCCATTTCAACTGTCTCAGAATTGGACCAAACTTGGCATACAGGACCAAAAAAACGATACGGTCCTATTTGCGCAAGTTTCGTCTCGATCTGACGAGCGTGCACGAAGTAATTGGAAAACTTGCACAGAGGTCGATACGGTAAATTTTGACTGATACGCATCAAATTCGTCGCGCACACGCGACCAATTTGAATTTCGTCAAAGCCCACACATCCACGAATCCGTTACGCACCTTTTGATGCTTTTGGTACGCGACCAAGTCGCCCGGTTTGGCGGGACGCACGTGGTATCGGAGTATTTTTCATTAAATTTAGTTTTCGAAATAAGGTTTTTTCGAATTTTCAAGAATGGATTAATCTGTACATGGTTTATGAAATTCAGAACTACAAAATAGTTTCTGATCCCCTATATGTTATCTAAAAATGTGTTCAAATAGAATTTCTAATATGGAATTAGATCGATCGGAATCGATCTCCAAACATGGATGATTGGACTGCACCAGTGTTCTGTTTTTGTACCGTTTCCGCTCGACTTCGTGTCGACATTGCGGACGGGTTTTTCAACAATTATCGAAGTTATTTAATGGGATCTAAAGAGGGTCAGGTGAGGTTCATACCAGAGTTCGTAGCTCGCGAAGCCATCCATCATTCGCGACGAATCGTCGCTGTGAAGGTAGACTCCTCGCAGTACAGCTGCTGCCTTTGCTCTGTTCCAGGCCGCGCGGCCTTGCTGTCGTCGGCCGATGGCCGACGGCCGACCAGCCTGCAACGGCGCGCACGCGCGCAGGGGAGGGGTGCGAGGTCGGGGTAGAGAATTAGGGTTTGGGTTTCTCGATCGATCTCTCCCTGTTCAATATACACATATATACGCGATACTGTACGCGAAGGGTGGGGGGTTTAATATTCGGGCTGTTGCTGGGTAAGCCCGGCCTGTGGGCCTGGTCGGGCTCGGCTGAGCCCGGCTTTGGTGCTGCTATTACTGTGGTCTTTTTCTTTTTCTATTTCCTTTTTATTATCATTATATATACATATATATATATATATATATATATATATACATATATATATATATATATATATATATATATATATATATATATATATATATATATATGTATGTATACGTACACACACACACGTATATCTATATATATATTTATATACAAACATACATACATGCACACACACACGTATTTTACATATATAATAAAAAGTCACTGAATAATACTAATAGTAATATTTATGATATTTAAATTACGAATACTTAGAAAATATTCATTAAACATTAAAACGAAATGGAATACCCTCATACCAAATTCTATCAACACGAATGTCATTAGACGTGCCACATGACTACATGGGCGTGGTCCGGTCCGGGTCTAGTCCGGACCAGCCTGGTACAACCGGATCACTTAAATGTCAAATAATAATAATGAATAATTAAACTATTTATAATGGTCATGTCACAACTTGGCCTGATTTTTCTAATTAGGACATCACTACTACTCGGGCTTCCCCTACCATGGCTAAACTCTAGTCAAAGCACGCCACTGCACTATCCGTGCCATGATTCCTAGTCGTCTTGTACTCCAACTCCTAATCATGACTAAAATCATATACCGTAATAATTAACTAATTTAATTATTTATAAAATCTAAAATCACCATTTAACAAATAAATAATAATAAAAAAATTATTTCAAAAAAAAATTTCGGAAAAGGAAGCTACAAAGATAGAGAGCATAGACCAAAGACCTTGGCTTCTTCCTAGCATTGATCATCCAGTCCATCATGGTACATGAAAGATTGAAAGGGACATGGGAGTGTAGGTGATACATAGCAGAAATCTCAAAATATGAAACCTCATCAGTAGATCCCGCTTTGGGCAGAATCGTGAAAAAGATAATGCGATGAAGCTCATAGAAGTAGGGGTTTAGAAACTTGGCAAGAAGCTTTCGTGGACATGTGTTTGGGGTGCACAAATCGTCCTTGAAGCTTTCTAGAGACGACCCATCCGGTAATTGAAATTTGCGAGCATTAACAAGTTTCTTCCATGAGTTAGGCTCCGGAATTTCAAGATATTCTGCAAGATCAAAATCATCAAATGATATATCAATGCCAGCAACATGTGAATATAAACGTGTATCATCATGAGTAAGATTGCAATAAAACATTTGAATGACCTTTAAATAGATAAGTGAATTTGTAGTGAGAAGTTCATCAAGACACAAATCATGGAAAAGGGAGTCATATTGAGAAAATATGGTGAAGTTAATAGGATGACCCGCACATATGGGACGAGATCGAAAATCATTGAACCACTCGTTTTAGGCGTCCAATGATACAAATATGCGATCATCATACGTGTTAGGGTCAATGGGACGAGGTGGATTGAACAATAGGTGAATGGGTTGTTGAATCGGTTGTTGAACCGGAATAGGTTGATGAACCGGTTATTCATTGCGAGGAGAAGGATTCGAAGAGGATGCACCCTCGGTTCGAAGCCTCTTTTCTCTATTAAACAACTTGGGAGCCATGAGTAATAAAGAAAATAATGAAATTTAGATGGAGAGAAGAGTTAAATTATACCTCAAAAGAATGATGAAGTATGGAAGAGAATGATGCAAGAAACCCTCTCCTTGAATTTGGAGAAGAAATATGCATTAGAAAGAGAGAACTAGGGTTAGGGTTTGAAGAGAAATGGTTTTGAGAAGTTTAGAAGGTGGCAATGGAGGAGAGAGAGAGAGAGGGAGAACCCGGTTATAATGTTAGGGGTTCGAATGGTCGAAAGGAATCTGGACCATTGGATCAATTTCAGATCAACGGCTGATCCCGCATGCTGTTCTGGAATGATGAGACCGAATTCGACCCGAACTCTGTCTTAGGCAGAGTTCGGCCGAAATTCTGGGTTCTGTGGCCAGAATAGAAATCAGGCTAAAAATGAAGTTGAAAAATGAATGAGACAAATAAGAATAAAGTAATGGAAAGATGAATATGCAAAAGTAAGAAATCCAAGTAGAGATTGCAACAAGTGAAAGCTGAATCAAAAGAATCCAAATGAAGTTCGAAAATTTGAATTTAGCATGTGATAAATAAAAGTATACCATGTAATAAACAAGGAATTATGTCACAATTCAATATTGTGAAGCTGCCATGGGGTAGCTGTAGGGGCCGGATCTCAGCTAGCGGTAGTCCTGAGGACTAGTACACCGTGTCGCTTAGGCTTTTACGCCTTATTGTTAGAAGGACCCTTTCGGCTTGTACCCATAACAAATTCATCATAAAGAATCAAGACATAATCGATATTTACGCAGGTTACTTTAATGAATAACAACTTCATCCAAAATTCCTAGTTCACGACACAGAAAATTGAAACGCTCTTCGGATAGTGGTTTAGTAAAGAAATCTGCCAGCTAATGATCAGTGTCAATAAATTCTAAGTTTATAGTGCCATTTTGCTGGTGATCACGCAAAAAGTGGTGATGTATTTCAATGTGTTTCGTGCGTGAGTGACATATAGGGTTCTTAGTAAGGTTGATGGCACTAGTGTTATCATAGAATATAGGAATGTGCATAAAAGAAAGGTTGTAGTCTGCAAGGGTTTGCTTCATCCACAGAATTTGTGCACAACAACGACCAGCTGCAATATATTCAGCTTCTGTTGTGGATAGTGCGACGGAATTCTGCTTCTTGCTAAACCAAGAGACTAGAGCCTTGCCTAATAAATGACATGTGCCGCTTGTACTTTTACGGTCGACTTTGCATCCTGCGAAATCAGCATCCGAATAACCGATGAGGTCAAAGGATGTGGATTTGGGATACCATAAGCCCACTGTAATCGTATCCTTAAGGTATCGAAAGATACGCTTAACGGCCGACATGTGTGATTCCTTAGGACTAGCTTGATAGCGAGCACACAGACAAACACTAAACATGATATCGGAACGACTAGCAGTTAAATAGAGTAAACTACCAATCATACCTCGATACTTACGTTGGTCAACAGGTTTGCCGCTTTCATCAGGTTCCAGCTTGGTCGAAGTAGCCATAGGAGTGCTGATTGGTTTGACGTTGTCAAGATCAAACTTCTTCAGCATATCCTTTGTATATTTTGACTGACTGATGAAAGTTCCTTGCGAAGTTTGTTTGACTTGCAATCCAAGGAAGTAGGTGAGCTCCTCCATCATGCTCATCTCAAATTCGTTCTGCATACACTTAGCAAAATCTTGGCAAAGATTTTTATTAATAGAACCAAATATGATATCATCTACATAAATTTACACTAAGAGAATATTGTTTTGAAAACTTTTGATAAACAGTGTAGTGTCAATTTTCCCTTTTAAAAAACTTTTATCTAGCAAGAAATTGCTTAGGCGTTCATACCAAGCTCTAGGGGCTTGTTTGAGGCCATATAGCGCTTTCTTGAGTTTGAAAATGTGGTCGGAAAATTTGTGATTTTTGAAACCAGGGGGTTGTTTTACAAAAACTTCCTCTTTAATAAATCCATTCAGAAAAATACTTTTTACATCCATTTGAAATAATTTAAAATTTTAAAAATTAGCAAATGCACAAAGCATCCAAATGGCTTCCAGTCTTGCAACAGGAGCATACGTCTCATCGTAGTCGATACCTTCCTCTTGGTTATATCCTTGAGCTACTAGACGAGCTTTGTTGCGTGTAACTGAACCATCTTCATTTACTTTGTTGTGAAAAACCCATTTCGTACCAATAATCGAATGATTAGCTGGCCTAGGGACAAGTTCCCAGACCTGGCTCCTCTCGAATTGGTTGAGTTCTTCTTGCATGGCAGAAATCCAAAACTCATCATTAAAAGCTTCTAAAACAATTTTAGGCTCAATTTGTGAAATGAAGGCAGTGCTAGCAATGGAGTCTTTTAACGATGATCGAGTACTTACTCCGCGTGAAACCTCACCTATTACCAAGTTTTTGGATGTGACGGCTTGAAAGAGAATTTCTTTAGCAAGCCCTCTAGAGAATTGATTTCAGTGGTGGTATTCATCGGCGTAGAAGTTGATGGCTCAATATCATTGTCAGGAGTGGCTGCTGCACTATTATCTTCATCAAAAGTCACATTTGTAGACTCTTCCACAATTAATAAGCATTTGTTGAACACTCTATATCCCTTGCTCTTGGCAACATAGCCAAGAAAGATACCATCGTCAGATTTGGCATCAAATTTGCCTAAGTTGTCTTTGGTGTTAAGGATAAAACATCGACAACCGAAAACTCTAAATATGAAACATTTGTAGTTCTTCCAAACCAAAGCTCATAGGATATTTTCTTCGTAATATGTCGAATGAGCACCCTATTTAAAATATGGCACGCTGTACTGACAGCTTCTGCCCAAAAATATTTTAGAAGTAAAAATTTATTCAACATGACTCTAGCCATATCGCCAAGAGTCCTATTCTTCCGCTCCACAACACCATTTTGTTGAGGAGTTCTAGCACAAGAAAACTCATGATCAAAACCATTTGAATCACAAAACTTTTCAAAATCGGTATTTTCGAATTCGCCTCCATGATCACTTCGGATTCGAGTGATCATGTAGCCTTTTTCGTTTTGAACCTTTTTAGCAAAAATTTGAAAACATAAATAGCATCACTTTTGTTTGTAAGAAAGAAAACCCAAGTAAATCTAGAAAAATCATCTACTATAACAAAAGCATCGAATTTTCCTACCAAGCCTGGCTACTCTACTAGGACCAAATAAGTCCATGTGAAGTAATTGCAAGGGTCTAGTAGTACTTATAGTGTTTATGGAATGAAATAAGGACTTGGTTGCCTTATTTAACTCACATTCAGCACATATCGTGTCCTTTTTGAATGTGAAGTCGGGCAAGCCTCTTACTAGCTTCTTTGTCGATAGCCTGGATATGGTATCCATATTGGCATGACCAAGATGCTGGTGCCACAACAATCTCTCATCCTTGTGGGCGTAGAGGCATCTCCCTGCACTGTTAGTATCTCTAGATAGATAGAAAAAGTAAATGTTATCCTCTCTTATCCCTTCAAAAGCGATGTCTCCCGTTGACCTATCATAAATATAGCATTTATTTTGTCCAAAGTTAATTCATATCCATGATCAGCAAGGTGACTTATGCTGAGTAGGTTATGCTTTAACTCGGTCACTAGGCAGACATCCTTTATTACTGGAGAAGGAGGATGACCAATAGTACCATTACCTATGATGTATCCTTTTAAGTTGTTGCCGAAGGATACATACCCTTCCCTCTTCATCGATAGTGATGCGAAAAGATTTGTGTCTCCCGTCATATGTCGTGAGCATCCACTATCGTGAATCCACTTGCTTTTAGTAGAGGAGGGAAGGTCCACCTACATCAAGAGTAGATGTGACCTTTGGTACCCAAGTTCTTGTGGGTCCTGAAATGTTAGTTTTTGGCACCCATGTATATAGATTTATATCTACTAATCTCCTAATTCTACATTGTGGTGAGATGTGTCCATGTAATCCACAATAGGTGCAAGTAGCATGTCTATTTGTGTTGGAAGCATGTTGATGGTGTCTATATACAGCACGGGGAGAGTTGTGTGGAACAAGCAGTATAATGACTATACATGGTAGCAGGATGATAGTTATGTCTATATTCAGCATAGTGATGGTTATGTCTATGTACTACATGGTGATGGTTATGTCTATATGCAGCATGGTGATTGTGTGTAGCAGTAGAATAATAGTTATGAGAATAATTTCTATGTGCATGTGGTTTGTGTGCTGTATGGAAGTGCGTGTACATGTAGGCATGTTTACGTGCTGCATGATGATGACGTGTTGACTATTTTGAGTAGTCTTGTGCTTTGTGTGTCTTATGTGATTGGGTTTGAGGTTGAGCAACCTGTTTTCCCAATCTAATATCTAGTTTCTTAGAAGCAGCATGCAGTTCATTGCACTTAACATTCAAACCATCAATTTTAGCAATAAGATCTTGTGTCTATTCTTTTCTTCAGCAAGCTCAGTGTTGAGTACTGTGATCTCACGTGTTTGCTTATCAATACGTGTTTCGGCATCATGTAGGCTTAACTTAAGCTTAGACACCTCATTAGTGTCTTCTGTGGGTGGAGTGTCTCTAACATTATCAAGCAAAGAAGAGAGTTTTTGAATCTCGACTTCATAGCTTTTGATCTTCTCCTTGGCATGCTTATATTTACTAATGACTTTCTTGTGGTCATTTAGTAAATCATTGAATACATCGCCAAGTTCATCAAAAGTGAAATCATCGAGAGTATCGCTAGTTACCTTATCGGATGTGGCCATTAGGCATACATTGGCGGTGTCTTGAGGGGAGTCATTTTCTTCCTCGGAGTCACTTGCTTCACTTTCATGCCAAATGCTAGTGTTGGCATATTTTTTTGAGGAAGACTTCTTGTAGGGCTTCTCATATCGGTTGCTTTTCTTTGCGAATGGACAGTCTTTTCGGACGTGTCCAGTCTTCTTGCAGTCGTAACATGTTGGTTCTTCCTCGTCATCTTCTTGTTGTTCCTTCTTTCTTCGATTGAGGCGAAGGAACTTCTTGAAGTTGCGGACAAGGAGAGCTTGATCATCACCTTCGGTATTATCGTCATCGGTCTCTTCAGGATCAGCCCTTCGACGATGAGCTTTTAGGGCAATCTCTTTTGCCTTTGGAGCAGGCTTTTCGAAGTCTTTGAGGTCAAGCTCGTGAGTCATCAGCTTTCCCATCAAGGTCTCCATAGACATTGTGGTGATATCATTGCCTTCTATGATAGCTGTTACCTTAGGGTTCCAAATCTTAGGTAGCCCCCTAAGTAACTTGCGAATCTTCTCGTGATTTGTATATAGTTTGTCGAGAGATGACAAGGGGTTGATGACGTCGAGGAATCTTGTAAATATTTGTGTGATCGTCTCATTTGGCTTCATCTTGAACGCCTCATATTCTTGAGTGAGACGACTGATTTTTGACTCCTTGACTTGGGTGGTTCCTTCACGCATCACTTCTAGAAGTCTCCATACTTCGTGCAAGGTGGTGCATGTCGAAACCCTGTTAAACTCATTCCTGTCTATTGCACAAAATAAAGCATTAATGGCTCTAGCGTCTAGACTCCCCTGTTTCTTTTTCTCGTCAGAATATTTGTCGTGGGGTTTCTCGACGAGATCACCATTGACAACTATCCTGACGGGCTTTTTGTAACCATCGGTAACAATGGTCCACAGGTCGAAGTCTAGCAACTTGAGATAAAAACTCATCCTTGTTTTCCAATAGGTGTGGTTAGTTCCATCAAATAGGGGAGACCTATGAGTGGACTGCCCTTCACCGTGATTGAAAAACATGGGTTGTGTGGTTGCCACGGATCAGCTCTAGGATGTTAGTCCTTGTTGAGAGAACAGAGCTCTGATACCAATTGAAGAACAAGTAGGCAACTCTAGAGGGGGGTGAATAGAGTTTATGACAATAATATCCAATTAAAAATTAAACTCTTTCACCAATAGTAAATAATCAGAGTAAATGCGAAAATTATAAAGAGCGAGAAAGCAGACGCAAACACAGCCGATTTTAACCTGGTTTCCCTCGTGGAGGAATAGTCCAGGCCTGAGAACTCTAGCTCAGGATTAAATCCACTATTTGTGAAATAGTAGTTACACCCCGTACCTTTTCTTCAGAAGAGCACGTCAACTTCTTACAGAGATCGCAGTGACGATGCTTGGAATTTTCCAAGCGACTTTTCAACTCTTGCACAAACTCCTAACTGAAGAGCACTGAGCACTTTGAGGCTTAGGGAGCTTGTGGCTAGTAGATGAGAAGGGTAAGGCTTGTATAAGGCTTTAGAGAGAAGAGAAGAGAAGATTGGATGATTGAAAAAGTAAGAATTCAAGGCCTATTTATAGGGTTCTAGCCAGGCAGAATTCGGCCAGAATTCTAGGTCAAGAATTCAAATTTTTGGCCGTTGGACAACTAGCATACAACAAACCCTAAAAATTAGGGTTCTGTAATTTATGGGACAGAATTCGGCCCGAACTCTGTGTGGAGGCAGAGTTCGGCCCGAACTCTATCTCCAGAAGACAAAATAGTTCTAATGGTTGCTCATTGGGCTAGTTTGGTTTTGGTGGAGCTTTTGGTTTGTGGCTTGGAGATAGGTACATGCCCAAACTACTCAGTGCGACTCAGTTTACATTTATCTAGACTCAAGAAAAGTAAAAATATAGACTCAAAACATAGTACGCTACAGGTACGAGCCGTTGTCCGTCTTGTACTGAGTTCAGTCTTGATGTGTCATATTGAATTATGACAAGTATCATACTGTCAATTTTATCAATATTTGGTTGACTGTGATTTTGTGTCAACAGATTAAGCGTCTGAAAAATTCAAGGACTTAAAGGTAGAAGCTGAATGACAAACGGGTCAACAACTCGAGACTCAGAAGTGAGCAAGATGGAGAGTATCATTCTCATAAATTCTCGTCATTTATATAAAAAAATATAGAATTGTCAAACAAGGCTACATCGTATTCTCGTTTATCAAATGGAGTTGCAGGAATGGAGAATCGTACTCTGAAAGAAATGATGAACTAAGTGATTTAAACAACAGGACTTCCAAAATGCTTTTGGGGATAATCTACGCTATCAGCTACCTTTATTCTCAACAAAGTGTCGTTTCCACAATTAGAGTTAACTACTCATGAACTCTGGTTCAAAGTCAGATCCAACTTGAATGTTATTTGTGTATGAGGGTGTTTGATTTATGTTAAGCTTGCAAATATCATGATTCAGAAGTTAGGCATACGGACTACTAAGATGATCTTTCTGGGTATATTGAGAAGAGTGATGTGCATAAATTCCTTGATCTTAAATTAAATCAGATCATTAAGTCTCATGATGCTGAATTCTTCGAGGATAATTTTGCCAAAGACGAATATAATTCTTGCGAATTACCGAAGAATATATCCAGAAACCAGAAAGAGTGTGCTCCTAAAGAAGTTATAGTCCCGGAGATTGTGATTGCAACCAAAGATGCAACTACAAAACCAGAACTACCTCCAAAACGAGTGAGAAATTGAAAGACTTTGGAGATGACTTTGTATGTATTATGTGAATGTAGATCCACTTACCTATGATGAGATGACGAAGGCTAGAGATGTTTTCTTGAAGTAAGCAGCCAACGATGAGATTGACTATATAACATCCAATATTACTTGGGTCTTGGTCAATCTACCTGGAGGACCAAAACCTTTTAGTTGTAAATGAATCTTCAAGAAGAAGATGAGAGCTAATGGAAGTGTAGACAAGTATAAGGCCAGGTTGGTTGCAAAAGCGTTTTCTCATAAACATGAGGTCGACTATTCCAATACTTATGTTCTAGTTGTTCGGATGATAATTATTAGGATGCTGATCACACTGGCTATTCACAAGATGGCGATTCAATAGATATGAAATCATTATTATTGAATAGAGATATGAACGAAGATACTTAAAAGAGGCAACATTTTTATCATCAAGGGAATTGAAGACAATGTGTGCAAAATGGAAAATTACTTTATGGTCTAAAGCAGGCTCTCAAGATGTGGCATGCGAAGTTTGATAAAATCATTAGATCAAATGATACAAGATTAGTTAGATTGATAAGTGTGTGTACACTAAGTACGTTGAGTACATTCGTTAATTGCGTGATATACGTGGATGATATGCTAATCCCTGGTAAAGATGTTGATAGGGTCACAATGCAACTACCTAATTCCAGGAGAGAAGTATTTTTGTCATTTAAATAATTGTTGATAATTGTATTAGTGATGGTGATATTTAATTTGTATTATTTTTTGTGTTCTAGCTATTTAGTTAGATCATGTAATTAGTTGGTTAGTGGTTAGCCTATTTGTTAGACTTGTGTCAACGGACCAATTAGGCTAGACACTACACTGGAGCCTAATACTTAGCATGGCATGACTCATGGACCAACACATTGGACTAGGCCCAAATAGACACATTTAGTCATGCCACTTATTAAATAGAGATTAGACTATTTGCCAAAATAGGATTAGAGACTATCATGCATTAATTAGCCTCTATGACAAGTTTAGAGGGCACATTAGACATTCTCCAATGGCATGAGCATGCCCTAAAGTGGTCGGCCATATAAAGGGGGTCTCTCACTCTCTCTTCATTCCATTGTGTCATTCCATCTTAATTGGTGTTCTTCTCCAGATTGACCCATCCCTCTACTAGTTCCTTTCAAATTTTTATTTTTACTCAATTCTTTTCCATTACTCTCAGTCTCTTCACTTGAAGGATCCTAGGAGCTTGGAGACTATGAGCACTAGAAGAGGAGTCCATTTGCTAGAAGCTTCATGTCCGGATCGTGTCCATTTGGCTTTTGATTGAGAATCCATCTCCTAATAGGTATACATCTCATTTTTCTCTCTAATTAGGCTCTCATTGTTCTATTTGACCCTTAGAAATTCACTCATAGACAAAGACTACCAATAGGAAGAAGATTTAGACTCTAATGACTCTCTATGTGAAAGTTATGTTGTGTTTTGTGCCAATTTTGGAAGAATTTCGAGAATGGTATACCAAGTGTTTATCATTTGGTTATCTAGATCTATTTAGATTAGAATTGCTTGTGTGTGTCTAGATCTGTGTCAACAATTGGATACGAGTAGGCCATATATTTTGGGAATTTTTTCCTCCAATACTAGTGGCACACATGTCCAATTTTACATGACATTAGACACTAGCCATGTTATACTCTAATTAGGTATATATATATATATATATATATATATATATATATATATATATATATATATATATATATATATATAAACCTAATTAATATAAATATATATATATATATATATATATATATATATATATATATATATATATATATAATAAAAAGATGTTCTCTCCCCAACCTGCTCCCTCTCCCCCCTTTCCCTTCCTGGCCTCCCCCCGCCGTCCGCCCCTCCCATCCCTCTCTGATCCCTCCACCCCCCAGCCAGTTGGCGACGCCGCTGTCTACCCATGTTGCCCTCCGCCGGTGACGCGGTAGGAGCCGACGCCCCTCTCCATATCCCCATTCCTCCTTCCTTTTTCGGCAAACCTGGTCCCCTGGCGGGCCGCCACAACCGTCTGGATGGAAGGACCCAGGTCGGCTGGACCCACCTCGGTCTCCGCCGTCGGCCCCCTCGCTCCGCCCTCCCCTCTATTCTTGGGTCGCCCCCACCCCGGAATTAGGCCGGCGTTGGGCGCTCATCTCCGGCATCTTCCTCGTTTCACCTTGCTGCCTCGGTCCCGGGACACGACCCACATCCATCCTCCTCGGTGTCGGTGGTCGTCCCATCGAAAGCGGCAGAGTTTTCTGCCTCAGCTGCGGTGCTGGACGGCCAGGCTGCCACGGGCGACGGAGTGGGTCGGCTGCCCCCAGCCTCGGGTGCTACCCCCGGTCTGCTGCCCATCGGCTTCATCCCTCCTCCTCCTCTCCTACTCGCCCCTCCCTTGTCTGGTCGCAAGACCAGCTAGCTTTGATCGGATGGCCATCTGCGCAGCTCAGGAGGGACCCCATTTTGGCGCTTCCGGAGCCGCTATCGCCGGCACGATCGCCCCTGGTGTTGGCTCCGCCACTTCGGTGGCCTCCATCTTCCTTTTTCGGCGTTGGAGGGCCAGCCCCGGCGACCCCCGCGATTTCGATTCCCCCCCCCACCGGCTAACCCTGAGACGGTGCTTGCTCCGCCGCTTCGGTGGCCTTTTCCCACCCTCCCCGGCATAGGGCGGCCAACCCCCGCGAGTTCTGCCGGCCCTACCTCGGTTCCCCCTCCGGTGGGGTGCGTGGAGCCGAAGCACGCGTCACATCATACGTTGATTCCAGCGTCCAGCTGCAGCCTCGTTGACCCCGCTCCTTGGTTAGTGGGAGCTGAAGCCAGGGCATCCACTTCCTCAGTTTCCCCACTCTACGCGGGGATCTCACCCTTCTCCTATACGCGGATCGGGGGCTCACCTCTCTACGCGGGCTCATGCCACTTTTACGTGTGACCTCCTAACCTCCCCTTTTATGCGTGATCCCCTGCTTTATGCGGATACCCCTCTCCACGCGGGCCATCTAGCCTCCCACGCTACGCCGGCGTCCGCGTTTTACGCGGGACCCCCGCCTACCCCCCTTTGCGTGCAGCGCACATATCACTCGGGGCCCTCCTTGCTGGGTCAGGTCCCAGGTCCCCAGGCTGTCGCCTGCGCGGACTCCTTCCCCCCTCAGGCCTTTTTCTACTCGGGTCCCACCTTTGTGCCAGCCACTATTCCTCCGACGGTTGCCGGTACGGACATCATCGCCGAGATTTTCCCCTTTCTAGCGCATACCTGCGGTGCCACCCAACCCTCTAGGCCTAGGCCGTCGCCTCCCCCTCCCTGGCGCCAGCCTTTTCAGCCTCTTGCCATCCACTGCCCGGTGCCAGGCCAACTGCACCATCCTCCGTCCCTTTGGACGCCGTTGCTGGGTCTCCCGCCGGTCTACCTTCACCCACGGAAGTCCCACCCATGGGACGCAGCCCGTCCATCCTTCCTACTCTGGGCTCCTCGGCTTCCGGAGCCCCTGCTAGCGCCCCTCTTTTGCTGACGTTCTTAGGCCAGATCGTGCGAAGATTGCCCCCACTCTGGCCGTGGAAGTGGAGCTGCCGGACGTCACTCTGGTGCCTCCTCCGGATGGATACCCCATCCGGATCCCCTTCTCCAATGCGGAGATCCGCTCTCTATCCTCCCCCTTCAACAGGACTTTTGTCCTTAAGTTCGGATCCGGATGCCCTAAAATCTCAAGTGTTAGGGAGGCTATCACCGGTTGGGGCCTCTCGGCAACATATCGGATAGCTTCGCTAGATCCCAAACACATGTTTCTACACCTAACCTCCGACCAGGACTACAACATAGTGTGGGCGAAGGGACCGACCAAAATCGACACACAGCTTGCTAAAATTGTCAAATGGTCCCCGAATTTCAACCCTAAAATTGATTCGACCGTCATTACCTATTGGATCACCCTCCCCAATCCCCCCCTGGTGTGTTTTCCTGCAGCAGCCCTCAAGCGGATCGCCAGCTCATTCGGGTCCCTGGTGGCCATCGTCGAAGAAACGCAAAACCTCTCAAAATGTAACTACGCAAAGATTTGCGTAGAATTAGACCACGCCAATGATCCACCCAAACTGATCGAGATCGAACTCAAAGATCGGATACACAGTCAACCGCTGGTGTACGACAACAACATAATCTTCTGCCAATACTGTCAAATGAGCGGCCATTCTCTGCAGCACTGCATCCGCGCCCACCCAAAATTCAAGAAAACCGGTCCCAGGAAACCACGAGAGCAAGGCGCGCCACCCCATAATCCTTCCACTCCCGTCCATTGTCCCCACACCCAGACTGTCTCTGCCACCGCCCAACCCGCTCCGCTCAATATCACCCTTCATAACTCCTTCGGAATTCTCGACATGGAACCCTCTAACAGCACCCTCGTGACGCCTGTCGCCGGATCCACCATGGCCCCCCACCCTCCCTCCTAAATGGCTACGACATCGTGCCCCTCCAGATCCTCCCAATCACCACAATCCCCTCCGATTCATCCCCCCAGTCTCCCTTGGCAGCCAGGTGCCCCCCGGTGTGCAGCCATCGGATGGACGCCACCCTTCCACTCCCGGTGAGGTAACGGAGTCCACCACCGTCCCGCCTTAATGCGCAGAGCCCCAGCGAACCCTCCCCCAAAATAAGGGTGTAGCTACTCCCCGCCCTAGCTCCCCTCTCACAGGGAGGTTTTGGCAAGCCAAAGAAGCAGGTTTCCTAGATCTTGACAATCCCCTATGCGCCCTGGCAGAGGTAGAAGACACTGACACCCCCCTAACGACAGTTGGCAGTACTAATCCCGACTCGGACAGGGTGCAAGAATCGGCCAGCGGCAGTCCTATGAATAATCCACATAAGAAAAAGAAGAAAAATAAGAAACAGAAACAGCAAACGGCAATGACCACGAGATCTACCGCAAAGCTACACAACACCCCCACCTCCTCCCTCAATGCCTAACATCCTATCCTGGAACGTTCGAGGCATAAGGAATAAACCTACGCTGAATCGTATCCTCAGCCTCAAAAAATCCAATCGGATTGATTTACTTGTCATCATTGAACCCAAAATACCCCACAAAAGAATTAAAGAAATTCAACTCAAGCTGGGATTCCCCAAAGCGATCGCCGGGTATCACGACATCTGGATCTTCTTCGCCGCTGAGTTTCGTTTCAGCATCATTCAAGACTCTACTCAGGCCCTCTCCTGTTGGATCGAGCATCCTGCCCTCAAGTCCCGCGTCATACTTTCGGCTATCCACGGTAGCTGCGATATCCCGGAGCGCAGATTACTTTGGGAGGACCTGTCGGGGCCCGCCATTCCTCTAAACGTCCTCCCGTGGCTCTGTATCGGGGACTTTAACACGTTTCATGCAGAGAGGAAAAATCTGGTGGTCGTACCCCCCCTCAATCGGCCATGGATGACTTCAACAACTTCGCTTTCAACGCCCATTTATCCTCCGTCCCCTTCCACGGCAACAGGTTCCCCTGGTGCAACATGCAGGAAGGCTCTCGGCGTCAGTACTCCCGTATTGACCGTGCTATGGTTAATGGCTGCTGGTCAAATTTGGGGCTGATCACCAATCTTTCACACCTTAACTCCACCGAATCGGACCACTCCCCTCTTCTTATCGAGATCGAGAGCACCGACAAATGCATCAATAAAGCGTTTCGCTTCCTTCATTTCTGGCGTCATCACCCACAATTTATGTACATCGTGAATGAGGCTTGGAGCTTTGTGACCGATCTGGACCCTCTTGTCAGAATAGCTACAAAACTTAAACCTCCCAGAAAACCCCTTACGGCCTGGAGCAAGATCGCGTTCGGGGACATCTTCCAAGCCATTAAGGATACCGAAGATGATGTCACCAGTACGGAGAGCGCATTTGCCCTCGTCGGCTCCCCAGAAAATTGTGCCTCTTTAAACCTCGCCAGGGCCATTCTTAAATCTAGGATCAAGGTTGAAACGGAATTCTGGAAGCAGAAGGCCAGATTAACCTGGGACACGGAGGGGGACTAGAATTTGGGCTTCTTTCACAAGTACATCAAAGGCCGTAGAAGCTCTCTTAGGATACATCGTATCCATGACAGGAACGGCAACCTGTTGGACGATCAGGAGAACATTCAAACTGCTGCTACTAACTACTTCTCCAACATATTCACTAAAAAAGCCGTGGTCAAAGACGAGGACTTCCTGTCCGAGATCCCCTCCCTGATCAACGAAAGAGATAACGACCTCCCTACGGCTTTCCCCACTGAGAAAGAGGTTAAGGCTGCAGTGTGGTCCATTAATACGCACAGTACACCGGGACCTGACGGGTTCAACGGAGTCTTCTTCAGAACGTGCTGAGACATTATCCGCTGCGACCTATTGGAAGCCACAACGGCATTTTTCCAAGGAGCTAAATACCGGAAATCCATATCTTGCGCCCACATCATCCTCATACCCAAGAAAGACAACCCGGATACCTTTAAAGACTTCAGACCGATCAGCCACTGCACTTTTACCAACAAAATTATATCTAAGATCATCGCCACCAGGACGTCTGATCTCCTCCCCAAGATCATCTCCGAAGAGCAATACGGTTTCGTCAAAGGGCGCAACATCACCGAGAACATCTTACTGGCCCAAGAAATGATCACTTGCATAAAATTTCCATCTAGGGGGTGGAGAACGTCGCCATTAAACTAGACATGAAAAAAAGCTTACGACCGCCTCGATTGGGATTTCATGATCTGGGTGTTCAGAGCCTTCGGATTCTCCGAACTTGCGATCGACATCATATTTAGATCTATTAACAACTCCTAATTTTCCACAGTTATCAACGGGCAAACGAAAGGCTTCTTTAGAGCTACCCGCGGGGTCAGACAGGGAGACCTCCTTTCCTCCACCATTTTCATCATCACGGTCGAAGCTCTTAGCAGAAATCTCAAAAGTATGCCCAGGTCTCCCGGATTCCACCACTTTCACACAACGACTGGTTGCCCTCTTATAACTCACCTGGCGTATGCGAACGACATTCTTATTTTCTCTGCAGGCGATATTGGTTCCATTGAGGTAGTTCAAAGGACGCTTGATAATTACTCTAGATGCTCCGGACAAAGAGTTAACAACAGCAAGAGCGTGATCTACACTCATCACAAAGCTGATAGAACCCACTCGGCTGTGCTGTCCACCATGACCTCCTTTAACACAGCATACCTGCCTTTCATTTACTTAGGATGCCCTTTGGTGTACGGGAAAGCGAATTCGGGCATTTACGACCACATGGTGGGCAAGATCCGCAAGAAAATCGCGGGTTGGGACAACGCAACCCTATCCTCCGGGGGAAGATGATACTTATAAAGAACGTCCTATCCTCCGTCCCCTTATATACCCTAGTCGTGTGCTCGCCTCCAATCAAAGTCCTCCACTCTATTGAATCCCTCCTAGCTAACTTTTTCTGGGGACATCTTGATGGCAAGGACAAGCACCACTGGGCCAGTTGGGACACCATGGTTAAACCGACTAAAGAGGGAGGTCTGGGCTTCTGCCGTATAGCCCACATTATCGACGCTTACTCCGTAAAATTGTGGTGGAAAATTCGTGCTGAAAGCTCGATCTGGACCAGGTTCATGAGAGCTAGATACTCTAGATTCTGTCACTTGACAGAGGCGCTTGCCAACAATTGATCTTTCGTGTCGTGGCGGCGTATTATTCCCGGTCGAACACTCGCTGAACCGCTTTTGTGTTTGCAATTGGGTAACGGGCGTTCGCAGGCATTTAAGGAACGCTGGATTGGGGATGACATCCTCAGGCCCAATAACATAACACCGACGCGGTGCGAGATCCGTAATTTATGGGATGAAAAAGCTTCAGAATGGAATTGGGATAGAGTTAGAGCCTGGCTTGGCACTGAGGCTACGGCGAGCCTGGAAGCCTCTGATCTGTTGATCACCGACGCGCATGACGAACTCAGATGGTCCCCGAACCCGGGGGGGACTCTTCACCCTGGCTTCCGCCAAAACCGTGGCCAGAGGCATCCAAGGTACGACCTCCCCTTCTGCCAAGTTTTGGCATACTTGTATTCCCACCAAATGGTCCATTCTCATCTGGCGTGCTGCTCGGCGAAAACTTCCTACGGACGACGCCATCAACTCCTTCGGAT
>JANAVB010025799.1:6100653-6133153 GCA_029216955.1 Iris pallida
TCGAAAATATGCTCATATGTTATTAATATTTCTTATAGGTGTGACAATAAGCTGAAGCCAAATTCAGGAAAGCCTGTCAGACAGATGGACAATTCAAGCATTATTGGTAGTTTAATGTATGTAATTACTTATAGTGGACATTGCTTTTACTGTGGGGATGTTGTTGGTTCACGAGCAATCTGGGTGTGGAACAACTGGAAAGCTATGAACGAAATTATGAGATACCTCAAAATTACTTAGAAGTTTATACTACACGATAATGGTGTTGGCCCATTCCATGGTCACACCCGATTTTAATAATCGACATAAACTTAAGTCAATACACAAAATATACGAACTGCTGCTAATCATTTCAGGTCTTGTGAAATCAATATCAACAAGCGTACTACTACATCAGCAAGCACGTAAATCATCATTCTGAAGCTTATTTTTATTAGAATCTAGTCCGAGTCATTTTACAATTTATTATATATTTTATCTTTCTTGAGTCTAGGATATAAATTGTAAGATCGACTAGATAATACTGGCTTAGGTTAATCATAGTCCACTTTCCTATACAGCCTACCTATCCAAAGTCTACCTACTAAAAATTCCATTTCTCTTCTGCAACAAAATTTGACAAATGTCTTACATTTTTACTGAGACAGAACTCAAACCAAGTTCGGCCCAAGTTCGGTCCGAACTCTGACCGTGTTCGGTCAGTTTGAATTTAAATATTTGTTGCCTCTAAATCTGCATGCAACGTTCATTTGCGAAATCTTTGCATCAGAACTCTGCCTGAATTCTGCCCGAGTTCGGTCCTCGAAAACACCTATAAATAGAAGAGTTCCGCCATATCATCCAGGCTCAAGTGTTGCGGAACAGCATTGTTGATCTTCACTGGAGTCTCTCTCATGACCCCTCACATCCAGTTACCATACTTTATCACCCCAGCTTCCCTGGACCCAGGTTCGATGATGAGACGACATTTCCTCACTTTGATCCTACTGCTGCATATTTTCCACCGGATGCTCCCGGAGGTGACGACACTCCGATGTGATGAGAACTTGAGCTAGTGAATTTTTGGATGGAGTCTGATAGATAATGATCTTATGTAGTTTTTTTTTCTTTTATGTCTAAACTTTACAGTTAGACATTTATTAGCAGATTGTGATGGTTGTATCTTTCTTTTAGTATGACATTCCACTACTAGTTATTTCTTTTATGCACTTGTTATTTGTGGCAATGTTGTTATTTGTGATTATCTCTCTAGTATTACTTTGTCTGTTTGATGAACATTGTTGGCTTCACACATTACGGGGGAGCCAAAACCAATTTTTTATTGACAAAGGGGGCGAAAGAACGTAAGACCAAAATCAACAATCAAAGAAAGAATACCCAAACTATATTTTTTCAGGTATTTTTTTGTTCTATTTAGATATGTTTTGGTATAAACTCAAGTTTGTCAATTATCAAAATGGGGGAGATTGTTGGCCCATTCCATGGTCACACCCGATGTAATAATCGACATAAACTTAAGTCAATACACAAAATAAACGAACTGCTGCTAATCATTTCAGGTCTTGTGAAATCAATATCAACAAGCGTACTACTACATCAGCAAGCACGTAAATCATCATTCTGAAGCTTATTTTCATTGGAATCTAGTCTGAATCATTTTACAATTTATTATGTATTTTATCTTTATTGAGTCTAGGATATAAATTGTAAGATCGACTGGATAATACTGGCTTAGGTTAATCAAAATCCACTTTCCTATACAGCCTACCTATCCAAAGTCTACCTACCAAAAATTTAATTTCTCTTCTGCAACAAAATTTGACAAATGTCTTATATTTTTAGTGAGACAGAACTCAAATCGAGTTCGGCCCGAGTTCGGTCCAAACTCTGATCGAGTTCGGACAGTTTGAATTTAAATATTTGTTACCTCCAATCTGCATGCAACGTTCATTTGCGAAATCTTTGCATCAGAACTCTGCTCGAATTCTGTCCGAGTTCGGTCCCCGAAAATACCTATAAATAGAAGAGAATTTCTCGTTCTAAATCACTCAATCAATTTCATCTTCTCTTCTCTCTTCAAAAAGTGTTTTCATCTGATCAAAATCTTTCATATCACACCTAAACTTCTCTTAGCCAAAAGCCAGTAATATCTGTTCGATCTAGAGTCTTTTGGTTCTCAAGAGTTGTAAAGAGGTTGTTCAAAGTATAGAAACTATCTCTGTTGTGGAGCCGGTCGTGCGCTCGTCACCAAGCACGGTGTTGTAAAGTTGGTCGTGCACTTGTCACCAAGCACGGTATTGTAAAAGACTGCAAGCTCTCAATTACCTTGTGATTTAGTGGATTAACATCGAGCAAGAGTACTCAAGAGTGGATTAGTCTTCTCAGAGGGATACCAGTATACATCGCTGTGTCACTGAGTTTGATCTCTCTATCTCTTGCTATATTTATTTACTGTCTCTTATTCACTTCCATAGTTATCTGTTTATAATTTTAAATTGGTGATTATTTTCTGCTGCACTCGCACTCACTCTATTCACCCCCTCTAGAGGTTCTCAACGGTCATACAATTGGTATCAGAGTAGGTTATATTCTAATATAACAAACCTCAGAGAGTATATATGGCAGTCATAAAATCAATATTCAACGGTGAAGGGCAATCCACAAATAGACCTCCACTATTTGATGGTACAAACTATACCTACTGGAAAATACGGATGACATTCTTTTTAAAGTCACTTGACTTTGATCTTTGGTCTATAGTAGTTGACGGTTATAAGAAACCGGCACCTACAGTAGTTGATGGACTGCTTGTAGACAAGCCTCATGAAAAATATACAGAGACTGAAAAAGCAAAGGCTAGTCTAGATGCTCGTGCCATCAACGCACTGTTATGTGGAATTGACAAAATGGAGTTCAACAGAATTTCAACCTGTAAGACGTCTCATGAGATTTGGAAACTTTTTGAGGTAACTCATGAAGGTACTTCCCAAGTGAAGGAATCCAAAATCAGTAAACTAACACATGAGTATGAATCTTTTAAGATAAAATCCGGTGAGTCAATTACATAGATGTTCACACATTTCCTTGATATTACTAATCCTTTGCAATCTCTTGGTAAGGATTACAGTAATCATGAGAAGATCAGAAAAGTACTATGGGCTCTTACCAAGAACTGGAACCCAAAGGCAATAACAATCATTGAAGAAAACGATCTCACTACCATGTCTCTGGAAACACTGATGGGCAAGCTCATGACCCATGAGCTTGATCTGCAGGAGTTTGAAGAAGCAACCCTAAAAGAAAAAATCTATTGCTTTTAAAGCTCAAGCCAGAAAATCTACATACAATAATTCTGAGAAAGAATCATCAAGTGGTGATGAACAAGCCCTACTAGTAAAGAACTTCAGAAAATTCCTAAAGTTTGAGAAATCAAACAGAAGGAAGAGAGATATCCAAGAAAGTAATAAAGATGAAACAATATGCTTTGGATGCAAGAAATCAGGGCATATGAAGAAGGACTGTCCAACTTCGAAGAAAAGCAGTCCATACGATAGATCAAGATCAAGCAAAAAAGCTACAACCAATCAAAAGTATGCAAACACAAGTATCTGGCATGAAAGCGATGCTAGTGATACAGAGGAAGACGACTGACCCTGCGAAAATGCCAATGTCTGTCTTATGGCTTTTGATAAGGTATCCTCAAACCCTTTGTATGACGATTTTACTTTCGATGAATTAGAAAATGCCTTCGGCGAACTGCTTGAAGAACACAGAAATGTGCTTGACAAGTATAAGCAATCTCGAAAAGAGATTAAGGCATACACAACCGAGATAGCTAGACTGTCCAGTCTTATTGAAGACATTAAAGAGACGTCTACTACCGGTAACACGGAAGAGATAGCCAAGCTTAAAGTAGACTATCATGAGGCTATCCTCAAAGTTGAAAAGAAAGAAAGAGACTACGTCAAAATACTAGAGTTATATGACATAGAGAAGAAGAAGCACTTAGTCACAGAACAAAGACTCTTAGACATGACTGCTAAATATGAAGAGTCTTTTGCGGTTTCTAAAAAGTTAGAAATCAAATTAGGCAAACAGGCAATACCTGTGACACAGTCTAAGTTTAGTCATAATGCTAAGCATACACCTAAGAGGGCTAAAACTCAGAAAGCACGAAAGAAACACGATTATCACCATGTTTTCACTTATAGGTTTTCAAAGAAACCAAATAGGCATGTCAACACAGATTCCACTAACACTGTTTCAAAACTCACTTGCACATATTGTGGTACTCATGGACACATATCACAGTATTGTTTAGCAAGAAAACTTGTTGACAATCGCACATTATTTTGGAGACCTAAGACTAATCAATATGGACCCTTTAGTAAATGGGTACCAAAGGATTTATCTACTTGTTTTGTAGGTGGACCTTCAACCCTCTCATGCTAAAAGCAAGTGGATCCTCGATAGCGGATATTCACGGCACATGACTGGTGATGTATCTTTGTTCATCACGCTATCGATGAAGAAAGAAGGATACGTCTCCTTCGAAATAATATGAGAGGTGATATCATTGGCAATGGCACTGTTGGTATATCTTCTTATCCTGTAATAAAAGACGTTTGTCTAGTTACAGAATTGAAACATAATATATTAAGCATAAGTCATTTGGCTAATAATAGTTATGGTATCAACTTTGTAAAAGACAAATGTACCATATATGATATGTCATCTGGTAATCCCGTATATGAAGGGATTAGAGAAGGCAATATTTATGTTTTCTTTCTGGAGAGTACTAATAATGCAAGAAGATGCCTAGTAGCTAATCTAGATGAAAGCTGGTTATGGCATATGAGACTAGGACATGCTAATATGGACACTATCTCACGACTGAGCACTAAGAAGCTGGTAAAAGGACTCCCTGAGATTCCATTCAAGAGAGATATGGTATGTGCTGACTGTGAAAAGAACAAAGCACATAGGTCTACATTTAAATCCATCAAAGCTGTAAGTACTTCTAGACCTTTGCAGTTGATACATATGGTTTGGTCCTAGTAGAGTCGCTAGTCTTGGCGGTAAGCTCTACGCATTTGTTATTGCTGATGATTTCTCTCGTTTTACTTGGGTTTACTTTTTATCAAACAAAAGTGATGCTATTTTTGAATTTCAGTTATTTTGTAAAAAGGTACAAAACGAAAAAGGCTTCATGATTACTCGTATCCGAAGTGATCATGATGGCGAATTCGTAAATACTAATTTCAAAAAGTTTTATGAAGATAGTGGATACTACCACGAATTTTCTTGTCCTAGAACTCCTCAACAGAACGGTGTTGTGGAGCGGAAGAACCGTACTCTAAGCGAGATGGCTAGAGTCATGCTGAATCAGTATAATCTTCCTAAATATTTTGTGCAGAAGATTTTAGCACAGCCTGTCATGTTTTAAATAGGGTGTTAATTCGACCCATCTCGAAGAAAACACCTTATGAACTTTGGTTCGGAAGGATTCCAAATATTTGTTATTTCAAAGTTTTGGATGTCATTGTTTTATCCTGCACACCAAGGGCAACTTTGGTAAGTTCAACTCTAAAGCAGATGAAGGGATATTTCTCGGATATACTGCTAAGAGTAAGGGATATATAATTTTTAATAAAAGATCTATAATTGTTGAAGAATCTATTAACGTTACTTTTGATGAGCTCAATAGTCACAGATCTAGCGACAGTGATGATGAAGGTGTACAAGCAAAAACCGATAAGAGTCCTGTGGAAGATCTGACTCATAAATTTGAATTATTGAAGTTCTTACCAGATCATCCAGAGACACTCATTATAGGTGATGTATCAAAAGGTGTAAGTACACGCTCCTCTCTTAGAGATTCTGAAATAGTAGCAAATGTAGCTTTCATTTCTCAAATAGAACCTAAGAATATAGAAGATGCTTTTAATGATGAGTTTTGGATTAATGCCATGCAAGAGGAACTTAATCAATTTGAGAGAAACTAAGTTTGGAAACTCGTTCCTAAACCTATTGGTCAATCGATAATTGGTACCAAATAGGTGTTCCGTAATAACTAAGTGAAGATAGACAAGTTCTACGCAACAAAGCACATCTAGTAGAACAAGGTTATAGTCAAGAAGAAGGTATTGATTATGACGAGACATATGCTCATGTTGCTAGACTAGAAGCTATTCGCATGTTTTACGTATATGCATGTTTTAATAATATTAAATTATTTCAAATGGATGTGAAAAGTGCATTTTTGAACGAATTTCTAAAAGAAGAAGTTTTTGTGAAACAACCCCCTGGCTTTGAAGATTTTCAAAAACCTGATCACGTCTTCAAGCTTAAGAAAGCACTCTATGGATTCAAACAGGCACCTCGTGCTTGGTATGAACGTCCAAGTGCCTTCTTACTTGATAATGACTTTCAAAAGGAAGAGTTGATACTACTTTGTTTATCAAATCTTTAGATGATGACATTCTTCTTGTACAAATATACGTTGATGACATTATATTCGGTTCTACTAATGAAAAACTTTGTCAAGAGTTTGCTAAGTGTATGCAGAGTGAATTTGAGATGAGTATGATGGGAGAGCTGAACTTCTTCCTAGGACTTCAGATCAAACAACACTCAAAAGGAACATTCATCAATTGTAACGCCCCAGAACCAAAATACTGGAGAGCGGGGGCGTACATAGCCAGCTACGTATATTGAAGTGCAACCCACCTCGCTATACGGTCACGGCTGTCTAGATACATGAGGGTTTAACTATAAGCCAACAGTCTCCTATGGTCATGAACAAGCCTATTGTCTCAATCTCAAGCAAGCAAGCAAGCAAGCAATCATGAAGCTAGTCGTTAAAAAATGTCAGGACTAGCAAGAGTTTAGTCGTACATGATCAATCCTAGGATCTGTCAATCATGTTACAGCTCGTAGGCAGACAGTAAATAAAGGTACAATACGAGCTAACACGTGCTCGCCGGCTAAACGCCTCAAAAGAATAATTTTACAATAAAGTGGAAGGATAAAAAGAAACCCACTCGTTGCCAGGGTTACGCCTGGAGGTCACCATCTGGCTGGAAAACAGGTGGATCCTCTGGTGCTGCTCCGATTTCTGGCCACACAAAACCAGCTGGATCAGACCCCAGAAAGAGCAAGTGCCACAAAGGAGGCTTCACTCAAGAACTAAAACCAGCATATCACAATAGAATATTAAAGATAATAAATAAATAAAGAACTGATAATAATAGAGATAACAACAGTAAACTGAGTACGAAGAAACCATTCAAGTAGCCAGGTCACAACCCTTAAACCAAACAAGGACCGGGGTTGCAGCCTTTCACATGAATAGAAATCCGTCTCAAATACTATTGGTACAGTGAAGACAATAAACGAAGAGAGGACACAGAACTGCTCCGGGAACTAGGTTACAACCTTTAAACCAAACAAGGATCGGGGTTGTAACCCTTCGCCTGAACAGAACTGGACCCCTGATCTTTATTGCTAAGGCAAGCATCAATAATCATGTCATGTCACAATCTTGTACGGGATTAGGATAAGACTAAGCTGGAATAAACTCCATCCAATCAATCACGGCCAATCAAGAGTACGGCTTGATACTTTTAACTAACTAGGGTTATCACAGGCCTAGTTACTAGCAAGATACAATGAGATTCTTCCAACAGCCACAAGCCCTGCAGACCATCCGGTTATCCAGGTCGAATGTCCATTTATGAAGAATGCAACACGTGACTGTGTGCTGGAAATGTGTCCTACTCGTCGGTAGGCTACAAGTCCACTTGAGCGCCCAGATAACGGGATTACTTGTAGCTGGGAAATCTCTTCATGACTAGTGGATTATTCTAGTTATTAGCCTTAGTTGAATTCAGTAGGTACCCCTGACCGTGGTACTCAGGGATCCCCATCCTAGACATGATGCAAGATAGTACCAGTTTATTTGTACAAACACAATCGCCCACGGTGTCCAGATCTTTCATACTTGCCATGTCAGGCTAGCTGTCCTAACAGCATATCGAGATATATTATGTCAATTTACTTGTCAAGAGTGTGCCACAGCGGGCCACTATCGAGTTCTATTCTTACATTATCATGAATGAGAGAAACTTGCATAAAATAGCTAATAACATATTCTTGAAGCCAAAGAAAAGATCTACAACTTTCATGTTGGAAGTTGAGAGAAATTCTGGCCACAATTCAGCCAAATAGGACTTAAAACAGCCAAAACCAGCCAAAATAGGCCCTATACGGCATTCTGCGGCACTATTCATCCATGCGGCACTATTCATGCTCATGCGGCTGCAGCACTATTTATATGGCACTATTTATCCATGCGGCTACGGCACTATTCATCTCATGCGGCTGCGATACTATTCATGCCTGCGGCTGCGGCACTATTCATCTCATGCGGCTGCGGCACTATTCATCTCATGCGGCTACGGTACTATTCATGTGGCACTATTCATTCCTGCGGCTGCAGCACTATTCATTCCTGCGGTTGCGGCACTATTCATCTCATGCGGCTGCGACCTATTCATCTCATGCAGCTGCGATACTATTCATGTGATACTATTCATTCCTGCGGCTACGGCACTATTCATCTCATGCGGCTGTGGTACTATTCATCTCATACGGCTGCGGTACTATTCATCTTATGCGGCTACGGTACTATTTATGCGGCACTATTCATTCCTGCGGCTGCGGCACTATTCATCTCATGCGGCTACGACACTATTCATCTCATGCGGCTACGGTACTATTCATACGGCACTATTCATCGTCCCAGCCAAAATCAGGACAGATGAACTAGAAAATGGCCAAAAATACTTTTAGCCATAACTTTCTAAAAACACATCGAAATCTAACTTTTCAAAGGTCTATTTTGTGTAAAATCAAATTCTCTACAACATGGAACAATCAAAACATGGAACAATCAAAACATGAAAATAATAAAGTTTAATAGATCAAAAACCAAGAAAACCGAAATAATACACACTTAGATCTACATGAATCTATCCACCAAAATGAAAAATGTCAAGTTCTAAAGTGGCTTAACATCAAGTAAGGAAGCGATTGGAACAATAAAACTTAAGATCCATCGTGAAGCAAGTTGCACTTGCCTAGGACTTGGTAGGTGGGAGGAGTAAATGAAGAAGATAAAAAAATTTAATGAAGAAGTGAATGAAGAGAGAGAGAAGGAGTTGGGTTATATATCAACCCTCTCCATCTCAAACTAAGCCAAGCCAAGCCAAATCAAGTCAAGTTGAACCGAACCGATTAATAAACCAAGTCCAGATTAAACCAAGACTAGGCTAAGCAAAACAAGCCTAACTACGGTCCACCTAATAAATGCCAGAAATCTCGTACACGTATACGAAAATACGTATAACGGGAAACGGGAGTGACAACTCTACCCACCTTAAAAGAATTCCGTCCTCAGAATTTAATTAAAGAGGCTAGAGGTGTCGGGACAAGTTACACTATCATATGCAATCTACAGCTAAGCAATCAATTAAGCAATCAAATATGCAAGCAAGGATTCGAAGTGTAAGGCATAAGAAAGATATTATACCTCACGAGTCAAACAGGTTGGGATATCGCGATCGGATATCATCCTCACGCTCCCACGTTGACTAACCCAAAGAGTGATGACCCAAAGCAACTCGGACTAACTTGATAGTCTTATTCTTGAGTGTCTTCTCTCTTCGGTCCAATATTGACATGGGCCTCTCCTCATACGAAAGGTTGGTACCAACAACCAATTCCGAATGATCCAGGATGTGGCTCGGGTCCGGGATACCCCGTCGCAGTTGGGATACATGGAATACGTTATGTACCTCACGTAGCGATGGTGGAAGAGCGAGACGATAGGATACATCTCCTACTCGATCCAGAATGTCAAATGGCCCTATATACCTAGGACTAAGCTTTCCCCGCACGCCGAAATGAATGACGCCATAGTTAGACAAAATCCTCAGGAATATATGGTCACCGACAGAAAACTCAAGAGGGCGCCGATGAGAATCGGCCCAATGACGCTGGCGATCTTGGGCAACTCGAAGATGATCTCTGACTCTCTGGACCACCTCAACGGTCTGAGCAATCATTTCTGGATCGAGCATCTACCTCTCTCCGACATCGTCCCATGCTAGCGGGGATCGGCACTTCCTAACATACAGTGCCTCGAACGGTGCCATCTGGATACTAGCTTAGAAACTGTTGTTGTACGAGAACTCTACAAGGTGCAGGTGATCTTTCCACGAACCACCGAAGTCGAGCTTACAAGATCTTAATATTTCTTCCAAGGTTTGTATGGTACGCTCTGACTGACCATCTGTCTGTGGATGATACGCTGAGCTGAACTGGAGGCGAGTCCCCAAACTCTCTTGCAGGCTACGCCAAAAGTGCGACGTGAATCTGGAATCTCTGTCCGAGGTGATACTGACTGGTACACCGTACAATCTGATAATCTATCGGAGATACATCTCCGCTAGCTGAGCCGTCGACTGACCAACTCTGAACGGGAGAAAGTGAGCCACCTTCGTGAGCCTGTCTATGACAACCCAAATAGCGTCTCTGCCAGCCGGGGATCTAGGCAATCTAGTCACAAAATCTATGGTTATATGCTTCCATTTCCACTCTAGAATCGGCAATGGTTGAAGTAGTCCAGCTGGTCTCTGATGTTCAGCCTTAACTTGTTGGCAAACCAAACATCGAGAGACAAACCGTTCTATCTTCCTCTTCATGCCATTTCACCAAAAGTGCTGACGAATATTGTCACGACCCGTACCCACTGTGAGGGTACAAGTACGTAACAGCGCCCAGCCTACGTCGTAATGTCGACGGTAGAACGCTGTTCTAGGTCATGAACTATAACTACATAACATGAATATACTCTCCAAAAGGAGGCCAACACAGAGGTACAACTCAATCACAATCTAAGGTAGAATGTAGCACGATGGAAATAGATAAGAAATCCTCAACTGAGGTACAGCAGAAATAAATAACAAAGTCTCAACATCTCTACAATATACAAGACTGAAAATAAAGACAACAGTTAAACATGATAAGAGAGGACGGTCTAAGCTATCTACTCTATAAAGGGTATCATCCTGAGCAGCTGCCTGAACCTCCCCAGGGGTCCAGGTCACGAGTGTCAACTAGGCAAGCTCCAAGTAAGGGTGCAGGGTTCCTCATCATCCTCTGTAAAAATTTTAACAGGTCCAGTCAGGACGAGAGCGAGCACAATACATCTCATGCAGTTCATATCATGTCAGGAAATATAAAGCAGGCAATAGAGTAAGATACATGAAACGCTGTATGAAGATGTACATGAAAATAGGAGAGGTATTTGATAACTGGAAATATATACATGATAAGTAAGAACTATAAGTGACTAGTGATTTACAGTACGAGATGGCATGTAATTGGCTTAGGTTGTACATGATAAAACATGGAAGTAACAGAGTGTACATGATGGGTAAATCACATGACCATTTATACTCACCCCTACCCACAATCAATACACAAGGATCTATTCAAGTTACGTTACGGACATGATGTTTTGGTTATACAAGAAACACATGAGGAAACATGAGCGTACATGAAAGAACATGAGAGTACATGAACGTACATGTAAGAACATGAGAGAACATGAGTGTACATGAATAACGCAGAAGCAAGGAATACATGATGTACATGAAATACATGTCATAAAGTATCTGATGCGCCCGCTAAGGGGGATAACATCCCAAGAAGAGATCCGTATAGTACCAATCCGTGATGATAACGTGACAACATCAAGTAAAAGTAATCTAGAGCGAGAATATAATTCGTGACAAGTATGAAACGATCAGAGAATGTATCGCCTCGTATCTGAATGTCTGAAGTAAATGTATTGTCCGAGATGAGGTACCTGACTCCTAGTTAGAGCAACACAAGTCAAGATGTATACAGAGGGTGATATATGAAATGTACAATACATCTGCATGCTGTCTAGGTCAAACTAGACTAAAGTCAATACTTGGTCAACTCCAGTCAACTAGACTAGTCAAATTAGGTCAACTAGGTCAAGTCCTAGCCCAACAAGTCTAATAAGTCTCACTAGCAAAACACCAAAAATCACAAGTCATAAATTTAAATAGTTTAAAAAAATAATTAAAAATCACTAAAAATCATAATATAAATAAATATCCTTAATAATAATTATAATTACAAAATTTCAAAATTACCCTCTTCTGGAAAACTGGGTGTTACAATCCTACCCACCTTATAAAAATTTTGTCCTCGAAATTAAGATGATCACACCTCTTCTAGGTCAAACATAGTCAAGGGTCAATCACTAGTCAATTTTCTCAACACCCTAGTACTTGGTCATCAGCTGGTCAACTTCTTAGGATTTACCTATGCTAGCTACCTTGTGTTGGCAACTAGGGATTAGCAAAGAAATCGCTATAATAGACTAGCTCTTAACTTCCAAATCCTATCAAGTCACCCATAACTAATTACCCACAAGCTAAGCACACAAATCCCAAATACTACGTATATATGCTCAAGAACAACAACCCATCACATATATCCTAAGTATATCATCTATATATATAGACCTCTTAGTCTTAGGTGAACTACAACTTATACTCAAGGTCAGGCTCTGGTCACTGGGTGCCTCACTGGAAGGATAAAGGAAAACAATAAATAATCATCAAGGTTGTATGGCATACTAACATCCTATGTGTGTAAACTGGTTGATATTATAGATAACAGGAGAATTATCTGCAATGGGTTACTATTCTAGCACCAATGCTAACTATCACCTCTAGGGTACAAACACTCTACAAGTCACTATATCATTATACTATGAAGGAACTACCTATGAACAAGCTCTACAAACTAAATATCCCTACTCCTAAGTCATCTATAACAATAAAAAGGGTATGGTGTTTTAAACCTTCTCAAGATACAATCTGCTAATCATATGCGTCTGCCCAAAATCATGTTGTCTAGAGTCTTCATCATGCTAGTGAGCAAGGCTACGATAATCACAGAGTCCTTGACTAAGGTACGTACCTCTAGGTTCATGGTATTTAAAATTTTCGCATTGCCGCATGCGACGGCGAAAACCTTAAATTCTCATACCCAAGAAATACATCCAAAATCTGACTACATGTCCTCACTATGCCAACTAACACGACTATCGAAGATTCTAGATCCCATGATTTAGGTGACCTAGCCCATATAATTCTGAAGAAAAACAACATAACAAAGAACAACATGACAAACTTAATAAATCAGTAAGGAACAGATGGAATCGGATTTCAAGGTAGTTATAAAAGACAATTCCGGGAATGGAATTGAGAAGAACGGAACTTACAGCAAGATCTCCAATGGTCTGTGCATCCTTGACTGTCCTGACGATAGCTCCTTGGTCTGCTGCTGATGCTGCATGAATCACTGCTGCTGAGAAAAATCAGAAATGACGGAAGAAAATCTCTGTACAGATAGAGGTGCACCTCCAATGTAGCAGAAACGCCAACTTGAGTCGGCACAACAGGAGCTGCGGTCTCGAGGCCCTGATGAACAGGACGAGAGGTGGCCAGCCTCTCGATAGTATCCCCCGAACCGAAGCGATGAGATCATGTCTTCATAACCATCATGAAGACAGATCAAAACAAGAAATAATTTCTGAGAATAAAGCAAAAATTCAAAGGATGACAGTTTATATTCAAGGAAAAAACAATAAGTAGCAAATTGAATAAAAGGAATCTGATTAAGAGTTTTTCCTAATGTGATTGAGTACCTCAAAAAAATATCCTAATCCTACTGCAGGCTGTAGTGATACTCTAGTTCGAATACCACTACATAAACTCGACCTGTATGGGCCACCACTAAAAATGTGTCACGACCCGCACCCACTGTGAGGGTACGAGTACGTAACAGCGCCCAGCCTACGCCGCAGTGTCGGCGGTAGAACGCTTTTCTAGGTCATGAACTATAACTACATAACATAAATATACTCTCCAAAAGGAGGCCAACACAGAGGTACAACTCAATCACAATCTAAGGTAGAATGTAGCACGATAGAAATAGATAAGAAATCCTTAACTGAGGTACATCAGAAATAAATAACAAAGTCTCAACATCTCTACAATATACAAGACTGAAAATAAAGACAACAGTTAAACATGAAAAGAGAGGACAATCTAAGCTATCTACTCCATACAGGGTATCATCCTGAGCAGCTGCCTGAACCTCTCCAGGGGTCCAGGTCACGAGTGTCAACTAGGCAAGCTCCAAGTAAGGGTGCAGGGTTCCTCATCATCCTCGTAAAATTTTCAACAGGTCCAGTCAGGACGGGAGCGAGCACAATACATCTCATGCAGTTCATATCATGTCAGGAAATATAAAGCAGACAATAGAGTAAGATACATGAAACGCTGTAAGAAGATGTACATGAAAACATGAGAGGTATTTGATAACTGGAAATTGATTTCCATCCTTTTCTTTACTGATTTTTTTAATCTTTCTTACATGTTACACTATCACACAACTTCCTCACTAACATTACACACACTCATTGCTCTCTAGTATTCACTCACGCTCATACATGTTTCACTCATCACACACGCTTTCATTCATGGCTAACACACATGTACACCACTCACTGAACACAGGTTTATCACTATCCCTCACACACTCTTATGATATCTCACACACACATGCCTAAGTCTATGACACACATACACATATGCACATGTACTTGAGTGCCCCCTCTCTATGCATTTGTATATTTTTATGTATTAACATATATGGTGGTATGGTATACACATATAGCCTATAGGTTTATATTTATAGTTATAATATAAACACGTATGTGTATTATATATATATATATAATATATATATATATATATTTATATTTATATATATATATATAATATATATATTATATTATATATATATATATATATATTATATATATATATTTTTTTTTTTTTTTTATAGCCTATAGGTTTATATATAGTTATTATAAACACATGTATGTGTATTATATATATATATAATATATATATATATATATTATATATATATTATATATATATATATATGTCCTAGTATGTATGTACCTAATATAGATATTTGCAATGGGTTCATTTCCTTCACTTTCCCTGTACACCTTCACTTCACACACATTTTTCCTTTAACACATAGTCACACACCACACACTATATTACCTTCCTGACACTGTGCACTCACTATTTCACTCAACTGTCACACACTGTTGCACTCTCTCCTCTCACACACACACAGCTTAACACACACATGCCCTTTCTCTCTATATGTATGTGGATATATATAGATAATTGTAAAGTAAAGATACATGTTACATATATCATAAATAGTCTACTCCTAAATGTAAATAGATGTAACCTTGTTAACTTGTGCCATATTCTAAGGTAATCTATATCTAGTGTTTGATTTCCCCTTGTTGTGCACCTCCATGTTCACACACGCATAGATAAACCTGCAACCCTTTCTCTCTCATTATACAATATTGATAAATAACATATATGAATGTGCCTTGATGTGTGGCTTGTGTTTGGCTTGTATAGCCTTGTGATTGGTGTGTGATTGCTAGACTAGGCTTGGTTAGGCCTAGTGAGACTTATTTGACTTGTTGGGCTAGGACTTGACCTAGTTGACCTAGTTTGACTAGTCTAGTTGACTGGAGTTGACCAAGTGTTGACTTTAGTCTAGTTTGACCTAGACAGCATGCAGATGCATTGTACATTTCATATATCACCCTCTGTATACATCTTGACTTGTGTTGCTCTAACTAGGAGTCAGGTACCCTCATCTCGGACAGTACATTTACTTCAGACATTCAGATACGAGGCGAGTACATTCTCTGATCGTTTCATACTTGTCACGAATTATATTCTCGCTCTAGATTACTTTTACTTGATGCTGTCACGTTATCATCACGGATTTGTACTATACGGATCTCTTCTTGGGATGTTATCCCCCTTAGCGGGCGCATCGGATACTTTATGACATGTGTTTCATGTACATCATGTATTCCTTGCTTCTGCGTTATTCATGTACACTCATGTTCTCTTATGTTCTTACATGTATGTTCATGTACTCTCATGTTCTTTCATGTACGCTCATGTTTCCTTATGTGTTTCTTGTATAACCAAAACATCATGTCCGTAACGTAACTTGAATAGATCCTTGTGTATTGATTGTGGGTAGAGGTGAGTATAAATGGTCATGTGATTTACCCATCATGTACACTCTGTTACTTCCATGTTTTATCATGTACAACCTAAGCCAATTACATGCCATCTCGTACTCTAAATCACTAGTCACTTACAGTTCTTACTTATCATGTATATATTTCCAGTTATCAAATACCTCTCCTGTTTTCATGTACATCTTCTTACAGCATTTTATGTATCTTATTCTATTGCCTGCTTTATATTTACTGACATGATATGAACTGCATGAGATGTATTGTGCTCGCTCCCATCCTGACTGGACCTGTTGAAAATTTTTACAGAGGATGATGAGGAACCCTGCACCCTTACTTGGAGCTTGCCTAGTTGACACTCGCGACCTGGACCCCTGGGGAGGTTCAGGTAGCTGCTCAGGATGATACCCTGTATAGAGTAGATAGCTTAGACTGTCCTCTCTTTTCATGTTTAACTGTTGTCTTTATTTTCAGTCTTGTATATTGTAGAGATGTTGAGACTTTGTTATTTATTTTTGCTGTACCTCAGTTGAGGATTTCTTATCTATTTCCATCGTGCTACATTCTACCTTAGATTGTGATTGAGTTGTACCTCTGTGTTGGCCTCCTTTTGGAGAGTATATTCATGTTATGTAGTTATAGTTCATGACCTAGAACAGCGTTCTACCGTCGACACTGCGGCGTTGGCTGGGCGCTGTTACGTACTCGTACCCTCACGGTGGGTGCGGGTCGTGACACGTTTTAGTGGTAGGCTGGGCGCTGTTACGTACTCGTACCCTCACGGTGGGTTGTTACTTTTTGATCACATGATTTGTTTTAATCTGGGACTTTGATTGGGGGTTTGACCTAGAAGGAGTATGAACAATTTTAATTTCGAGGACGAAATTTTTATAAGGTGGGTAGGATGTGAGCACCCTAAAATTCGGGTTGATTTTTTTTTAAAATTTTCTGATTGATTTAGTTTTTTAATAAATAATTTATTCTGTATTTTTTTCCTTAAGTGTACTTTTCTGTGCCATTGATATTTAGAGTGTCAGGGATGTTCAACTCTGGAAATCTTCTTCACGAGTTTTGGAGTAGACAGGATTACCTTCATGATGGTATATAGTGTCCCACTCAGACTTGTTCCCTTGTGCTCTTTCTGCTTTGCTGAACTTCGGGTCGAATTAGACCATTTGATCATTAATTATTTCCCACTCTTTTCCTTGATTATTTTTAGCACGTTACCGTGACTTTTCATTTGGGAGCACAAGACCAGTCAGTTTCTTGAAACCAACTCATCATGCATGATCTACTCGAGACGCTCTTCACCCTTGACCTTCGTGTCCCACTCAGACATGCCATTTTGTGCTCCAATTGCTTTGCACAACTTTCTCGATACGTGACCCGATATTATTTCGCCCTACGGTGTCACATTTATCTTCCAATTTGATATGTGGGTCCCCTGTCGACCAAAACCTGTCAGCCCCAATTATGGACATGGCCCACATTGAGCCTACTATCCGCCTTCCACTTGCGTCCCATTTATTGGAATCTCCATGTGCTACTTATTTACCCATGATCATCAACACCTAATTTTAATTCGATTTTTGCACAATGTCCGGTTTTGACCCAACCCGGCTCCACCGAGTCCAGCCTAGCTCCATGTTGCTCTCCATCATGACACCCTCTTATTTTCTTGCCCAAAAATATCAATTACTCATTCTACCCATTTATAATATTTATTGGGAATTTTTGTTGATTTAAATTCCATGGGATAACCTATTTTCCTACACATTTGATCCTAGCCATTTGATCCCCCCTAATTAATCCTAACCCTCTATTATCTTACTTTCACTCACAGCAAGTGTGCCGGCCCTAAATTCTAGGAGAGCCACTTTTCTCTCTCTCTCCCTCTCTCATTAATCATTAACATCTCACTCTCTCTCTCTTTCAAAAACTATTTCACCAACACAAAACAAAACCAACAACAACTTCAACAACATCACCATGCAAACCCAACAGCACCCGACCACCACCTTCACACCCGACATCTCCCCACCTCATCCCCTGGCCGGCCGCCATGGCCTGGCCGTTGGCCACCGTCGACCTCACCCACAGCAACCCGATCTCCTCCTCCTCCTTCTTTTCAAGCCGCACCACCACCACCACTTAAACCAATCACCTCACCACCGCCACCATGGCCGCCACCACCATAGCAACCCCACGACCACCTCCATCTAGCCGCCGTCCACCACCGCGTTCGCCGTGCCTCCGCGCGTGCGCTGGCACAACACAGCAGCAGCGGCAGCAAGCCTGGCCGTGCTCGCGCTGGCCGTGTTAGCCGCGCCGCCGCCGGCCATCGTGCCCCGGCGACCCCCCCGTAGGTGGCCCCCCTCCGGCGAGCTCCGACGCTCAGTCCCCTGACAGCCACCGTCCTCCGGGACGTGCCGTCGAGGCGATTCGTGCGTTTTACACGACGTCCCGTCGTGACGCGCGCGGAATCAAGTTCATTTTGGCGTTCCGTCGTAGCAACTTCGTGCACGTTTTTCCGAAAATCCGACCGTTGGATCGGCGTTTTCTTCGCTTCGTCGCAATCTCGGTATATCCACCATCACTCCTGTCAATTTTTGTCCGTTAATTTTATCGTTTGATACATCAAAACCGGCCACCAAGTTGACCGTTTAAATTGTAATAAATTTGGACAGTTTCGCGGGGCCAACTTCGTCAGCATGTATCTCCTCCACCGCAGCTCCGTTTGGCATGCTACCAGTTCCTATATGAAGCTGGTATAACCCTCTTACTACCCCTCCAGTTTTGTTTCATTGTGAGCTTATTTGATTGGTTGAATTCGACGCCAAAGTTGGCCGTTCGAATTCGTAATTTTCAACTTGTAAAACTCCATTTTTGAACACGGGACTCCAGATTTCATTTCTGACACCACCAGTAGACTTATGGCATCATTCTGGCATATTTTTATATAAAATTTGTTAGATTTGGAGAACGTGGGCCCTGGCACGTTTTTCGATACAAAGTGGATTCCATATTCTGGGTCAACGGGACTGTTTGACGCCGGCTCATCGGAATCCAATTCCGGATATACCGTTGAGTTCGTATCGTCATTCTGGACTCGTTGACATATAATTTGCTAGGTTTTGGTGGACATTGGATCGGACACGTATTTCGGTACAAGTCGGATACCAATATCCGGGTCAACAGGTCATTTGAGATCGGCTCATCGGAATCCAATTCCGGAGATACCGTTGAGTTCGTATCATCATTCTGGACTCGTTGACAGGTAGTTTGCTGAGTTTTAAGAACTTTGGCTCCGGTACGCATTTTCGTGCAAACCAGAATTCCAAGTTCTGGTCAACGAACCAAATTGAGATCGGGTCAACGGAATCCAATTCTGGAGATACCGTTGGATTCGTATCGTCATTCTGGTTTCGTGGACATATAATTTGCTATATTTATAGACTTATTTTCTTGCACGTTTTTCGGTGCAAAACGGCTCCGACACGGATACCATTTTGACCCGAAATTACCTTTTTGCCCTTGTGTCCAAATTGGACCGATGGGAAGGCTATCCTAGCTAATTTGACCATTCTGGACACGTTGGCGATGTTTATTTCATCGTCCGACAATGTTTGTTGATAATTTCTCTAAGTTTAACCTTTTATAATTAATTAATAATTAATTCTTATAATGTTCATATTTCGGGATTAGTACAACGAAACTGAGATCTGTCAATTCCAGTGATCTCACATCGCTGAAATTGACAAGTTGAACACGTGGATCACTATAATAAGATTATCAACTTTACCGATAATCTTCTTATCTTGATTTGCGTGACGTAAGTTTCGACGTACAAATAACGAAGTACACTTTATAATTAGACTAAAAGTTGACCCTGTTTGACCAGAGTTGACCAGTTGACCCAAAGTCAACTGTAAGTCAACACTTGACCTAGTTTGACTAAATTATTGACCGGAGTTGACCTAGTGTTATTTTGACTTAGAAGAACCTAGGATAATGTAGATTGATTATAGAGATTCATTTATTACAACTTGAACACCTTGTAACCTGTGTTGCTTTAAATAGGACTCTGTGGCTTCAGTTGGACCCCCTATACTTATCAGCTGTTCAGGTTATCAGGCGAGTACATTCTCTGATCATTTTATATCCTGCTTAGAATTATTTCCTGTATTAAATTACTTTACTTGTACTGTCACGTTGGTCACACGGATTGGTACTATACGGATCCCTTCTTGAGATGTTATCCTTAGGGAGCATCGGATACTACATGTTCTGTGCGTTTCACTTACATGACGTATCGCTATGCTTCACAGATTCTTTGATCACTTGTGACATATACTCTTATGATCACAGAGTCTCCTAGAATCCCCATTTTTGGGACTACTATGTACCACCCTTCGGGGGCTTACCACCCTTCGGGGGCTGTTACATAGAATCATAACATAACCTGATTGGATCCTTGTGTATTGATTGGGGGTACGGGGGAGTAGAAATAGACATGTGAATACTATCCAAGTAGTGTAGCATCAGAATCTCTTCCATAGTGTAGCATCAGAATCTCCTATGCCATTTACATGTCTATATTGTACTCTTACTCACTAGCCACTGTTAGTCATTATTATTAGTAGATATTTCTATTACAGCTCTCTCTCTGTTACATACTGCATTTCTTTCAGTACCTGTATCTTACTTTACTGTATGATTATATTTTCTAACCTGCTATGAACTGTTGAGATGTAATGTGCTCGCTCATGTCCTGACTGGACCTGTTGATAAATTTTACAGATGGCCTGGGATTGCCTGCTAGCCTAGAGGAGACACAGTAGAGGTTATTTAGATAGTTATTTTATTTTGTCTGGAGTTGTATTTACTTTGTGGATTACTGTATCTGAGTTTTGAGATTTGAGATGTATTTCTGGGTTTGTGTATCTTAGACACTTAGATTTCTCTCTGTTGTACCTCTTTTGGATTTCATGTTTTATCTATCTTATCATGCTCTACCTTAGATGTGATTGAGTCTGCTATGTCACCCCCATTCGGGAGTATAAACTGCTTAGCATTATATTGTTAGATGATGTGACCTAGGACAGCGTTCTACCGCCGACACTGCGGTGTAGGCTGGGCGTTGTTACGTTCTCGTATCCAAACAGTGGGTGCGGGTCGTGACACGTTTTTAGTGGTGGCCAAAAGTGCTGACGAATATCACGGTACATCTTCGTACCGCCGGGATGAATGGAATTCTGCGACCTGTGAGCCTCTGCCATGATCTCCTGTCTGATATCTCTACTGGGTACACAAAGACGCTTCCCATGTCGAAGTATACCGTCTTCATGAATGCATAACTCTGGTCTTCGTCCTGCCTCACACTCTGCTCTGAGTCGCTGAAGCTTGGAATCTGCTGACTGTGCCATCCGGATCCTCTCGACTATAGTGGACTGAACTTGCATGCTGGCCATCAATGCCACATTGGTAGGAAGGACAACTTCTATTCCCATCTTCCGAAGATTGGCTAATAACTCTGGCTGTGCTGTGAGAAAATAAACTCCAGCTCTCGTCCTCAATGCATCTGCAACAACGTTGGCCTTCCCAGGATGATACTGTAAGTTGATGTCATAATCTACAAGCAGCTCTAGCCATCTCCTCTGACGTATGTTGAGATCCTTCTGGGTGAACACATACTTTAGACTCTTGTGGTCGATGAAAATCTCCACCCTATCTCCATACAAGTAGTGCCTCCAAAGCTTAAGTGCAAACACTACTGCTGCCAGCTCCAAGTCATGGGTTGGGTAATTCCTCTCATGATCACGAAGTTGTCGTGACGCATAAGCTATTACCTTCCCATGCTGCATCAGAACACATCCTAAACCTTTGCCCGAAGCATCACAATACACTGAGAATCCTCCGGTTCCATCTGGAAGCGTGAGAATAGGAGCCGTCATCAAGCCTCGCTTCAACCTCTCAAAAGAATCCTGGCACTCTGCTGTCCAAGCAAACTACACATCCTTGCGGGTCAACTGGGTCAATGGCGCTGAAATTCGAGCAAAGTCTGAAACAAATCGCCGCTAGTAGCTGGCCAAGCCAAGAAAACTGTAAATTTCTGCCACTGTGCTAGGTACCGACCACGTTTCAATAGCCACAATCTTCTGGGGATCCACTTCAACTCCTCCTCGGGTGATGATATGACCCAAGTATAAAATGCGATCGAGCCAGAACTCGTATTTACTGAACTTGGCATACAATTGTTGCTCTCTGAGAATCTGAAGAACCACACGGAGATGCTGCTCATGCTCCACCTCACTCTTGCTGTAGACTAGGATGTCGTCTAGGAACACAATCACGAACTGATCCAAATAAGGCATAAAGATACGATTCATGAGGTCCATGAATACTGCCAGCGCATTGGTTGCTCCAAATGGCATCACAAGGAACTCCCAATGCCTATATCTCGATCTAAAAGCTGTCTTCAGGATGTCCTGCTCTCTGACTCTGATCTGATGGTATCCTGATCGCAAGTCGATCATCGAGAATACTGCTTCCCCCTTGAGTTGATCAAACAAGTCATCTATCCTCGGGAGAGTGTATCTGTTCTTGATTGTCACAGAGTTTAAGGTACGATAATCTACACATAATCTGGACGTACCATCCTTCTTTTTCACAAAAAGCATCGGGGGCTCCCCAAGGTGATCCACTAGCACGAATGAATCCCTTGGTTCTGAGTTCTTCAATCAACTTGTACAATATCTCTAGCTCTGATGGCGCCATCCTGTAGATTCTCTCTGACACTGGGGCTGTCCCGGGAATCAAGTCGATGGTAAACTCGATCTCTCGCTCTGACGGCATCCCTGGAAGCTCTTCTGAGAAAACATCTGAAAACTCTTCGACTATCCGAGGTAACTGCACTGTTGCTACTGTCATTCGTAATACGGAAGGAGAAGGTTTAACTTCGCCTCGGAAGATAGAAAACTCCGGCTCGCCTGGAATGCTAAAAATAACCCTGCCAATGTGGTAGTTTATCCTAGCATACTGGTCCCTCATCCAATCCATCCCTAAGACCACATCATAATCGGCCATCGGGAACTCTATTAATCTAGCAGGGAATTCTCTACCGCTAACTACGATCCGACCCGAGGAAAACTCTCTATCTACTCCCACAAGTCCATTACCAGTAAGTATATTGAGCCTTACTAATAATGACTCGGGCTCCAGTCCTACCCATGTCGCGAATCGTGCAGACATAAATGAATGCGATGCACCAGAGTCAAATAATACTGAAGTTGAAAAGGTGTTAACGAGAATAGTACCTGCCACTACCTCTCCTGGTGCTAATCCTTCTTCTTTCATGGTCAAGGCCAGCACTTGACCATGTACTCTGGGTGCGGGTCCCCTCTGCTGAAAATTCCTCTGTCTGCTCTGGATCAGGACTTGGGCTTGGGCATACTGCTGCGGTCTCCGCTGCTGGAATGCCTGGGCCTGTATCGACAATGGCCTCGAAAACAGGTACTGCAGCTGCTGCTGCTGGTGGACTGGTGCTGGTCCTCTAACTGAAGGACTAGAGAAGGCCGATGAACTCCCCCTGTTCGGGCAGCTCCCAATCCTGTGGTCCGGGGCACCACAAACCACGCACAAACCCTGTGCTCTGCGACACTCTGATACCACATGCCCTGGCTTCCCGTAGTGTGAACATCCCACTATGGAAGACTGCTTCTGCTTCTGCTGCTGAGGGTGCGTCGGGGTGGAATGCTGAACCGACGTCATTGAGGCCGCCCGCCTCGGAGCTCCATTGGTCAAAGCCCTGGCTGCTGGAGCTGGTGGTGATGACTGATTCATCTGGCCGTGAAATCGCTTCCGACCTTCGGTCCTATCCACGATCCTCTGGAAGGTATACTCATGTCTCCGGGCTGCTCTCAACACTGCATCAAAAGTCTGATGCTTAAACTGCTCCACCGCTAATAAAATCTCTAGGTGGAGCCCCTGCAGGAACCGCTGGGCTCTATCGAACTTGGTCGCCACCAAGGTGGGAGCAAACCGACTAAGCCTGGAGAACTCGGCCACATATCCATCGACCGTCCTGTCCATCTGCTTTAGATTGGTGAACCTCGTCTGTAGATCGTACCGAGCTACAGCATCGAAGTACTTGGTCTGGAATCTTTTCCTGAATACTGCCCAGGCAATAGGGGCCACTAATCTAACGGCCTGTGCCGCCCACCAGCTGCGGGCAAGATCCAATAACTGCAGGCGCACCACGGCCACCTTTTCGTTCTCTGGAGTCCTGGCTGCTTCTAGAATCACCTCTGTGTCATGAAGCCATACATCTGCAGCGATCGCATCTTCACTGCCGTCAAAGAAGGGAAGGTTCAAGCGCTTGAAGCTGTTAGCCTCGCTATTACCCTGATGACCTCCTCTGGTCAAAGCATCTGCCACCACCTGGTGCAAGGCATCTCCGTGACATTCCTGGGAAGCTAATAGGGACCTGATGAGACCCACCAAAGTGCCATCATCAGGCTCTGCAGGCTGGACGGGCTGAATTGGTGGTTCTCCTCCGGTAGGTACGACCCTGGAGGCTACTCCTGAATGCTGGGCTTGATCTCCAGGTTGCAGCTGGTCCACGGGAGGTGCTCCGCCTTGCTGATCGGCAGGTCCAGGAACAATGTCGCTGAAGAAGACGACATAGGGAACAATAAGGAAGGACCAGGACAGCTCAACGATACAAGCATATGATCAGGTCAAGATTCTCAGGGATTTGAAGATACGAGCAGAGATCAAGGGCGAATACTGATTGAGACATCTATTCGGTAAACCCTCACATACCTTGATTTATAAGACCTGTATGGGCCACCACTAAAACCATGTAACGCCCAGAACCAGAATACTGGAGAGCGGGAGCGTACATAGCCAGCTACGTATATTGAAGTACAACCCACCTCGCTATACGGTCACGGCTGTCTAGATACATGAGGGTTTAACTACAAGCCAACAGTCTTCTATGGTCATGAACAAGCCTATTGTCTCAATCTCAAGCAAGCAATAATAGTTACAAGATGTCAGAGCACCAAATATATAATAGCAAGGCGTCCCAAATATTACATATTGGATGATCATGTAGCTAGTCGTTATAAAATGTCAGGACTAGCAAGAGTTTAGTCATACATGATCAACCCTAGGATCTGTCCATCATGTTACAGTCCGTAGGCAGACAGTAAATAAAGGTGCAATACGAGCTAACACGTGCTCATCGGCTAAACGCCTCAAAAGAATAATTTTACAATAAAGTGGGAGGACAAAAAGAAACCCACTCGTTTCCAGGGTTATGCCTAGTGGTCACCATCTGGCTGAAAGACAGGTGGATCCTCTGGTGCTGCTCCGATTTCTGGCCACACAAAACCAGCTGGGTCAGACCCCAGAAAGAGCAAGTGCCACAAAGGAGGCTTCACTCAGGAACTAAAACCAGCATATCACAATAGAATATTAAAGATAATAAATAAATAAAGAACTGATAATAATAGAGATAACAACAGTAAACTGAGTACGAAGAAACCATTCAAGTAGCCAGGTCACAACCCTTAAACCAAACAAGGACCGGGGTTGCAGCCCTTCACCTGAATAGAAACCTGTCTCAAATACTGTCACTCCCAGTTTACATGAACAGGAGTATTTTGGTAATTTTTTCACTTTAAAATTATTTTAGAATTATTTATTTATTTATTGTATTATTTTGGGGTTATTTGAGTCGGGTTCGAATTTCAACTCATTTCGACTTATTTTGACTTGTTTCGGGGACCCGGGATAGTTTTGACCTTAGCGGGCCCACAAACTAGTTAGCCATGGCCCACAATATTACCATCAAAAGTTAGAAGGATTAGTCATGACCCCATGGATTAGGTTAGACCTAATTAAAACATTAGATTTACATTTTTAACCCCCAAACCCTAAGCAAACTTGTATTGAGCTAATAAAACAATAGAGGGGTAAACTTGTAAATAGTGAAAAAGGGGTTTGGAGCCATGTAGTGGCCGGCCACATGTAGGGGTGGGGAGGAGAGAGAAAGTCACTTTCACTTGTTCTCATCCACATTCTTCTTCTTCTTCTCCAAAGGTTCTTCCCATTTCTTGAGAGCTCCACCATAGTTCCATCTCCAAAATAGGTAAAACCCTTCTCTAAATTAGTTTTCCCTTTCATGTAGAATGGTTAGGAACCCATAGGAATGTTTTCCATGGTTGTGTCTCCATTTGAGACTATTTTGTGTCCATTTGGACATTTTTAGAGGTGTCCAATATGTAGGATCGTGTCCCAATAGGAAAAACTCCCTATTTAGACACGTGAATATTGTTTGTGCATTGATTTTTGGTGTGTTCTATATTATTCCAGATTTTTTCCTTGTTTAGGAATGATTTCTCCTATGTATCATTTCCTATAATCTATTTGTATATATGTAAGGTTATATATATCATTCTCTCTCTCTATATATATGTATATATATATATATATTTTTTTTATGTATATATATATATATATATGGCTTATATATATATATATATATATATATATATATATATATATATATATGGCTTATATATATATATATATATATATATATATATATATATATATATATATATATATATATATATATATATATATATATATATATTAGTGTATATATTGTGGTGTGGTGTTTGTGTTGGTTGGGAAAGGGACTTGACAGGTTCGGCCAAGCATGGCTTGGGGTGTGTGTGTGTTGGTGTGGTGTAGGTGTTTGGTTTTATGTTTGAGTGGTTGTTGGAGAAGGAATTGGTAGAGTGGATATAGAGGAGATATAGAGAGGGGTAGAGGAGTGTTGTAGAGTATTTTAGAGAGGGGAGGAAACCAATCACGGCTGTCCCATTTCCTGGAAACAAACCCCCATTTGCTGCTGTCCTATACAGCCCCTAACAGTCCACCAAATTTCCCCCATGGCTGTCCTATTTTGGCACTCTAGGACAGCCCCAAACTCCCCCACATTTTCCTCCAATGGCAGCCCCAAACCCAGCTCCCCACAGTCCAGAAATTACCCAATTTCAGTCCATGGGACAGCCCTTGGTTGTCCCCATTCCCCCCCCTTAGTGGCTGTCCTACACTTCAAAACAGTCCACATTTTTGGCCTCCAACAGCCCTTACAACACCCCTCACTTGGCTGTCCCTTTAAGCCCCACTTGGCTGTCATAGTTAGCCTATAACACCACCACAAAATCCCCACAAAATCAGTCCAACAGTCCACTTAAACCTGTCCTATATTAGCTTGTGTGTGTGTGTGTAGTTGTGAGAAATATATGTGAGATATTGTGTGTGTGTGTAAGGAAGCCTAGTATATGTAGTTGATGCCTATAGGTTAGCCTATTGTCTAACTAGTAGGAAACCTATAGGAGAAGCCTTTGAGTGTGGTTTATGTGAGTGTATCATGAGAGTGGGTTGTGTGTAGATGAATGTGAGAGTGTGAGAAGGGTAAATTCATGATATAGTTAAGGTAATAGGGTAAATCAATACCCCGTATCCTAACATAGCCTAGATACCTAGGATACCCATTTTCCTTGGTAGGTAAACCCTAGATAGGTTGATATCTAGCTACCCTAAGGAGCCTAGGTTAGTACCATGGGTATTTGCAGGGTTTTCTTGGGATTGGGCAAGGTATCGGGATTTACCTTAGAAAGGTAAATACTAGTTTTGCCTAGAAATAGGATATTGGTGTTAAAAGTCTAAGATAGAGTTAGAACTTGATTCCCGTGGTTGATAATGATCAAATATGGTGCTCATAGACTAGTTTTGACGTCGGTTGACCTTTTTGACCAAAAGTCAACAAAAGTCAACCGAGAGTCAAACTTAGTCTTTAAGCGACCCGATTTGACCGAAACCAACCCAGAGTTGACCAGTTGACTGAAAGTCAATAGTTGGTCAACATTAGACTAGTTTGACCTAGGGTTGACCTAGAGTTGACCAGAGTTGACAAGAGTTGACCAGAGTTGACTTTTTGACCAAAAGTTAACTGTAAGTCAACCTTTGACCCCGATTGACCTAGTTTGACTTGGAATGACTCCCAGTGACCTAGTATGACCTAGTATGAACCAGTATGACCTAGTATGACTCAGTTTGACCTAGATTGACCTAGTTTTGACTTAGACTTGCATTCATGGATTGTATTAGTTTCCTTTTTCAGTGTTAAGCCCTGTTTGACTCATAGTATCTTATTTTAGGTCTGTGATCACTCTGAGCGTCTGTTCACCTTATCAGCTTAGGACCACAGGCGAGTATATTTACTGATAGTTTTTATTGTCTTAATATCTACTATATCCGATTCAGTTGTTGTGTTTTACTTGATTCCCGACACGACGGTTCACGGACTAGTATACGTCGGATCCTGTCATGAGATGTTAGTCCTAGACTCTCTTGGTATATGAGTATGTGATATTCCTGTGTTCTTGTAATTATATAGACACTGATTTGGGAGTGGGCTGGCCCCCTGCTCTTGAATCCCGTGTCATGACGTGTCGTGTCATGACGTGCCATGTCCGGATCCGTAACTATATTTTGCTAGCGACACCCTCACCTCATGTAGGGTGTAGCAGACACCCCATTACCAGTTATCCAGGTTGGATGGCATGACTCTCCGTTGAGTACACCGCGGATTGCCGGGCCAAGTGGATAACCATCTTTTGCTTCCCTAGCCGATCACATATCGCTCTAATAGTTCAAATCACTTTTTACATTTATTGTCATATCTTATATTTCCAGTTCACCTTCACTTACTGTACTTTCACCATGCTATGATTCATTTCTCATATGCTCTACCTGTCTTTATACTGTACCATGATTTGAGACCAAGTTCTGTTTGGAAGAAGGGTTACAACTCCGGTCCTTGTTTGGTTCAAGGGTTGTAATTCGGCTTTTAAATGGTTCCCAAGTCGCATATATCTTTTGTCTTGTATTTCATTATTGTTGTCTCTTATAGTATTTCTTAATTCATATGGAACTGCTGTTGGTGTTTGTACTTGCTCATTTTCCTGACAGGATACTGTTGATAAATTTTACAGATGACTCTGAGACTGACTGCCCGACCTACTATGGGGTTGAGTCTGATGGGCTAGATTTACACTGTGGCTTATTGGTAGAGCCACTGGACTTTGCTCACCCTAAGTAGCATAGTTTAGTTAGGTTTGCCTGGCCTGCGAGCCAGCTAGTACATTTCAGTTTGTAGTATCTTTATACTTATATTCTCTGAGACTCTGGATATTGTGTTTAGCTCTGACTTATGGATTTTGGACTCGTTTCCTGATTTATCCATCATATCTATTTTCATGCTATCTACCTTAGTTTTGATTATGTGATTGAGACTGTATTGCTATGTCACCTCCATTCAGAGTGTATATACTGTACAGGTACATTTAACTGTTTTAGTCATAGTATTTACAGACCCTATATACAGCATTCTACCGCCGATACTGTGGCGTAGGCTGGACGTAACCACGTGCTCGTGCCCCTCTTTAGGGTGCGGGTCGTGATACATTTTTGTGGTGGCCCATGCAGGTCAATGTCGCAACTAGTGCGAACTCGTAATGGTGCTCGACTTAGAGTACTAATTACGAGCCTGCAATTAGGACATAGGATTAGGGTATGATAGGAGTTACTCAATCACATGTTAGGAGATTCTGATCTTTTGATTACCATGACAAATTCTTTTTGTATTGAATTTAATTGTCCGTCTTTGATATTCCTATCATGTGCCATATTGATTCCTTGTTTCAACCTATCCTCAGGATGACGATCACTCGCTCTCAGGCAGCGGGTTCTAGCGCTGTACCAGAGAGGCCCGATCCGGTAGGAGGTCTTCCACCTCCGGCTGCGGGAGTAGCAGTGGCAGATCCGGCAGGTCTTCCACCACCGGTTGCGGGAGTAGCAGTGGCAGTCCCAGGAGGTCTTCCACCTCCAGCAGCAGGACCGTCTATGGTTATTCATGATGTTCTTCCACCGCCGCCTCCGATACCGGCAGATGCTCAGGTGATGATGGCCCTTCTACAGCAGATGCTGCAGACACAGAGAGCACAGAAAGAGGCTCAGCACCGTCAGACAGAGGTTCTACGATAGACCATGGAGAACTCGCATCAGTTAGCTATGGCAGCAGTGGAGATAGGTACACCGGCTACAGTTCAGGGAGCACCAGCACAGCAGCAGGGTCAGGGGAGGCCCGGTACACACCTCGACTTCAGGAAGATGAACCCGCAGGAGTTTAAGGGTACCGAAGGTATCCTATACGCGGACGACTGGCTAGAGGATGTCCAGCGGAGTCTGGAGTTGGCAGAGGTCCCGAGGGGTCTGTGGGTGACTTCTGCAGCGAGCCTGTTCTTTGACATAGCGCTGACTTGGTACCGCACGGATCCGCGTGCGTTAGTGAGAGGTATATCTTGGGAGGACTTCAGAAAACTCTTTAAGGAGAAGTTCTACCAAAATGTAGCCTTGACAGCTTTGGAGGGGCAGTTTGCCAGTCTGGTGCAGGGGAACTCGTCGGTGGACGAGTATGCAGCGGAGTTCTTCCGCCTGAGCAGGTTTACACCCAGTTTGGTTCAGGATGAGGGGTACAAGGCCCGGAAGTTCAGGAGGGGTCTCATTCATGCAGTGCGCACTCGCACATCTGGGCGACGAGATGCGACCTTTGAGCAGATCTTGATGGAGGCTCAGATTGCAGAGGAGGACTTCGGCCTAAAGCCGAAGAGGAGTAGTGATGCTATTGGAGCCAGTTCGAGTGCAGGGCCAGCGAAGTGCCCACATTTCCAGCAGAGGTAGTTCCAGCAGCAGCAGCCTCAGTTGCAGATCCAGCAGGCACCGGGGCGTGCCCAGCAGCATCAGGGTCAGGGTCAGGGCCAGAGGCCAGCTACACAGTGCAACTTCTGCGGGAAGCCAGGGCACACTAGAGAGGTGTGCAGGAAGAGATTGGACATCTGCATATACTGTGGGGCGCCCGATCACCAGCTGAAGGACTGCCGTATTCGAGGAGTCAGAGGAGTCCAGGACAGAGCACAGCCGGCCAGAGGACCAGCGGTTCAGCCGAGAGGTCCTCCACTTCAGACGCAGCAGCAGCGTTTCCAGCAGCACCAAAGGGGAGCCCCTGCGGGCAGAGTGTTTACCCTGACAGCAGAGGAGGAGGCAGAGCCAGTAGGCGATGTAGTGGCAGGTCATGTTCTTCTCGATTCATTCCCTGCATTTACCTTATTTGATTCTGGTACCTCTCATAGCTTTGTGTCTGTCTCCTTTGCTCTGAGACACAATATTATTGCTGAACCCTTGGGTAGGACTTACAAGATATTGACCGGGGGAGGCATCATCCTGGTCAACAATATCTGCAAGGGGTGGAGAGTTACTGTAGGAGGCCGAGTTTTGGGTGCGTGCTTGCTCGTAATACCTCTTCCGAGGTACGATGTGGTACTCGAAATAGATTGGTTGAGCATGCACCATGCTACTATAGATTGTAGAGGTGGTAGGATTTTGTTTAGGCCGCCGGGAGAGCCAGAGATTGTGTTTGCCAGAGGAGCAGCTGAGCCGATAGATGGGTTCTGCGGAGCTTTACTGGCGGGGCAGGCATTGTCGCATCCATTGATTGCTGACTTCATGGATGTTATTCCCGAGAAGTTGCCGGGGATGCCGCCGGATAGAGACGTTGAGTTCTCTATAGACCTAGTGCCAGGTGCTGAGCCAATTTCACAGCACATCTATAGAGTCAACGACAGCGAGTTGGCGAAGCTGAAGAAGCAGGTCGACGAGCTGCAGGACAAGGGATTCATTAGATCCAGTTCATCACCTTGGGGAGCGCCAGTCCTGTTTGTGCCGAAGAAGGATGGTACGATACGTATGTGTATCGATTACAGGGCGCTCAACAACCTTACTATCAAGAATAAGTACCCATTGCCGAGGATCGACGACTTGTTCGATCAGTTGAGCGGCGCCAAGGTGTTTTCGAAGATAGATCTGAGATCCGGCTATCATCAGCTGAAGGTGAAGAAGGAAGACGTTCCGAAGATAGCTTTTCGGACTCGGTACGGCCAGTACGAGTTCACAGTGATGCCATTTGGGTTGACCAATGCCCTAGCTGTGTTCATGAACTTGATGAACAAGGTATTCCATCAGTACCTTGACAAGTTCGTGGTGGTCTTCATAGATGACATCCTGGTTTACTCAAAGATGCCGGAGGAGCAC
>JANAVB010025799.1:6138153-6163153 GCA_029216955.1 Iris pallida
GTAATGATCAAATATGATGCTCATAGACTAGTTTTGACGTCGGATGACCTTTTTGACCAAAAGTCAACAAAAGTCAACCGAGAGTCAAACTTTGTCTTTAAGCGACCCGATTTGACCGAAACCAACCCAGAGTTGACCAGTTGACTGAAAGTCAACAGTTGGTCAACATTAGACTAGTTTGACCTAGGATTGACCTAGAGTTGACCAGAGTTGACAAGAGTTGACCAGAGTTGACTTTTTGACCAAAAGTCAACTGTAAGTCAACCTTTGACCCCGATTGACCTAGTTTGACTTGGAATGACTCCCAGTGACCTAGTATGACCTAATATGAACCAGTATGACCTAGTATGACTCAGTTTGACCTAGATTGACCTAGTTTTGACTTAGACTTGCATTCATGGATTGTATTAGTTTTCTTTTTCAGTGTTAAGCCCTGTTTGACTCATAGTATCTTATTTTAGGTCTTTGATCACTCTGAGCGTCTGTTCACCTTATCAGCTCAGGACCACAGGCGAGTACATTCAATGGTAGTTTTCATTGTCTTGATATCTACTATATCTGATTCAGTTGTAGTATTTTACTTGATTCCCGACACGACGGTTCACGGACTAGTATACGTCGGATCCTGTCATGAGATGTTATTCCTAGACTCTCTTGGTATATGAGTATGTGATATTCCTCTGTTCCTGTACTTATATAGACACTGATTTGGGAGTGGGCTGGCCCCCTGCTCTTGAACCCCGTGTCATGACGTGCCATGTCCGGATCCGTGATACTATTCGGGGATGGGGGAATTATTAGGGGTTATGTGATCAAGCCTTCCTGTAACTATATTTTGCTAGCGACACCCTCACCTCACGTAGGGTATAGCAGACACCCCATTACCAGTTATCCAGGTTGGACGACATGACTCTCCGTTGAGTACACCGCGGATTGTCGGGCCAAGTGGATAACCATCTCTTGCTTCCCTAGCCGATCACATATCGCTCTAATAGTTCAAATCACTTTTTACATTTATTGTCATATCTTATATTTCCAGTTCACCTTCACTTACTGTACTTTCACCATGCTATGATTCATTTCTCATATGCTCTACCTGTCTTTATACTGTACCATGATTTGAGACCAAGTTCTGTTTGGAAGAAGGGTTACAACTCCGATCCTTGTTTGGTTCAAGGGTTATAACTCGACTTTTAAATGGTTCCCAAGTCGCATATATCTTTTGTCTTGTATTTCATTATTGTTGTCTCTTATAGTATTTCTCAATTCATATGGAACTGCTGTTGGTGTTTGTACTTGCTTATTTTTCTGACAGGATACCGTTGATAAATTTTACAGATGACTCTGAGACTGACTGCCCGACCTACTATGGGGTTGAGTCTGATGGGCTAGATTTACACCGTGGCTTATTGGTAGAGCCACTGGACTTTGCTCACCCTGAGTAGCATAGTTTAGTTAGGTTTGCCTGGCCTGCGAGCCAGCTAGTACATTTCAGTTTGTAGTATCTTTATACTTATATTATCTGAGACTCTGGATATTGTGTTTAGCTCTGACTTGTGGATTTTGGACTCGTTTCCTGATTTATCTATCATATCTCTTTTCATGCTAGCTACTTTAGTTTTGATTATGTGATTGAGACTGTATTGCTATGTCACCTCCATTCGGAGTGTATATACTGTACAGGTACATTTAACTATTTTAGTCGTAGTATTTACAGACCCTATATACAACGTTCTACCGCCGATACTATGGCGTAGGCTGGACGTAACCACGTGCTCGTGCCCCTCTTCGGGGTGCGGGTCGTGACAAATACTATTGGTACAGTGAGGACAATAAATAAAGAGAGGACACAGAAGTGCCCCGGGAGCCAGGTTACAACCCTTAAACCAAACAAGGACCAGGGTTGTAATCCTTCGCCTGAACAGAACTGGACCCGTGATCTTTATTGCTAAGACAAGCATCAATAATCATGTCATGTCACAATCTTGCACGGGGTTAGGATAAGACTAAGCTGGAATAAAATCCATCCAATCAATCACGGCCAATCAAGAGTACGGCTTGATACTTTTAACTAACTAGGGTTATCACAGGCCTAGTTACTAGCAAGATGCAATAAGATTCTCCCAACGGCCACAAGCCCTGCAGACCATCCGGTTATCCAGGTCGAATGTCCGTTTATGAAGAATATAACACGTGACTATGTGCTGGAAATGTGTCCTACTCGTCGGTAGGCTACAAGTCCACTTGAGCGCCCAGATAACGGGATTGTCTGTAGCTGAAAAATCTCTTCATGAATACTGGATTATTCTAGTTATTAGCCTTAGTTGAATTCAGTAGGTACCCCTGACCGTGGTACTCAGGGATCCCCATCCTGGACATGATATAAGACAGTACCAGTTTATTTGTACAAACACAATCGCCCACGGTATCCAGATCTTTCATACTTGCCATGTCAGGCTAGCTTTTTGTAACAGCATATCGAGATATATCATGTTAATTTACTTGTTAAGAGTGCGCCACAGCGGGCTACTATCGAGTTCTATTCTTACATTATCATGAATGAGAAAAACTTGCATAAAATAGCTAATAACATATTCTTGAAGCCAAAAAAAAGATCTACAACTTTTATGTTGGAAGTTGGAAGAAATTCTGGCCACAATTCAGCCAAATAGGACTTAAAACTGCCAAAAACAGCCAAAATAGGCCCTATGCGGCATTCTGCGGCACTATTCATCCATTAGGCACTATTTATGCTCATGCGACTGCAGCACTATTCATGTAGCACTATTCATCCATGCGGCTGCGGCACTATTTATCTCATGTGGCTGCGGTACTATTCATGCCTGCAGCTGCGGCACTATTTATTTCATGCGGCTGCGGTACTATTCATTTCATACGGCTGCAGTACTATTCATGCGGTACTATTCATTCATGCGGCTTCAGCACTATTCATCTCATGCAGCTGTGGTACTATTCATCTCATGCGGCTGCGGTACTATTTATGCGAAACTATTCATTTCTGCGGCTGTGGTACTATTCATCTCATGCGGCTGCGGTACTATTCATCTTATGCGGCTGCGACACTATTCATCTCATGTGTCTGCGGTACTATTTATGCAGCACTATTCATTCCTACGGCTGCGACACTATTTATCTCATACGGCTGCAGCACTATTCATCTTATGCGGCTGCGGTACTATTCATGCGGCACTATTCATCGTTCCTGCCAAAATCAGGACAGATGAACTAGAAAATGGCCAAAAATGCTTTTGGCCATAACTTTCTCAAAACACGTCGAAATCTAACTTTTTAAAGGTCTATTTTGTGTAAAATTGAATTCTCTACAACATGAAACAATCAAAATATGAAAATAATAAAGTTTAATAGATCAAAACCCAAGAAAACCAAAAATAATACACACTTAGATCTACATGAATCCATTCACCAAAATGAAAAATGTCAAGTTCTAAAGTGGCTTAAAATCAAGTAAGGAAGGGAATGGAACAATAAAACTTGAGATCCATCGTGAAGCAAGTTACACTTGCCTAGGACTTGGTAGGTGGGAGGAGTAAATGAAGAAGATGAAGAAAATAAATGAAGAAGTGAATGAAGAGAGAGAGAAGGAGTTGGGTTGTATATCAACCCTCTCCATCTCAAACCAAGCCAAGCCAAGCCAAACCAAGTCAAATTAAACCGAACCGATTAATAAATCAAGTCCAGATTAAACCAAGACTAGGCTAAGCAAATCAAGCCTAACTACGGTCCACCTAATAAATGCCAGAAATCTCGTATACGTATACGAAAATACGTGTAACGAAAAACGGGAGTGACATCAATCAAGCCAAATATACGAAGGACATACTGAAAAGTACGACTTCGAAAATGTAAAGCCTATCGGAACTCCAATGGCTACATCTACAAAGCTTGACACTGATGAAAGTGGCAAACCTGTCGACCAGCATAAGTATCGAGGTATGATTGGTAGCTTATTATATTTAACTGCTAGTCGCCCTGATATTATGTTCATTGTTTGTATTTGTGCATGATACCAGGCAAATCCTAAGGAATCATACCTAAGTACCGTTAAGCGTATCTTTCGATACCTTAAGGGAACTTCTACAGTCGGCTTGTGGTATCCTAAAACCAAATCCTTTGACCCGATAGGTTACTCGAATGTAGATTTTGCAGGATGCAAAGTAGACGGTAAAAGTACCAGCGGTACGTGTCATTTTCTAGAAAATGCCTTAGTCTCATGGTTTAGCAAGAAACAGAATTTTGTAGCATTATCAACTACTGAGGCTGAGTATATCGCCGTAGGACGTTGCTGTGCTCAAATTTTATGGATGAAGCAAATCCTAGAAGACTACAATCTGTACTACACTAAGATTCCCATTTACTGTGATAACGCTAGCACTATTAACCTGACTAAGAATCATGTATGTCACTCACGCACAAAATACATTGAAATTCGTCATCACTTTTTACGTGATCACCAACAACACGGGGACATCTGCCTAGAGTTTATTGACACAGATCATCAACTAGTAGACATTTTCATAAAACCACTAGCTGAAGACCGATTTAATGTTATGCGGCGAGAGCTCGGCATACTTGAATTTTTAGATTCATAATGTAGTATATTTATTAAAATTTATTTTTATAACTCGAAACTTTGTAAATTATTAACGAAAATTATTTTGGGTACAAGCCTAATGGGTCCTTCTGTCATATAGGTGTAAATAGCCTGAAGCGACACGGTACACTAGTCTTCGGACTACCGCTAGCTGGGATCCGGCCCCTACAGCTAACCCAAAATAATAGAAGCTGTTAAATGAAGATGTTCAACAGTTATAAATTCAAAATTTTAAACAAATACTGCATTTATGACATTGGGAATAAAAGCAGCCGAACTCGGATCGAACTCTGATCGAGTTCGGACCGAGTTCGGTCGGCGCTGTGCGGATTTCCATAATCGAACAGCCGATCCTAGCTTTATATATTCTTCTCCTTCCTTTCCCTTTTATTCATCCTTCTACCGAGAAATACCCACAAATACTCCAAAGAACTTCTCCTCCTCCTTCCTTTCGAGCTTTTTCAGGAGTCTAGTGGGCCATCCTCTCCACCATCTTCCTCCTCTTAGAAGGTATTCTATTCTCTTTTCCTTTTCATCCATGGCACCTAAACACCAAAAGAGAAAGGTTGATTCCTCTCAAGCAGGATCCTCCTTCTCTGACTATGTTCCCACAAATGTTTTTAGTCCAGCTCGACCTACGTTATCTGATGATTACGATTTCGGTCTCTTTTTCGATAGGCAATTTTTTGACCTTTGGTTTGACTCATTTTTTGGTTGCAAAATTTGTGCTGGAGCACGTGTTAACCTTACCATCTTTTCTGAATATGCTCCCACTTTCAACCGTCTCGGCTTTCATGATTTTTTGAAGTTGCTGAGAACATTTATGATAATGCTGTCCATATGTTTTACTGCAATCTGCAAGTAAAAGATAACAGCAGCTTCTATTCATGTGTTGATGGACAAGAACTAGAGTTCAATGCCACCAACATCAGTGAATATTTTCATGTTCCTGATGTAGGTGAAGCTTTAGTGGACATTCATCATATTCAATTCCCTGAAGGTGTCACCTTTGATTCCTTCAAAGAACTTTTGTGTCATCCTAAACCTGTTCCTAGAAGAGTTTACTCCAAGCATCTAAATCAAAACTTCTATGAACTCCATAGGTTTATATTCTTTATTCTTCTTCCAAAGAAGGGATCCTCTGATGAGATTACCTTACTGGAATTATCAGCCATGTACCATATTCACTTTGGCATTCCATTTTCTGTTCCTAAGACTATGTTGGCATGGATGCTTAACTGCAGAAATACAAGACGCAACCTTGTTTATCCTATGCATTTGGCTTCTATCTTTAGGAGGTTTGAAATCGATCTTCAAACCTGTCCTTACTCCTCCACTGCCATTGAACTCAGTAGGTCTAGGTTATATCCTACTCCTCCTTTGCCTCCTGGTGCTGAACCTGTTCAAGATTCTGACCCCGAGGCTCCTGCTACTGCTACTGCTCCAGCCCCTGTTCTGGGTTTTGACCCTAGCTTCTATCAGCGCTTTGATGATTTCGTTGCCCTCTCAGCGCAACGACATCAAGGCTATCTTGATTCAGAGTTCCGCCATATCACCCAGGCTCAGGTGTTGCGGAACAGCATTGCTGATCTTCACTGGAGTCTCTCTCATGATCCCTCACATCCAATTACCATACTTCATCACCCCAGCTTCCCTGGACCTAGGTTCGATGATGAGACGATATTTCCTCACTTCGATCCTACTGCTACATATTTTCCACAGGATGCTCCTGGAGGTGACGACACTCCGATGTGATGAGAACTTGAGCTAGTGAATTTTGGATAGAGTCTGATAGATGATGATCTTATGTAGTTTTTTTCTTTTATGTCTAAACTTTACAGTTAGACATTTATTAGCAGATTGTGATGGTTGTATCTTTCTTTTAGTATGACATTCCACTACTAGTTATTTCTTTTATGCACTTGTTATTTGTGGCAATGTTGTTATTTGTGATTATCTCTCTAGTATTACTTTGTCTGTTTGATGAACATTGTTGGCTTCACACATTACGGGGAAGCCAAAACCAATTTTTTTATTGACAAAGGGGGAGAAAGAGCACAATACCAAAATCAACAATCAAAGAAAGAATACCAAAACCATATTTTTTCAGGTATTTTTTTGTTCTATTTAGATATGTTTTGGTATAAACTCAAGTTTGTCAATTATCAAAATGGGAGAGATTGTTGGCCCATTCCATGGTTACACCCGATTTTAATAATCGACATAAACTTAAGTCAATACACAAAATAAACGAACTGCTGCTAATCATTTCAGGTCTTGTGAAATCAATATCAACAAGCGTACTACTACATCAGCAAGCACGTAAATCATCATTCTGAAGCTTATTTTCATTAGAATCTAGTCTGAGTCATTTTACAATTTATTATGTATTTTATCTTTATTGAGTCTAGGATATAAATTGTAAGATCGACTGGATAATACTGGCTTAGGTTAATCATAGTCCAATTTCCTATACAGCCTACCTATCCAAAGTCTACCTGCCAAAAATTTAATTTCTCTTCTGCAACAAAATTTGACTAATGTCTTACATTTTTACTGAGACAGAACTCAAACCGAGTTCGGCCCGAGTTCGGTCCGAACTCTGACCGAGTTCGGACAGTTTAAATTTAAATATTTGTTGCCTCCAATCTGCATACAACGTTCATTTACAAAATATTTGCATCAGAACTCTGCCCGAATTCTGTCCGAGTTCGGTCCCCGAAGATACCTATAAATAGAAGAGAATTTCTCATTCCAAATCACTCAATCAATTTCATCTTCTCTTCTCTCTTCAAAAAGTGTTTTCATCTGATCAAAATCTTTCATATCACACCTAAACTTGTCTTAGCCAAAAGCCAGTAATATTTGTTCGATCTAGAGTCTTTTGGTTCTCAAGAGTTGTAAAGAGGTTGTTCAAAGTACAGAAACTATCTCTGTTATGGAGCCGGTCGTGCGCTCGTCACCAAGCACAGTGTTGTGAAGTTGGTCGTACACTTGTCACCAAGCACGGTGTTGTAAGAGACTATAAGCTCTCAATTAGCTTGTGGCTTAGTGGATTAACATCGAGCAAGAGTACTCAAGACTGGATTAGTCCTCTTAGAGGGATACCAGTATACATCGCTGTGTCACTGAGTTTGATCTCTCTATCTCTTGCTATATTTATTTATTGTCTCTTATTCACGCCATAGTTATCTGTTTATAATTTTAAATTGGTGATTATTTTTTGCTGCACTCGCACTCACTCTATTCACCCCCCTCTAGAGGTGCTCAACGGTCTTACAAATGGGTATTTATGTAGTCAAAGACTTCAGTGGTGGAAGGTGGTAACAATAAAACAAAAGTGACAAACGAATTGGTTTTCTTCATGGGTAGGGCTGCTATATCGTTGAAGTCAAAAATGTAAACTTTTCTCCTACACTCATCTATGGAGTCTAAATTTTATATACTGCTTGTAGCGACAGATAAAGCAGGTTGGCTAGAGCTAATTAATGATCTTCCTCGAATTAATTCGCCAATTTTATTTATAGAGATATGTTGTGCCAACCAAGTAACTGTATTATTGACATGATCTAATGCCCGCTTCAATAAAAAGAAGAGGACGGTGAGACTTCATCATAAAACTAAATGGGCGCTTCTTATATGGCATCATTGTTATGTTCGGAGCCAAGAAAATTTGACGAACTCGTTTAAGGGTCTCAAGCGCCAGATTCAATATAGCAAAGGGGTGTAATGAAATTTTGATATAATATTTTTATAATTCCATCATAAATTATGTTGTTAGTTTAATGAGAATTCTACTGTATATCTCATTTTTTTCAAAGAAGGATCATGGACTGGGATATAGGTACAAAGTTTTGTCTATGAGGACATTGGTGGATAGATCCCAGAAATATTGTGATATATTTTCTGCTCCTGGTAAAGAGCAAGTCCCGTGGAAGGTTGGTTTTTAGCCTTAATGAGTTCGTAAGTATTTGAAATGCCCATTGTGTTTAACAGAAAACACGAGCAGTTCAGCACCACAAGATGCTAATATCTCATGCTACAGTGGCGTAATATCATATGAGGTTGGACCTCGCTTCAAGTCATGTCATAAAGGTTCAGTACCCCAAAAAAGGCATGTAGTCTTATGCTGGAAGTTAAAGAGTTGTGCATAACACAAAAATAGGCCAATACCTCATGCTACAGCGGCATGATACCATATGAGGATGGACCTCGGATTCGGTCATGTTATAGTCACTACCAAAATACTGATAAATAGCGACGGACTTCAGCATCGACCTCAGCGTCTCCGGCAATGACTCCTCCTCTGACCGCATTGCCTATTATACCGGCTCCTCCGACGACCACTAAGCCTCTTGTCATGTCGTCGACTCTTGCATGCGTTCCTGTCCAGGACATACAATGGATCATCACTTTCGTCCTTGGGCAGATATATGTATGCGGACAGTCGACTTTGCCTCCGCCACCTCCTCCACCATCAGTTTAATTTTGTATGATTTTTGGTTGTATTTGATCGATGAGTTTGTTTGAACTTTAGGGATTTTATGTATTATTGAAGAAATTTGTGTATATGTACTATACTGGACTGATGGACGAGTTTGTATGGATTGAACAGGTTTAGATATTTATTGGAGTTCAATTTAATATATATATTGGTGCTGGGTTAATTTGTGCATATATTGGAGTTTATTTTATTGTATATCATTTGACTGTAGTTGTATATATATATTGACAGGTTTGAGCAAAGCTGGAACCATTTAGTCTGGTAATAATGAAAAGCTTAGCGACTAACCAATGACGGAATAGCGATGAATCTCTGGAAAAATTTGTAGGCTAGTGACGGCCTACCGACGGAATAACGACGAATAGCTATACGCTAGCGACGAACTAGAGACAGAAATTTTTGTCATTAATGTTCTGTCTGATACCAAAAGCGTATAAGACGAGTCAGCGACGGTAATTTCCATCGCTAAGCTTCTAGAAAATTTAATTTTTTGCTCACAAAAATATGTCGATATTTCGTCGCTAAGCCGTCGCTGAGTTTGTCGACGGTTTATATTCTTTGCTAATCTGTCGCTATTTTTGGTAGGCATTTCTGTCGGTAATCCATCGCTGTGGCGACATTTTACCGACGAATTTGTCATAGCGACGTTATAGCTATCGACGTTCCTTTTTCGTCGATAATCCGTCGGTAAATGTATTTAGTGACAGAAATGTCGAGTTTAGCGACGGATATTTTCGTCGCTAAATACCAATATTTTAGTAGTGAGTGGTGTAGCACAGCAAAGGGACATGTAGCCTCATGATGGGGTGTAGTACAATACTACAAGATGCTAGTACCTAATGTTGTAGTGGGATGACACCACATGAGATAATGAGACCTCATCTTCGGGTCATGTCATAGCGGCATAACACTGTAATGGGACATATAGCCACATGCTAGAATGTTAAATTCTATAAGGAAAGAACTTACCTATGTGTATCGAAAGAGATGTAGGTTGTCTCTTTGAAAAAAAACATAGACACCCAAGGTGCACACAAAAACCATGTCAATACAGGACCTTTAACGTGCAACCATAGGCAAAATTGATGTATACAAGAATTTCTACTTTTTGCAGCAAAACATATTGTTGCAAAAGATGATTAATTTGTTATAAAAAGGTATTTGCAACAAAACTGTTTCGTTATCCAATTCGTCGCCATAAGTGCGTACCAAAAGGTCTTTTGCAACGATTTTTTGGTTCGTTGCAAACTTAGCAACAAAATAGTTCTCGTCGTAAATAATGATTTTTTACAACAAAATTTTTTGTTATAAATAATATTATTTACAACAAATAGTTTGTTGCCTATAATATTTTATGGCAACAAAATGGTTTCGTTGCACGTATTTTTATTTGCAATAAATATTTTTGTCCCTTTGTACTTCTATTGGAAACAAATTTTTCGTCACAAACACTATTCTAGTTGTCTCAAAAGTTTGAGAAAATTCATGAAAAATGAATATTTTCAACAACAAAAAATTGTTGCAAAAATTAGAAAATTTTTGTTGCAACAAAATAATGTAGTGCATCTAGTTTCTTCTTTATCACCTGGCAATTAACATTAATTCTAATACAAGACTATAAATCTTGTTGTAACAAACAATAAAACACCTTGGAATAATTTATTTCATTAAAATAAAAGAATTAAAAATATCCATTCACATTCTTTGCTAATACAGCTGATACATTGCATAAGGACAAGTTCTAAGACTTGTATCAAGTTTCTATTCAACAAAAGTGTAATAACAAATATTCCCTAATTTCATGTCTAAAAAAAATGACTGTTCAGCTTCTAATGTGATTGCATAAGTTTAGTAGCTTCCATAGCAACATTGAAATATTGTCCCAACCACCTAAGGTATCTTGAGCTTTGCTGCTGTAAAAGTCTTTCCTCGAACATGCAAGCCAACCTACAATAAATTATATGATAAAATATTAAAAATAGATATGAAATGCTCCAATAATGTATAATATATAAACAATAGTATTTGTATACATTATTTTAATTTTGACAAGATATAAGCAAGTGCATGTACATATAGGTGCAAAGGAGTGTATATATAAACAAGTAACAATTTGTCACCCATTTTACAGAAAATATTTGAGAGACATCTACATTCAACGAAGGAGGGAAAAACTTTTTACTGAAGATCAAAAGAGATTCAATATTCAAGCATAAAATGACCCGTACAAACTTTATGACTTTTCCTAATTTTTTTAGTAATTAAAAATTGATTCTAAGAACCTAATACAAAAATTGTAGCAAAGGAAACATAAACGCTGTAGCAAAAGTAACAAAGTAAACAAAGATAACAAAAAAATTACCAGAGCTTAAGGTTGTGTGCCTCCAAAACGTGACATGAAAGTCTCAAACATTGTTCGCATATTGCCCTGCTCAACCACTTTTTCATCCATCTTATTTGCACCACTCCCAATTCCTGTTTTGTACTACCAAGCTCTTGTTTTGTAGCCTCTAGCTCTCGTATTAATTCTTCAGCTTCTCTCTCAGCTTTTTCAGCTCTTCTTCTAGAGTTTCTCTCAGCTCTTCTTCAGCTCTTCTTCTAGAGTCTCCCAATGGTTCAATTTCAAACACTTTCGATTATGACTATTTTTTTGCTTTGTTTCTGCAATTAAAAATGAAACATAACACTAAATATATACATAAAATCGTAGAGCGTACAGAAAGATATTTAAAAATAAATGAGACAAGGAATGTAGATTAATTAATTGATCAGTCCACCATAGAGATGTATCCCGTATCCTAGAGTCTAAGTAATAGGTAATTAAGTAGAGTGTCAGTAAATGGGAAGCGGTGAGCATGTATTAAATAGTATCAGTTCTAAATGACCTTTGATGTACCAGTCCATTTTATGTTAGGTTTAATTGATATTAAAGGATGTATCAGTAATAGGGAATAAATTATCAGAGATTAGGAGGGGCTCATGCTGGTCTTTTACTCAGTCCATGAGTAGAGGGGAGTCGGGTAGGCTTGATATTGATCAATTCCCTACCTACTTGCGCATTCTATTTGAGTCTGGTATCATTTTAATTGGATTTGTCCTGCATGATAGGTTCAGACCCTACTTGGCATATACTTTGTTTAGTCACCTTAGCATTTGTATCAGTGGTAATAGGAGGCTCAGGGTTGGATGTTCTTGGTTCAGAAATGTCCAGCCTGCAGTTGAGCCATTTCACTCATTAACAGTTCATACCTCACCAAGTTTTGGACCCATTACAGAGCCTCTATTCAGTCACATTCCCCTTCGTGCCAATCCTATATTCATCCTTGTGCATTAACTTTTGAGTATCAGTCCAGCTCTAGAATTGATATCAGTCTACCTTAGGTGTTGGTCAGTCCCTCCTACAGTTCACAGGTATATCATTTACTGTGTAGCCTAATTATACTGTGCCCTGCATATAGTTCAGTCACTTGGGAAGTGATATTCGCCAATGCAAGTAATGGCTACTGTTTAGTGTTCACTCCTTGAACAATGTCCAGATTCACTACATCCCTAGAGTGTTAGCCACTTATTCTAGCTAAGTCTGTCATGTGTGTGGAAATTCCTTCTTTTGTACCCTCATTTTCAGTCACCAATGAGTATTAGATTTTGATGTTGCCTATCCACTTTACATCTTAAATAACAGTTTCACCTAAGTTTTAGCATGTTCCATCCTGGATGTCCTTACCCTTAGCCTTGAGCAGCCCCAAGCCCCTTTGTAAAATTTTTAATATTATGTATATAAGTAGGAAGGTAAGGGAAAAACTTGGAGTACAATAGCTATGGTTAGTTATTATCTATAAGTGTATCCTATCTATAAGTGTATCCTTGTATGGTTTAGCACATATGTGTAATATATATACATATAAACTGCACGAGTATCATGTTTTGCAACAAGATAGGAAAATTATTAGAAATCATGGATCTATTAATTGATGACTTTTTAGTACAATTGCTGCTTGGTGAACTTGGCAACCTCTAAACTCTAGACAAGACTCCAAATCATCATTTCAAACTGCAAACCTTGTCCAGATTTAGAGTTAATCTTTACTTGCAATTTGGGATTCCTTCTTAACTGATCATAAAGAAATTCAAAATAAAGAAAATAGGGGATTCCTTCTTTACTTCAGGTTGAAAATTAATCCAAATTCTACTCATACACACTCAAATTGTAAATCAATCCTGACCATTTGTATCTATACCATTTTGGATGTTTGGAAACCAAAACACAATTGTCCAAAAGTGTTTTATGTACTTGAATCTTTCAAAATAACAGTTATAATAACAATTAACAATATGTGCTTGATAAGATCTATTTCTTTCATGGATTCAAGTATGTTTTTGTGTTTATCTCTGCTTTTGGACATGCTAAGCATGATAAAGGTGTGAGTTTTCAAGTTACAAAGTCTCATCAGTTTTCCACACTAGAAAACCTGGTATGTGTTTTGTATTTTTTACATCTAAACCTGTGTAGAATTTAATAATTCTAAAGCTAGAAGACTTTTTTTTCTTAACTTATACTAGGAGTTGGGTTATATGATCCTCCTTCCTTGAGCATAAAATCTCGAATAAAGCTAGTTAATCCCGACGAGAGCTTTCTTTTGCTCCATATCAGTCCCCACTCTGACAGAATAAGGCTTTCAATAAGATAATGATGATACAATAGAGGAAGCCTAAAGCCTAAGCTATAACGAAAAGAACTAAAGGTATACCTGATACAATATATCCACTCTCAAATCAGGAAGAATTATCCAAAAGTGTGGGATATAAAGTTGGTTATTAGAAAAAGACAACCCATCTCTGCACACTATGCAAAATACTAATTACTCGACAACAACCAGGGCTTTTTTCCCTGGGAACAGGGGCAAGTTACACTTCCAATTGCCTGGCACAACCTTTGCTAACCATATCAAATCATTCCACAATAGAAAATAGATATCGTATCCCAAATTCAGATAGATATGCACTACCAATGTTCTATGAAATTTAGGCATGAAATGGAGATGAAGTCAACATACCTACATGCAACAACGAAAAGAAAATAAAGTTTATGGACATCCATAAAAGCAAAACCTGCATGTAAGCAAAAATCGTTCCTGGTGTTCTTACATCTTAGAATAGCTATAAGAAAAAGATAAAGGGATGGTACCTGTAAAATTTTGGGCCAAAACATGAAATTTATACTAAGCAGTCGTATATGGCAGTTCGGCAAGTAAAATGTACACAAAGAGAACCATCTCTACAAATGTGTTATATAACCATGGTATATAACTGGAAAGAAAAAATATACTTGATAAAGCACAGTTTAGCATGGAAACCATTTTGGAGATATTTAACTAGTCATGCTCTTCTAATAAAAACAATAGCTTGAAAAAGGGTTCTTGAGATATTTGACTAGTCATGCTCAGTTACTTCTTGGTTAGATAGAACTAGAAGGTTCAACTCGACTAATATAAATGCTTAAAATAACATAAAAAAATCCCTCAACTTAAACTGTAAGATTTGAATCCCAAATTGAAATCCAGACATAAGGTTGTTTAGTCAAGCCCATTAAAGGGGCTGAGAAGACAATTGTACCTCAAATCAACTAAATGGTGATATAGTATCTTGGAAACTGTCTTTGCCAAACAAATCTATCTATGGGCGTTTGAATCTCCGATAGTAGTCCATAGGACATTCAGATGTCCTTTAACATAGTATTTATTGAATGTCCTAGAGTGTTCAGTATCAGTATAAGTCAAAGCTTACATATGAGAGAATGAATAGAACCAAAGGCAAGAACACCATAGAAAAGCACAATTAAGAACTAAAAGGAACCCACTCTTCCAAACCTCCTTTTGAAAGGAAAGAATTTATAAAATTGAACATTTTAGACAACACAATATCAGTAAAAAAAAACATCATGAGCAATCCGGGTGGCGAATAGGGATAAACTTGATCAAAAGTAAAATTTACAAGCTATCCATTGACATCAAATTTTAGTGACTAATATGTTATATAAAGCTTCTGATTCATTTCTCCCTCAATTATTACCACCCTCCTATTACAGGATGACAAGTCATCAATATCTACAGCAGCAGGATTCATACCAGCCTTACCAGGATGGAGCAAATAATAGTGGCCCTGATGTAACATAATGGAAATTTGATACTACACTGCATAACTATTCAAATTGAAGAAAGGTCAAGACACAATTACCTTGCAATACTTTTAATTTGTTGTTGCGTAAAGGAATTCTTGTTCAGAGTTGTCACGACCCGCACCCGCTATAAGGGCACGTGCACGTGACAACGCCCAGCCCTCACCGTAAAAATGACGTAGAACGCTGTAGGTTTTCTACTCTAAACAGTTTATAGACATATATCAAAACCTGTCAAGAATATGGTCAACTCCGAACGGAGGACAAGCAATGAATATATATGAGTACTCAATCACAACTCTAAGATAACAAAGTAAAGACTGAAAGATAAAGACAACAAGACAATAATAAAATAATAACCTGTCAAGTCCAACACAAGTATATATACAAGTCCAAGTCTCTAAATACAATCCATAATAATAGAAGTCACAAAAGTAGCTGGAGACAAAGTCCAGTACAAAAGACCTACTCTAACTAAGCAAGTGGTAAGGTCTCGTTAGGCGAAGCTAAGCCCTGCTGGACCAAAGTCTCCATGTCTACGCCCACTACGTCATCCGGACCGTAGTAGGTACAATAATCTCCCTCGTCAGCATCTGTAATATTTGTCAACATATCCTGTCAGGATGTAACGAGTACAATCTACTAACAACAGTTCACAAGATATGACAAAAACTATAAGACTATAAATAGAGAGTATATACAAAAAAATCATGGAATGTACATGTGAGTATCATGGCAAGGTAAGCTGTAAAACTAGAGCTAGAACAAGGCAAGTAAACTGATCATGGCATGTACAAGAATCAAGAATCATATATCTAGGTGTGTGAGTACTAGTTTCAACATGTGGCCGGCTTGGGTCTGCACAAGGTCTACTGGCCTGGTTAATCATACGTGGAGTGTATGATTAACACTCACAAGGTCTACAAGAATAACAAGGTGGATAATGACCACATGTCTACACTAGTGCTCCCCGTCTCCGACTGGTAGGGTGGATCCAAGCAAGACACGTTACGACACGGGATTCTACGAGAAGAGAGAAAGTCTCCTCGAGAATCGGTGTCCATATACTGCATAAGAACTACAAGGGAGCTTGTACAAGATATACCAAGATAACGAGGAATAACATCTCATGTCGGGATCCATGAATACCAATCCGTGTGACCAATGTGTCGAGAACAAGCATATCTACACTAATTACATGAATTATAACAATCATCGTAAATTGGAAAAGTGTTAGAGAATGTACTCGCCTGTAATATGGTATGATATGTCTACTGGAGCAAATACAGCGTCTCGAGGACCTATAGAGAATAAGGCGTATCAATACTATGCTTAGGAAATAAAGTCAAATCAATTTAAACCCTATTTAAGTCATTCTAGGTCAAGACACATCAAACTAGACTGTACGAGGTCAACCTAAGTCATATTAGGTCTAGCTAGGTCATACTGGGTCAATGCAAGTCAACGGAATTAATCTAGGTCGATTTGAGTCAACGGTTGACTTACAGTTGACTTTTGGTCAACTGGTCAACTCTGGTCAACCCTAGGTCAATCCTAGGTCAATGGTGACTAATAGTTGACTTTCGGTCAACTACACAAGTCTAATGGAATTTGGGACTAAATTGGGTAAAGTGTTGACCCATAGTTGACTTTTGGTCTAAAAAGTCAACCGTGGTCAACCGGGGTCAAGACTAGGTCTAGGCGACTATTTCTAACTATTACCAACCTCTACAACCCATATCCAAGTCCATCTTGGATTTCGAAACTCAAAATCTTGGCCGTAGGCCAATATCCTATTTTACCTTTTCTAAGGTAAATTTCTAGCCTAGGTGGAAACCTAGTTAGCCTACCTACGATTGGTATTTTGACCCGAGCTCCCTAGGGTAGTAAGATACTAGCCTATAGATATATTACCTACCAAGATACCTAAGTAAAACGGACGTCTAGTCCGTGATACGGCCCATTGCCGATATCTTGAATATTTCAAGATACGCAATGGTACGGCGCGATAGCGGCGCCCTACAACCCCGATTTCCACTCGGGAGCCTACCCACAAAATCAATTCACGTATTCTAGCCCCACGCCAAGTTTCATCTCATTTCGACACTCCGAGCTCCGTTTTACCCTCTAACTCGATCTCCTCTATTTCTATTTTTCCCACTTTCCTTCCTATTCTTCTTCTTCTATTTCCTCCTCTTCAAATTCCCCTTCTCTAATTTCTATCCTCCTAACTCATCTTCTTCTAACTCTTCCTCTCATTCCTAATCTTCTTTTCTCTCATTCTTTCCTATTCTAATTTCCTTATCTAACTTCTCTAATTTCCTTCTTCTCTTCCTCTAATTTCCTTATTTCAACTTCTTCCTATTCTTCTTATCTTTTCCCTAATCTTCTTCTCCTATTCTAACTATCTACCTATATATATACATATATATATATATATATATATATATATATATATATATATATATATATATATATATATATATACATACATGGGGGGTTAAGGGGGGTAAAATGGGGCTTAAAAGGGGCAAGGGGGGGGGGGGGGGCAAACTGCTGCTGCTGCTGCTGTAACAGCTGCTACTGCTGTTGCCATTGCTGCTACCTGCTGCAGCTGCTGGTTCTGCTACTGCTAGTGCAGCCATTCCCTTCTTCTTCTTCTCTTCTATCTCCTCTCTTCCTCCTTCCTATCTCTCCTCTATATATATCTACCTATATATATATCTATCTATATATATATATATATATATATATATATATATATATATATATATATATATATATATATATATATATATCTATCTATATATATATCTACTTACACATATATAATCCATTATCCATCCATCTATCTATCTAACCATCTATATATATATTTATAGACACACAAACACCCTCATATCTACATATATACATACATACACACACACATATATATATAAATACACACACACACATTTAGATATATATACATATAGACACACACACTCTCTCAAACACATACACACACATACACCACCACTCTCTCACACACTCACTACCAATATCACCATCACCACTCTCATTCCTCTACACACATATACACAAATTCATATATAATTATACACACACACACACACACACACACACACACACACACACACACACACACACACACACACACACATATATATATATATATATATATATATATATATATATATATATATATATATATATATACACACATATATATACATACATACATATATACATATATACATCCCACTCTAATTAGAAAACCCCTAATTAATCCTCTAACCTAGACTTTTAGGAAACCTACAATTTTCTATGGGCAAAGTGTAGAGAATCCACTTCTCCACACTTATTGTGAAAGCAATAAATGGAAAAGGAGAATTAATGATGAATTAAATTCATACCTAGAATAGGTTTCTTTGGAGAGAAAGAGAGCTTTGAAAGAGAGAAGAAATTTTGAGAGAGAGGAAGAGTTTTCTTAATGGAGAAGAAAGAGGGGGGGTGCTCTCTTGTGGCCGGCCAAGTGGGGGGGGGGGGGGTTATTGGGTTTTGGGTGGATCCAATAACCCTCCAAACCCATTAGACTTAGGTTGGGTTGGTTCGGGTTTCGTTCGGTTCGGTTCGGTTAAATTTTAATTAACTAATTAAGCTCTAAAATGACTAATTAAGCTATGAAAATAGAATTTATGGTTTCTAGCCTAATTATGCTGGCATGTGGGCCAAGCCCAGCTAGTATGTGGGTCCCACTAGGGTCCAGGCTACCCGGGTCTCCAATTTGAGTCCGAATTGGATAAAATCCAAACCAAACCAAATAAATCCCAAAAAATCACATAAAATAAATAAAAATTCCTAAAAATTATAAAACTTGAAAAATGACAAAAATACCTCTAATTTGAAAACTGGGGGTGACAAATCTACCCTCCTTAAAAAAAATTTGTCCTCGAAATTGAATGAGAACTAACACAGCAATCATGAATAGAACACAGAAAGAAAAAGATAGAATTTTACTTCAAGGCTCGAAGAGATATGGGAATCGCTCCCGCATGTCGTCCTCCCTCTCCCGGGTGGACTCACCTGGAGAGTGGTGTCTCCATACAACGCGAACCAAGGGAATGACCTGGTTCCGGAGCACCTTCTCTCTTCGGTCCAAGATCTCAACCGGCTTCTTTGGATAGCTTAGTGTCGGTCCCACTTCGATCTCTGAGTGGTCCAAGACGTGACTGGGATCTGCCATGTACCGTCTCAGCTGCGACACGTGGAACACGCAGTGCACTCCCTCTAGTGCGGGCGGTAACTCCAGTCGGTAAGCCACTGCACCGACCCTGCCCAAGATACGGAATGGTCCGATGTATCGTGGGCTAAGCTTCCCGCCGCCACCAAAACGAATCGTGCCACGCGTCGGAGAAATCCGCAGAAACACAAGGTCACCAACCTAGAACAAAAATACAAGACTTAAAGCTTGATCTAAAACAATCATAATCAGACTCAAATACTAAAAAAATCTAAACTATACCTCAAACTCCAACGGCCTCCGGTGGCTATCGGCCCAATGCCGCTGCCTATCCTGCGCCACCCGAAGTCGATCTCTGATAACCCTGACCTTCTCTGCAGCATCCACCACCATCTCAGGGCCAAGCAAAACCCTCTCGCCGACATCATCCCAAGACAAGGAAGTACAGCACCTCCGTCCGTATAGAGCCTCGAAAGGTGACATCTCTATACTGGCTTGGTAGCTGTTGTTGTAAGCAAACTCTACCAAGTAAAGGTGGTCCTTCCAAGATCCCCCGAAGTCCAAGACACAGGTACGCAGTATATCCTCGAGGGTCTGAATCGTCCTCTCCGACTGCCCGTCTGTCTGGGGGTGGTATGCGGTACTGAACTTGAGCGATGTGCCCAAGCTAAGCTGCAAACTCCGCCAGAAGTGGGAAGTGAATCGGATGTCCCGATCCGAGACTATACTCACTGGAACCCCGTGCAATCGGACTATCTGCCGCACGTACATCTCGGCCAACCTCTCCGTCGACAAACCCACTTTGAAAGGCAAAAAGTAGGCCGATTTGGTCAATCGATCAACAATGACCCAAATCGTATCCTTCCCTCCTGGAGAGCGCGGAAGCCCAGATACAAAGTCCATAGTGATAAGCTCCCACTTCCACTCATGAATGGGTAGTGGCTGGAGCAATCCACCGGATCTCTGCCTCCCGCTTCACCTGCTGGCACACTAAGCATCTCGAAACGAACTGAGCCACCTCACGTTTCATGCCATACCACCAAACATGCTGTCTCAAGTCTCTATACATCTTGTTGGCTCCTGGATGCATAGAGTACTGAGAACGGTGCACCTCCTGAAGAACCTCCTCCCGAAGTCCTCCGCTCGGTACGCACAATCTGGTACCATGCCTCAACGACCCATCCCCTGCTATAGAGAACTCATCCAACAGCCCTGTCTGGACCTGCTCTCTGATGACCCTCAGAGCCTCATCCTCAAACTGAGCTTCCCTGACCCTGTCCATCAGCTCCGACTGCACCTGCAGACCCCACATCTGCGCCTCGAATCCAGGAACTATCACCTCTATGCCCAAGCTCTCCAGATCAGCCAGAAGGTGACGATCCATCGTCAAACACATGGCCACGGAATACCTGCTCATAGCATCCACGACCACGTTGGCCTTCCCCGGATGGTACTGTAAGGATATATCAAAATCTTTCATCAGCTCTAACCATCGCCTCTGCCTCATATTCAGCTCCTTCTGGGTAAACACGTACTTCAAGCTCTTGTGGTCAGTATAGATCTCCACATGCTCTTCGTACAGATAGTGTTTCCACAGCTTCAAAGCAAAGATGACCGCTGCCAGCTCCAGATCGTGGGTAGGGTAATTCCTCTCATGAGGACGTAACTGCCTAGATGCATAGGCAATTACCTTCCCGTGCTGCTGAAGCACACAACCCAAACCCCGTCCTGAAGCATCACTGTAGATCGTATAACCACTAGATCCAGATGGCAGCATCAAGATAGGAGCTGTAGTCAACCTCGCCTTCAGCTCCTCGAAGGCGGCCTGGCACTCATCGGACCAAACAAACTCCTCGTCCTTCCTGGTAAGGCGGGTCATCGGCTGGGCAATCCTGGAAAAGTCCTGCACGAACCTCCGGTAATAACCTGCCAGACCCAGAAAACTCCGAACCTCTGCTACTGAGCTCGGCGTAGACCAGGACTCCACCGCAGAAATCTTCCTCGGATCCACTGAAATCCCCTCGCCAGAGACAACATGGCCTAGAAACTCCACGCGATCCAAGAAAAACTCGTACTTGGACAGCTTCCCATACAGCTGCTCCCTCCTGAGAGTGTCTAACACAACCCTCAGGTGCTCCTCGTGCTCCTCTGGCGTCTTCGAATAGATGAAGATGTCATCAATGAAGACCACCACGAACTTGTCAAGGTACTGGTGAAATACCTTGTTCATCAAGTTCATAAATACAGCCGGGGCGTTGGTCAACCCAAACGGCATGACGGTATACTCATACTGGCCATAGCGAGTCTGAAAGACAGTCTTCGGAATGTCATCCTGCTTCACCTTCAGCTGATGGTACCCGGTGTGCAAGTCGATCTTCGAGAACACTCTCGTCCCGCTCAACTGGTCGAACAAGTCATCAATCCTTGGCAAAGGATACTTGTTCTTGATGGTAAGGTTGTTGAGCGCCCTGTAATCAATACACAGACGTACCATACCATCCTTCTTGGGGACGAAAAGAACTGGCGTGCCCCAAGGTGAAGAGCTAGATCGAATAAAGCCCTTTTCCTCCAGCTCATCGACCTGCTTCTTCAGCTCTGCTAACTCACTGTTGTTGATTCTATATACGTGCTGGGAGATAGGCTCAGCGCCCGGCACTAGGTCTATAGAAAACTCAACATCACGATCTGGCGGCATCCCGGGTAGCTCCTCGGGAAAGACATCCAAGAACTCAGTAATAAGTGGATGTGGCAACACCGGCCCCGCCAACAACGCTCCGCAGAAACCATCTCCCTGCTCCACTGCACCCCTGGTGAACTCATACTCCGGCTCTTCCGGCGGCCTAAACAGAATCCTGCTCCCTCTGCAGTCGATGCTAGCGTGGTGCATGCTCAACCAATCCATACCGAGTACCACATCGTAACTCGAAAGTGGCATTACGAGCAAACACGCACTCAGCTCCCGGCATCTCAAAGAAACTCTCCGCCCCTTGCAAACATTATTAACTAGGATGATGCCATTCCCAGTCATAATCTTGCAAGTCCTACCAAGATACTCAGCAATGATATTGTGCCTAAGAGCAAAAGAATCAGACATAAAACTGTGCGTAGCACCAGAATCAAACAAGGCTAAAGCTGGAAAAGAATCGAGTAGAATAGAACCTGCGACAATATCCGCAATAGGCTCCATCTCCTCAACTGCAAGAGCAAAGGCTCTACCCTGACCACCCCGCTGCTGGTGGTGCTGAACAAACCGCTGCTGCTGGGTCGGAAGTGGACCCCTCTGCTATACTGTAGGAACTCTTGTCGGTTCCCTCTGAGCTGTACCAGTAATACGAGGGTTCACTGGACACTCCCTCAACTGATGGCCTGCTCTGCCGCAAAAGAGACACACTCCTAGCCTCTTCCGGCAAACCTCCCAGACGTGACCAGGCTTCTTACAGAAGTGACAAGGAGCCCCATGCTGTGCCTGCCTCGGCTGAGTGTGCTGCACCTGCTGCTGAACCGGTGCTCAGGCATACACCTCCGGCTGGTGATGCTGGAAAGAACGATGCTGAAGCTGAGGGCGCTTAGCAGCCCCCGCGCTGCTAGAAGCCTCCGAGAAAAGGTCACGCTCCCTCTTGGGCTTCAAGCCCCACTCCCGCTCAACCTTACGGGCCTCCGCACATATCTGGGTATAAGTCTCATAGAATGAGGGAATGAGGATCTTGATATCCCAAGTCAGCCCCTCCCTGAAATGGCTCGCCCTGATCTCCAGGTCTCGAACCATGTACTCTGCGTATCGGCTTAGACGGCCGAACTCCGCTGCGTACTTCTCCACAGATAAACTGCCCTGCTGCAGATCCTGGAACTGTCGCACCAGGTCAATCTTGTCCGTGGGGGAAAAGAACTTCTCCTTGAAGAGGAGCTTGAACTCTGCCCAAGTATGGCCCTCTCCAGCTAGGGCTGGCTCATTTCTGAACCAGGTGCGTGCAATGTCTAGCAACTACAAACCTACCGCCTCGACCTTCAGGTCGTCTGCCAAGCGGGAGGCCCTCATCTGCCGCTTGATATCTTCGAGCCAATCATCTGCATAGACCACACCCTCGGTCCTGCTAAAGTCACGGGGCCCGAGCTTCTTGAAGTCCTGGATATCTCCGTACCTCGGTCGCGTCCCCGGACGCGGAGCCCTCTGCTCCATGGCTGCAAGGGCCAACTGATGGGCATCCTCCATGTCCTGACGCATCGCGTCTGTCTGCCTCTTCTGAGCCTCGGCCTGGGCTCTCTGAGTCTCCAGCATCTACTGGAGGAAAGTAAGCATCTGCCCCATATCTGTAGGCAGAGGAGGTGGAGGTGGAAGTACATCTGCAACTAGCGGAGGAATCTGCTGCGCAGCAGGAGGAAGAACGCCCCCGACAACTCCCATCGTAGCCTCCGGCACTGTGGGAAGAGCACCCGCAACCCCAGGGACGGTCATCGAGAGCGCTGGAGGAGTACCCCCGAGAGCCCCAACAGAAGTCCCATCTGCAGGAAAAGTGACCAGAGCCTGTCCGCCAGAGGTGGCAGACCTCTCCGTCTCCCCGTGCTCCTCACCAGGAGAGTGAGTCATAACTATCCTGGAGACAAATTGAAAAGAAGATATCAATATGGCACATGAAGGCAATATCAAAGGAGGACAGCTAGAATGCAGTAAATCAATATCAAAGACGGTAAGCAAGATAAGCAAGAAAAGATCCTACTGTGATTGAGCACTCTTAACCTACTACCTCCTATGTGTAACACAGGCTCATAGTCAACACTCTAAGACGAGTGCCGCCACGACATCGCACTAATTGCGACTACAGGACCTGCGTGGGCCACCACTAAAATGTGTCACTTCCCGCACCTGCTATAAGGGCACGTGCACGTGACAACGTCCAGCCCTCACCGTAAAAACGACGTGGAACGCTATAGGTTTTCTACTCTAAACAGTTTATAGACATATATCAAAACCTGTCAAGAATATGGTCAACTCCGAATGGAGGACAAGCAATGAATATATATGAGTACTCAATCACAACTCTAAGATAACAAAGTAAAGACTGAAAGATAAAGACAACAAGACAATAATAAAATAATAACCTGTCAAGTCCAACACAAGTATATATACAAGTCCAAGTCTCTAAATACAATCCATAATAATAACAGTCACAAAAGTAGCTGGAGACAAAGTTCAGTACAAAAGACCTACTCTAACTAAGCAAGTGGTAAGGTCTCGTCAGGCGGAGCTAAGCCTTGCTGGACCAAAGTCTTCAAGTCTACACCCACTACGTCATTCGGACCGTAGTAGGTACAATAATCTCCCTCGTCAGCATCTGTAATATTTGTCAACATATCCTGTCAGGATGGAACGAGTACAATCTACTAACAACAGTTCACAAGATATGACAAAAACTATAAGACTGTAAATAGAGAGTATATACAAGA
>JANAVB010025799.1:6165653-6349638 GCA_029216955.1 Iris pallida
ATATATATATATATATATATATATATATATATATATATATATATATACAAAAAAAAAAAAAAAAAAAAAAAAAAAAAAAAAAAAAAAAAAAATATATATATATATATATATATACATCCCACTCTAATTAGAAAACCCCTAATTAATCCTCTAACCTAGATTTTTAGGAAACCTACAATTTTCTATGGGCAAAGTGTAGAGAATCCTCTTCTCTACACTTATTGTGAAAGCAATAAATGGAAAAGGTGAATTAAGGATGAATTAAATTCATACCTAGAATAGGTTTCTTTGGAGAGAGAGAGAGCTTTGAAAGAGAGAAGAAATTTTGAGAGAGAGGGAGAGTTTTCTTAATGGAGAAGAAAGAGGGGGGGGGGGGTGCTCTCTTGTGGCCGGCCAAGTGTTGGGGGGGGGGGGGGGGGGGGGGGGGGGGGCGTTATTGGTTTTGGGTGGATCCAATAACCCTCCAAACCCATTAGACTTAGGTTGGGTTGGTTCGGGTTTGATTCGGTTCGGTTAAATTTTAATTAACTAATTAAGCTCTAAAATGACTAAATAAGTCATGGAAATAGGGTTTATGGTTTCTAGCCTAATTATGATGGCATGTGGGCCAAGCCCAACTAGTATGTGGGTCCCACTAGGGTCCAGGCTACCCGGGTCTCCAATTTGAGTCCGAATTGGATAAAATCCAAACCAAACCAAATAAATCCCAAAAAATCACATAAAATAAATAAAAATTCCTAAAAATTATAAAACTTGAAAAATGACGAAAATATCCCTAATTTAAAAACTGGGGGTGACAAGAGTTAGGAAAGGGTATAACCCTACAACAAATTTCACCTGTAAATACACAAAAATCAAGGGGAAAGAATAAAGACGTCAGTATATAAGAGCAAACAAAAAGGAAAAGAAAATAGATCTACTGATTCTAGCTATATTAGAAGACACCTAATTACCTGCTGAAGCCTTTTAAAAACCTCCAGACATATATACGAACCTATAGAATGCCCAACCTTCCAAAACCAATGCAAAGAAACATACATTGACGAATAAATAAAAATCATCTAACATAAACTTGACAAATAGCTTTTCTGAACTTTAATTCCATAACAATGCCAAAAAAATATTAAGATTTTACCAATTGCCAGTCAGAATAATCCTAACCAAATGTAAGCAGCAAGCCAAAAGCAAGTCAATTAATGATATGTCAAGGCGCATTGTACTCTATAAGCAGCAAGCCAAAAGCAAGTCAATATGTGTGTCATCCATTCAATCATGTAATCTGTTATGAGTATTTAATCAAAAATCTTTGATAAACAAGCAGACAAAATTAACCAGTAAATAAGATAATAGAAGCAAGTTTTAGAAGATTTCAATACCTATTTGCAATGAACACTTCCCCTTCCTTTGTTACGTAAATATGGATTGGTTTTAGAGCAACAAAAACCCTAATAGTCGAACACAAAATTAGGTAAAAATAATCTTGTAACCTATAAATCTCTCGTAAACAATAATTATTTACAATAAATTTTAGTATTCTCGGGTTTGAGAGAAGAACCTTGAGAGTAACCTTGTCGCGTCGTCATCCTTCAGCCGCTGTCAGCTGCGTCACATCATCGCCAAGATCGCCACGCCGTCATCAGACTCACTGTCCTTCTGTTAGCCTCTGATAGGCTTACTGTGCCGTAGTAGAGAAGGGGCGAGAGGAAAAGTATATTGATCTGATAATTTTTCTTAGAGAGAGAGAGAGAGAGAGAGAGAGAGAGAGGTGATAAAGCCTAAACATATTTCGAGGGAAAGCCAAAATATTTTGAGGGAAAACAAAAACTTTTAGGGGGGAAGCCAAATTATTTCTCTGTATTCTTGTGTATTTTTTTGGGCATTGTTTTGGCACACAAATAATTTGTTGCAAAAGTAGCGTAACAAAAAAACAATTGTTGTTAATAATCTAAGATTTTTTGTAACGCCTAAACTTTGTTGTGAAAAGTATTTTTTGTTGCAAATATTTTTAACATCAATTTGTAAGAGCGGGAATGGAGCACCCTAAATGTTTTGCAACGAAGTACTTGGAACAATTAAGTTTTTGTTGCTTAAAAATTACTTAAACCAACTTTTGCAACAAATTTATAAATTTTGTTACAATTAATTTTCTTTTGTAACAAATTATTTTTGCTCCAAAAACTTTTGTCCCAAAAAGTGTATTTTCTTGTAGTGTGTGTGTAGGGTTTGGGGGGGGGGGATTATAAATATGATATTGATTACAAGGGTTAATACATTAGATATTGTACTATATAGTTCGACCCATGCAGAAAGATTCAAATCGTAAGCGATATTTATCCTTATACTTGATGTACAATCACTGTAGGGAACACTCATTTACATATTGAAATATGTGAAGGATTGTTGGAGTTTATTAAATTTGGACACTAGTGACCCAGTCACGCTATTCCATAGAAGGCAACGCCAAATGTGTATATTTCAACATTTGAGCTATCCTTTATTGTCTTTTACACATTAGGTTTATTAGCTAAAGTTGTTTGTCTGGCGGACAGTTTTCTACTTGGCAAGGTGCAAATTCCTCAACAAACATTTGTTTTTTCATAAATTATTTGGAGGAATATTTATGGAGCTAGGCCCTAAAGGGGCACGAGTTGGGGCCTGGCTCACTTGGACGTCGGTAAAAGCCGCAAAGTGGCGCTTTGTTGTTGCAATTTGTACATACTCATCGAGTATGGAGATGACGTGCTTCCACACGGAATCTCCGTAGTCGCACAGTAGCCCATTGGTAGCGCCGCGGTCGTCTGCTTGTAGTTCCGTGACAGTTTTGCATGGTAGCTGTGTGGTAGCCTTTTGCAAGGTGGTTCAGCACTTCAGCTTGTAATTGCCATATTAATATGAAGTTACTTTTAGTAACTGGTCTATTGAATATCAATTTACTTCCTAGTCTTCTGTTTGGTTGGTTACCGTTGATCAGGGGATTACTCTCCTTTATATTGTGTGTTATAGTACTTAGTGCTAATATGAAAGAAGGAAAGAGAATTCTCTATAGCACCTGAGTGCCTTTTTTTTTTCCGAGTGCTAGTGTTCCAGCATGTACATGTTTGTCCACGCTGGGAGATGACAAAGAACATTTCAAAAGTTTTTTCGAACTTGCTAATGTTTTGAAGCGGATTAACAGATACAGTCAAATCTCGTTTTGTGCGACGATGTTCTTCAACGTCTCAGCAGACGATAATTTTCAGCAATTCTTTACTGCTATTAGAGGTTTGCTATGTACTCTGTCTAACTTTTTTGCTATCTTTTAGTAGTTTCACAAGTAGCTTTTAGCAGTCTTTGTTGGGTTTTTGGTTTTTCCTTTAGAAAGGTTTAGTCCCACATCGGAAAAAACAAATGGTTTGTATCTCTATATATTAGCTTTGCTATTATTGGAGATGCACATGTGGTGTGGAGGTGCACATGGGTTTGCCATGTGGGATTATTTTTCTAATGAGAAAAAGGCTAAAATCAACAATTAAAGCATTCATGCTTTTTGCTCTTGGGAAATTTATTTCCATAGGAGCTAAGCCCCGTTGGGGCTTAGCGACTCGGACTCGGGCTCGGGCTCAAGGGCTCAAGGACTAGGACTCGGGCTTAAGTTGTGCTCATTGCGCGACCACGTTGCGCGGTCCGTTATGCTGGCCCAGTTACGCAGCCCAGTACGCGCAATGTGCGCAGCGTACGCAGCGTGCGTAGAGTGCGCAGTGTACGCAATGTGCGTAGAGTGCGTAGAGTGCGTAAAAGGGGCTGTGTGCGTAAAGTGTAAATTACGCTGGTGGCACAACTTCCAGTAGAACGTGTCATTGCATGTTCTGAGCGGTTGTTCGATGTTCGGGGTGGTTACTATCACGTCCCTAACATTGTGCTAACCGGGCAGTTGTTGCAGGGGCTTATATAAGGCCTCCTCCTCTCTCACAGGTTACAGAACAGAACAGAAAGAGAAGCTACCAGAAAGTTTACGAAGTGTTCTTTAGCACAAGTAAACAGAGATTTTCAGACGTGTTCTTTAACACAATTCTGATCTGCAGCCTTCGAGAGAGAGAGGAAAGGCGTCGCACCAGCGTTGCTTTTTGCATGGGAGATCGTGTCCATCCGATGAGTCAGAAGAGCAGTAGTGTTCCAAGTTCTCCGACGAACTTGCTGGTTCCTGGAAGCTGTTCGTGTAGGGCGAATAAAGCTTTGAGCAACGGTGATCATTCACCCCAGCAGGTGTTCTTCCATCTTTCGCCAGTCACCTTCTTCGTTGCTGCCAGTAACTCTGATTGTATCTTCTTTTTAGAAGTACTGCGATCTGATTGCTGTGATTACGAAATCTTTTTAGATTCTCGTAATATCATAACGATATCTTTTTAGATCTTCGTTATCCTTGCGCAACCTTCCTATAAGTGTTGCGTTGGAACATTGTTTTTACAATTGTTTCATATTCTCTGTTTTCCATCGAAAAAATTGTGCCCCGGCAATAACAATCTCAAAGCTTTATTGCTACGATGGAAAACATTAATGCTTCACTCCTAAACACTGACTTCTGTAAGTTAGAGAAGTTTGATGGAGAGCGTTATCAAGTCTGAAAGAGGAAGGTTTATCTCACTCTTCAACTCAGAGACGTGGATCACGTGCTTCTTGAAGAGGAACCTACCGTTCCAGATACTTGGTCAGCTGCCGCAATCTCTGCGGCTACTAAACTTCAGGCTAAGTGGAGAAGGGAGAATAGCATTTGCAGGTTGCTTATCCTGAATGCTATGGAGGATTCCCTAGCAGAATCCTATTCTAAGAAGAATATCGCTAGAGACATATGGGAGTCTCTAGAAAAACTCTACGAAGAAGACAAGAACCGCAGTAAAATATTTGTGGTTGAAAAATATCACAAATGGTTCTTTGAGAACGAAAAGTCTATGCTGCCGCAGGTGAAGGAGTTCCTGAAACTGCGACAGAAGCTGGAAGACGAGGCGATGCCCCTCCCCGACAAGTTTGTTGTTGGAGGGATTGTCTCAAAGCTCCCCGCTGGGTGGAGCAAGTTCTATGCAAACATGCATAGAAAGAAGTTGGAGATCACCCTTGAAGATCTCCTACAGAAATCTATATTGAGGACCAGATGCGGGCTCAACTGAAGGTGGACACACTGTCCAAGCAATTGGCTAACGCCAATCTGGTTCAGACCAAGGAACCAAAGGGAAAGCAGGCGGCTTTCCACAGCAAGAAGAAGAACCCTGACAATCTAAAAGTCAAGGGAACTTCTATCAAGAAAAAGAAGCCAAAGTCAGAAATGCCTTGCTTCAAGTGTGGCAAGAAGGGCCACTTTAAGAATGAGTGTAAAGCAAAGACCAAGCAATCAGAGCAAGAAGAGCCTAGTAAGGTATCTATGATCACTGACGTAGTTGCTATGATTGCACAGGTTGATGCAGTAAGGACTGACTCTGACTGGTGAGTAGACACTGGAGCCTCCTGCCATGTCTGCTCCAGTAAGGAGTGGTTCACCATCTATACACCTACTTCTGAAGTGGTTATGATGGCGAACCAAGCACAAGCTGAAGTGCTCGGGATCGGGACGGTGGTGTTGAAGCTGACTTCGGGGAAGTCTTGACGCTTCAAGAAGTAAAGCACGTACCTGCTATCGTCAAGAACCTGGTCTCGGGAGGCCTACTCTGCAATACAGGCCTCAGGATGGACATCAATACTGGCTAGATGGTGATGTCTATCAAGGGAACATATTTCGGGAAAGCTTTTTATACCGAAGGAATGTTCAAGATTCAGCTTGTAAATCAGTCCAATGTAATTAATGTAATTATTGAAGTCACTCATTCTGCTTATACTCTTGAGTTGTGGCATAATAGGCTAGGACATGTTCATTGTAAACGAATAAACAGAATGTCTAGTCTAGGACTTATCTCCAAATGTGGGAGTAAGGTAGAGAAATGTGAAGTTTGTGCTCAAACGAAGATCACAAGGAAACCCCTTCCTCGGGTTAATCGAAGTACAGATCTTCTGGAGTTGGTTCACTCCGATATCTGTGACTTCAAACAGTTCTCTACAAAGGCCGGGATGAAGTATTTCATAACCTTCATCGATGACTTCTCAAAGTATGCGTTCGTCTACTTGCTGAAGGCTAAAGACGAAGCATTCGAGAAGTTCAAGGAGTTCAGAGCCGAAGCTGAGCGGTAGACTGGACAACAACTCAAAAGGATAAGAAGTGATCGAGGTGGGGAGTACAGGTCTCATGAATTCGTATCATTCTGTAAGGAACATGAAATTGTCAATGAGACTACGGCTCCGTACTCTCCTCAATTAAACAGAGTAGCTGATAGGAAGAACAGGGCGTTGACAGAAATGATAAATTCAATGTTGTTGACTGCTGGCCTTCCTAAGTGCTACTGGGGAGAAGCTGCATTGACGACCACTTTTATTCTAAATAGAGTGCCTCATGCAACTTCAGACGTTACTCCTCATGAACTCTGGTTCAAGGTCAGACCTAACTTGAATGTCATTCGAGTGTGGGGGTGTCTGGCGTATGTCAAGCTTCCAGATCTAAAGATTCAGAAGCTTGGGACAAGGACTACAAAGACAATCTTCTTGGGGTATGCCGAGAAGAGTGATGCTCGGAGATTTCTTGATATTGAGTCAAATCATATTATTGAATCTCGCGATGCAGAATATTTTGAAGACAAGTTTGTAAGGCACAAGAATATTGTTCTTCCGGATGTTCCGGAGAATAATGAGGGTGCACAAGAAACTGAAGTCTTCAATGAAGATGTGGTCCAAGAAGATGTTGTTGTTGAAACAACGGTTGAACCAGAACAAGCTGAGCCGTCAGCTAAGCGTGTGAGGAGGCCGAAGGACTTCGGAAGTGATTTTGTCACCTATCATGTGGAAGCAGATCCGCTTACCTATGATGAGGCGATGAAGACCAGAGACGCAGTTTTCTGGAAGGAGGCGATTGACAATGAGATTGATTCCATCACCTCAAATAACACTTGGGTGTTGGTTGATCTTCCTGAAGGAGCGAAACCCATCGGATGCAAATGGATCTTCAAGAAGAAGATGAAAGCAGACGGAACTATTGACAAGTTCAAGGCTAGGTTGGTAGCCAAGGGATTTTCTCAGAAGCAGGGGATTGGCTATTTTGACACGTATGCTCCAGTAGCCCGGATGACCACCATCAGAATGTTGATTGCTCTCGCAGCAATACATAAGATGGTGATACATCAGATGGATGTGAATACGGCTTTCCTAAATGGCGAGCTGACCGAAGAGATTTACATGCAACAGCCAGAGGGATTTGTCATCAGGGGTCTTGAGGACAAAGTCTGCAAGTTGGTAAAATCTTTGTACGGTCTTAAACAGGCTCCCAAGATGTGGCATGAGAAATTTGACAAAGTTATAAGGTCAAATGGTTACATGGTCAGCGATACGGACAAGTGTGTTTACACGAAGTTCGCTGATGAAAGAGGTGTGATCGTTTGTCTGTACGTGGACGACATGCTTATCCTAGGTATGGATATTAGCTGTGTCACGGAGACAAAGAAATTCATCTCAAGCAAGTTCAGTATGAAGGACTTGGGGGAAGCTGATGTGATCTTAGGGATCAAGATCATCCGGACAGACACTGGACTAGCGCTGTCACAGTCTCATTATATTAAAAAAATGATCACTCGTTATGGGTATTGGGATCTTCCAGGGATCGATACGCCGTACATGTGTGATCTGAAACTGAAGCCTAATTCAGGGAAAAGCATCATGCAGCTGGAGTATACAAGCGTAATGGGAAGTTTGATGTATGCTACTACAGCCACAAGGCCTGACATAGCTTTTGCCGTGGGAATGCTGAGTTGTTTCACGAGCAACCCAGGTGCTGAATACTGGAAAGCTGTGAAACGGGTTATGAGATATCTCAAGAAGACTCAGACATATGCACTGTACTACAGCGGAGATCCGTCGGTAGTGGAAGGCTTCAGTGATGCCAGTTGGTGCTCAGAGGTGGAGAACGAGAGGTCCACAGGTGGATACATTTTCACAATGGGTGGAGCTGCTATATCGTGGAAGTCGAAGAAGCAGACTATGCTCTCGCGGTCATCCATGGAATCTGAGTTCTTTGCACTAGATACCGCAGCCGAGGAAGTAGAATGGCTTCGGGAGCTCATGTATGATCTTCCATTGGTTGGGGCACAAATACCGGCGATACCGATATACTGCGACAACCAGGCGACTGCGGCGGTGGCATCAAATGACCTCTTCAACTGGAAGAAGAGGACTGTATGGTTGAAGCACAGGGCAGTACACGATCTTATCAAGAGAGGTGTTATTGCAGTGATTGATGTTCGGAGTCAGGAGAACCTGGCGGATCCGTTCACCAAGGGCCTCAAGCGCCAGCTGGTCAATGACACAGCTTGTAAAATGGGCTTGAAGGCATTCTGATATTGGATTATTGTATTCCTACCATAAAGTTTTATGCTAATAGTTCAAAGATTTATCTACTAGGCATCTAGCTTTTGGTTCAAGGGAGGACCACTAATCGGAAGAATATCAGGAACGGTATGTACATGTTCTATTGGGCATGGAGAGGTTACGGACCTATAACCACTGTTGTCTACTATTATTTTTTATGGAAAACGGTTCCTATGGGAAGGTTGGCTTAATTGCCTTAATGAGTTCTCAGACAGAGTGAATGCCTGAAGTGCTTTATAGGAAGCACGGTAGAGCAGCACTACAAGGAGTGAAACTCCATGCTACAGCGGGGTGACTCCACAATGAGGTTCCTATATGTGGGGTGCTGCCCAGGAATAGGATAAAGCCTCGGCTTTGCAGGCCAAGTCACAGCGGCGTAGCACCGCAAATAGGCAGTTAGCCTAATGCTGTATGTTAAATATAAAGAGGGGTGTAGTCAGCACTATAAAGAGGAGGAGTTCCTCATGTTACAGTGGCACGACACCACCATGAGGTACCCGGTTAGGGATAAAGCTTCGGCCTTGCAAGCCATGTCGTTGCGGCGTAACACCACAAGGAAGCCTAAGGCTTCATGCTGGATAGTTTGGCACTACAAAGAGGCGGTTGCCTCATGCTACTGTAGTATGACACTACGATGAGGTTCCTGGTACGGGGTAAGGCCTCGGCTTTAAGCCATGTCATAGCGGCATAGCACCGCAAGGGAAGCGCAAAGCGCTTCATGCCATGTCTCTTTATAATGAACTCACCTATAGTGTATGACAAAGATATCAGGCCGTCTCTTGAGGGTAAACTTGTAGACACCCAAAATTATACACTGAAACCAGGCTGGCACAGGGCCTTTAATGTGTAGCCAGAAGCACATGTAACTACATTATGTGAGTGGAAAGAATTTCAGCTATGATGCAGAATTCAAGGCTTAGTCCATTCTTGTATTATAGTTTGATTTTTGACCCATGCGGGAAGATTCAAGTCGTAAGCGACATCTCTCCTAATGCATGATGGACAGTTACTGTGGGGAACACTTATATCCATATATAGAGATATGTGGAGGATTGTTGGATTTTTGGTTTTTCCTTTAGAAAGGTTTAGTCCCACATCGGAAAAAACAAATGGTTTGTATCTCTATATATTAGCTTTGCTATTATTGGAGATGCACATGTGGTGTGGAGGTGCACATGGGTTTGCCATGTGAGATTATTTTTCTAATGAGAAAAAGGCTAAAATCAACAATTAAAGCATTCATGCTTTTTGCTCTTGGGAAATTTATTTCCATAGGAGCTAAGCCCCGTTGGGGCTTAGCGACTCGGACTCGGACTCGGACTCGGACTCGGACTCGGACTCGGACTCGGGCTCAAGGGCTCATGAGGCATAATGTGACGTTTTGTTGGCGCACTTTGCACTTAGCACGTCAGCATCGTCGCTAGGCGCATAGTGCGCTTAAGTTGCGCTCATTGCGCGAGCCACTTGCGCGACCACGTTGCGCGGCCCATTACGCGAGCCCAGTTACGCTGGCCCAGTTACGCAGCCCAGTACGCGCAGTGTGCGCAGCGTACGCAGCGTGCGTAGAGTGCGCAGTGTGCGCAGCGTACGCAGTGTGCGTAGAGTGCGTAGTGTACGTAGGGTACGTAAAAGGGGCTGTGTGCGTAAAGTGTAAATTACGCTGGTGGCACAACTTCCAGCGTAACGTGTCATTGCATGTTCTGAGCGGTTGCTCCATGTTCGGGGTGGTTACTACCACGTCCCTAACATTGTGCTAACCGGACAGTTGTTGCAGGGGCTTATATAAGGCATCCTCCTCCTCTCTCACAGGTTACATAACAGAACAGAAAGAGAAGCTACCAGAAAGTTTACGAAGTGTTCTTTAGTACAAGTAAACAGAGATTTTCAGACGTGTTCTTTAACACAATTCTGATCTGCAGCCTTCGAGAGAGAGAGGAAAGGCGCCGCACCAGCGTTGCTTTTTGCATGGGAGATCGTGTCCATCCGAGGAGTCAGAAGAGCAGTAGTGTTCTAAGTTCTCCGACGAACTTGCTGGTTCCTGGAAGCTGTTCGTGTAGGACGAATAAAGCTTTGAGCAACGGTGATCATTCACCCCAGCAGGCGTTCTTCCATCTTTCGTCAGTCACCTTCTTCGTTTCTGCCAGTAACTCTGATTGTATCTTCTTTTTAGAAGTACTACGATCTGATTGCTGTGATTACGAAATCTTTTTAGATTCTCGTAATATCATAACGATATCTTTTTAGATCTTCGTTATCCTTGCGCAACCTTTCTAAAAGTGTTGCGTTGGAACATTGTTTTTACAATTGTTTCATATTCTCTGTTTTCCATCGAAAAAATTGTGCCCCGGCAATAACAGTCTTCACAGTTGTCAAAATTTATAGCAAATTTACTTGCTTTTATGGTTCAGTCTTACACAAATACGAAAATTTCCGAACTTACACAACACAATGGAAATTTACACAACACATGCACTCCATTATCCAATTGGATTCTTATCAATTTCACATTGTAAGAGGTCTTGAAGGAGTTTGTGTATCAACAGTTTCCATGTTCAAAATCTGCGGATATATATGCATCGAAAAGATACTTCAGTTTACCTGCAATTTGAGAGGTGGTGCGCGGATCGTACTGCAAGTTCCTGTTTGACCGGCCTCGAGATCACATTCTCTGGTTAGTCTTTTCCCATCTGGTTGTGGATGGGCTCTCTCCTACTACAAGCACCTCAGATTAGCACTACTCGTTCATGTAGTTCTTGTAGTGGAGCATCCATGTTGCAGCAAGTTGTGCCACCTCTTGCGGATTGCAGCAGATGGAGATATATTTCTGGGTCAGCGACTGAGTGAGTGCCTGGTGCCTGCAACTTACAGGTGTTCGTCTAATTAGTATGCATGCTTTGCAAGATGTGAGAACTCGATGCCAGGGCACGCCCCGGGGTTGGATTGTTCTAACCGGAATTTGTTTTAGTTTTCCATTGATCCTTATTGTGGGTCGATCCTGGAGGGTTACCAGCGACTCCGGTCTCTATTGGCGTCACGGTGAACCTGAATGTTGTCCTAAGCAGAGAGGGGAGTTGTCCACGTCCAGGGGCGGATCCAGAAAATATAACTGGAATGGACTACCAAATATTTGGGTGGACTGAAAGTAGATTAATCAATATAAAAAAATCAAAAACATATATATAAGGAAGGAAAAAAATGTAAATCTTTTTTTTGGGGTGGGGCTCCAGCCCACCCCACCCCAAACCTGGGTCCGCCCTTGTCCACGTCCGAAGTTTTTGTCTGACTTACCTTTGGGCCGGCCCTGCTCAATTAATATCTAGCTGCAAATAATACGATTGTTGAGTTTCATTGTCACATGCATGTCATGTGGTGTTCGTATCCGTAGTCAGTATTGTATTGTATTGTGTACTATCGTATATAGTACTCCTGTGCTTGCAACTGGTTCCTCCGTATTAAGTCACTGAACTGGATAGAATTAGGTTTTTTCTAAGGGCACCACACTTTTTACTTGGGGACAGCCCAAAAATGTTCAAAAAAATTACAAGTTTGCCATCAATTCTTTTACTTAGGGGCAGCCCAAGCCAGTCCTAGGATTGCCAGCAAGTTGGCAGTCCTAGGACTGCCAGCAAGTTGACAGTCCTAATATACGTTAGGACTGCCAACAAGGTGACAGTCCTAGGACTGCCAGCAAGTTGGCAGTCCTAACATACGTTAGGACTGCCAACAAGGTGGCAGTCCTCCTCGGAGATGGGAGATTCTGCAGACTGCTTCTTCGAGTCGCTGGATCGCGTCCCCTCCGGCGTATCGTTGGACTTTGACCTCCCTTCCTCCGGCTCCTCCTCCGATGACGACGAGGACGATGATGACGGCGACGGTGGAGGGGAGCTCGATGGAGGAGAGCTCGTCGGGGAGGACGCCGACGGACTTGAGGTAATCGGAGATGATGACGCGGGAGACCAGGCGGTCCTTGCGGCCCTGGATGGCGCCACAGGTCACCGTCGGCATCTCGTACTTCGGGAGCTTGGAGGCGGAGGCGGAGACGGAGGCGGAGGCGCGGTGGCAGAGGAGGAGGAAGGGGGTGATGGGGATTGGGGGTTTTCTTCTCGTGAGAATGTTCATCTTCCTCTTCCTCTTCTATTTCCGACCAAACCCTCTCGACCTACCATTTGGTGAGCTCTTCCTCTTCCTCTTCTCGGACGGGGAGGAGGACGATGATGACGGCGGCAGAAGGGGGGTCCCGCCAGCTGGGGGTGCTTCTGTCGGGGACCACTACGACTATGAGATCTGGATGGCGGAGCCAATTTCCGTCAAGGAGCGACGCCGTAAGCTACTGCAGGGGATGGGTCTCGCTAGCCGCAAGGAGGAGGAGGAGAAAAGAGGAGGAAAGAAATTAGGGTTTGGAAAGTTGGGCTGTCCCCAAGTAAATTTTGGGTGCCCCCTAGTAATTTCTCTACCTGCTTGGGCTGCCCCCTAGCAAATATGGTGGTGCCCTTAGAAAAAACCTAGAATTATTGAGATTCCATTCTAAGTTTCTAACCCCAAAGTAGTAGTTCAAGGTTTTTTCGGGCCGGTCCGGGCCGGCCCACGGTCCAAAGGCTGCGGGCCAGACCGGGTTCGGGCCGGTCCAGGACCGGCCCATTGTTATTTGCGGTCCGGGCCAAGCCCGGCCCGGTTTGGCTAATCCCGACCCAGCCCGGCCCAGTGGACCGGATAAAGTGAGGGCCGGTCCGGGCTGAACCGGACCACGGGCCGGTCCGGGCCTTGGTCGGTTCGGGCTGGTTCAGGCCGGGTGAACCGGACCGGCCCGGTTTATTTGAAAGTTTTTTTTTTTTTAACAGTTTTTTTTTTAATTTGGTTTTTTAAACATTTCCTTTTGTATTTTAATTTTAAAAAATTGTAACTTAATTTTAATTTAGGAATATGTTATATTTTTGAAAAATTTTAATATAAATTTTTAATACAAAAGTTTGTAATTTGAATAGTATAAGAAGAAAATGTTTATAAAATATAATTTGAATAGTAATACAAAAATGTTTATAAAATGTTTATACAAAATATGTATATAAATGTTTATAATTTAGTAATACAAAAATGTTTATAATTTAGTAATACAAAAATGTTTATAATTTAGTAATAGTTTGTAATACAAATGTTTATACAAATGTATACAAATGTTTATACAAAAATGTTTATACAAATATTACAAATGTTTATAAAAATTTATAAAAATTAAAAAAAAACATTTCTCCCTCTTCCTTTATCCGGGCTTGGGACCGACAAATGCTTGTTTGGCATAGGCGGAGTTAAAAAATATATTTTTTTTAAAGTAAAAAAATAGTTTTTGAAAGTATAAGTTAAAATTTGAATAGTATAAGTTAAAATTAAAAATTTGAATAGTATAAGTAAAAAATAAAAAATAGTTTTTGAAAGTATAAGTTAAAATTTAAAATTGAAATGTATAAGTTTAAATGTACATACCTAATACCTTGCACCGTAGCCTCATTGTTGTTCGCCTTCATGCAATGAAAGCGATTCCAAATCCAGCTCGTGGATGTCATGATCTTATTCATCTTTCTGGTTTTGTGTTCTTTTATCGGCATTCATCCAATCTTGTATGCACACGATTGCTTCCAAAATATCGGGCTTCAAGCGGCTCCTCCTATCGCTCAACATCCTCGAACTTGCACTAAAACATGACTCCGATGCTACCGTCGACACCGGAACCATCAGTAGATCACGTGCTATGTTAGAAAGCACAGGAAATCTCTTGACGTGTCTCTTCCACCATTCTAAAACGGCGAAGTGATCTGGAGTCTCATCTTCGTCTTGATAAGAGTTAAGGTAAGCAGACAACTCTTGAGTAGGTTGGGAAGATTGCTTTTGTTTCTTTCTTTGTAGTATGCGACCAGCTGCTGATAGCTTAGACGCCAAGCCGGAGCTACTACTAGCCCCCCCTGAGTTGGTCGGGTCGACGTTGCTCCTTCTTCGTACAGTATAACTAACCTGTCCAAAGCAACTTTAACTTCTGCCTTCATGTCAGTAGTGTCTATACCCATATATTCTCCATATCCATCTAATAAAACCTCTACGCCATCCAATTTGATTGTAGGATCAAATATGGAAGCCAAACAATATAAAAGAGGTACTTCACCCCAATATTTCTTGAATTTGACTTCCATATTTCTCACCGCATATGCAAAATTTGGATGATCTCTATATTTAGAAAATAAATAAGACATGTTACAAAGTTCACGTAAAGCTAAGCAAGATGTGGGATAATAAACACCAGAAAGAGTTAATGTAGCATTGTAAAAAACTTCTAAAAATTCACAAACACTTTCAGCTGCTACCTAATCATCAGTAGTTATCTGATAGTCAAAGGTGACATCCGAAGTGCAATAATATGTAATAGCACTCTTAAAAGGAATTGCAGATTTCAACATCAAGTAGGTGGAGTTCCACCTAGTTGGTATATCCTTCACAAATCTTCTAAAAGTCATACCAAAATGTGCGCAAGTGCATGCAAAACTTTGTTGTCTACTTGGAGACGAGTTTAGGTGGAGCAAGCATTGTCGCAGAGTGTCTAAATGGGGTTCAAAAAATTTTAAACATTCTTTAACAACTAAGTTAATTATATGGCAAGCACACCTAACATGCATAAGTCTACCTTCTAAAATAGGCTTAAAAATTACTGACAAAGAAGACATAGCAGCATTATTGTTTGATGCATTGTCCAAAGAGATAGAAAAAATTTTAGGGTGAATATCATATTCACGCACGTGTCTTGAAATCTCACTTGAAATTACAGCGCCCGTGTGTGGACATTCTATAAGTTTAAGACAGATGATGCGTTTTTGCAACATCCATTGTGCATCTATATAGTGTGCAGTAATACAAATATAAGCATAACTCCATTTAGTAGTCCAAATATCAGAAGTAATAGCTAACTTACTAACATTTTCAAAATCCGCTTTCAAAGCGGCTTTCTGCTCGTTAAAGAGACGAATGGCCTCCTTTCGAGCTTGTTGCCTACTCACTTTAGTAAATGAGGGGTTTAGAGAAAGTGATACATAATCTCGTAAAGATTCACTTTCACCCGTCGTGAAAGGAAGTTCGTCACGAATAATATGTTTAGTTAATTCAGTTTTATGCCGAGCAGCTGAGTAAGTAAAGTTACCAATTGAAGAACCGGTGGCGCCGAAGCTTATTTGGGTTTGGGACGCTTGAAGTGTGTCCTTCCCGTAGCAAGTGTCGTAGTGTCTGGATATGGTCCCGGTGCCACCGCCCTTCTTCCATGCGTACTGGTTGTAACATTTCTTGTATTGCGTCTTGTACGATTTCGGTTCACCCTTGGCATCTAAAACAAACGAACCATCAGGATTAGTTTCAAAAATCAAAGTAAAATAATCCCAATACTTAGACCTTTTTTTCTTTTCAGGACGTTGGGTGGTACTAGCTACTTCCGGAGGAGATGGTTGGCACCCCTCCGGAATTGGATGGGTGGCTACTTGCTCAGGTGTAATTTCATCACCGTCAAAAAAATTACTAAAATATTGGTAAGTCTGTCCAGCAAGATCAGGTGGGTTTGAACCTTCACCAGCCATATATAAAATAAAATAAAGTAAACTACGTTAGAAGAAAGTAAGGGATTAAGAGGAAGATCGGGAAGCCGTAGAGCCGGAATGGAGTTGGGAGGGAGATCGGGAAGCCGTAGAGCACCGGAGAGGGAAAGTCGTAGAACACCAGAGCACCGGGGAGGGAAAGCAGTAGAGCACCAGAGCACCGTAGAGAAATGTAGAGAATTTGTGAGGAATGAGTTGTGTTTGAAAAATAGGATTTTTGGCCTATTTATAGGAATTTTTTGGGGTTATTTCGGTAATTTTAGGCCAAAAATGACCAAAATATCCCTCCCAACGTTTTAATAACGGCTATATGGGAGGGGTATTTTGGTAAAAGAAACCCCCCCCAATGGTCAAAATCTGAAAAAAAAAAATTCAAAATCGGGCAACGGTCGGCTGGACCGGTCCCAGCGGGCCGGGCCGGGCCGGTCCAACCGGGCCAAATTTGGGCCGGGCCTATTTAAAAAAAAAAAATAGCAACGGTCCGGGCCGGGCCGGGCTCGGGCTGGGGGGGGAGGCCCGACCCGAACCGGTTGGGAGTGGGGGGCCGGGCCGGTTCGGTCCTACAGCGGGCCGGTCCGGACTTTTAGGGGGGCGGGCCGGTCCGGTCCACGGTCGGGCCCGGGCTAGACCGGCCCACACAACACCATGAGTAGTAGTAGTTTTGGAAAGTAGAGCGTACCATCTGTCGCCATCTGCTGACCTCTTAAAGGGGCTTTTTGAGTGCGTGATGCTGTAGAGAGAGCCTTGGCTGTCCTCGGATGACAATGTCCGCATGGTATAATATGATCAATGGAATGGAACCGTGCAAAGTGTAATAATGACAAATTTTTGCCAAGAAGCTACACATGAAAATTGCGTGATAGACCATCAATGTACAATTTCTTCTAGGCAACCTTTATAGACTAGACGTTCTACCTCTTCCGAATAGATGTTTCACCGATCATATGATAAGCACCGGGCCGAAAATTCATTTTGGTGAGGAGAGAAAGATATAGGAGATATTTAGGGCCTAATCACTTCTTTGAAGTGAGGAGAGAGTTATAAGCGAAAGTTGTGCGCCTTACCACGAGGTGGTTTATTGAAGTAAAACCAAATAAATTTTAGAACAAAATCTTGGTATGTAGCTAGTTCATTTTATAACTACATGTGCTACAAAGATTCCTCCCAACTATCCAAACAATAGCATTTAACAAATGTTACCTTAAAACGTGCACTACTTTTCTCTCTACATCTTTGCTTTGAAAAATTCAAATTTAGGTCATCTTTGACAAACGTTGACCCAGAGCATCCTCTCACACGGGAGAAGACCCTCATCTAGATCTCATCAATACCTGCCAGTAGATTTACAAAAATACTATTTATGTCCCAAAGATTTTCGGTGATGCCATCTCCAATTATGTGACATATAACATGACAACAGCTGATATGACAAAATTTAATATTAAGATTAACAATAAAATTAATATTAATATTAAAATTAGCATTAACATTAACATGCGTATTAATATTAATATTAACAGTAATGTTAACACTAACGTTAATATTAACATTAGTTTTAAAATTAACATTAGTATTAACATTAATATTAAAATAATCATTAACATTAATATTAACATTATCATTAACATTAAAAAAATTGGTAATAAATTTTTTGGGTTAAATTTTGTCATGTCAATTGCCATGTTAACTAATACCACATAATGGAAGATAACATCACCCAAACATTTTGAGAGACAAATAGCATAATTGGTAGATTTAAGGGAGACGACGACACTCCCAAGTGTACCCAGTGTGAACGCTTGCAATGGGTGGGGTTCTGGCGTTGGGCGTTTGTATTGTAAGGAAGGTAAGGCAAAGGGATGGAAGTTAGCTCTGCTACAAATCCTGTGCTGATGTCTACGTATTGAGGGGAGGAGTTACTAATGAGAACCTAAATGTTTACTCGGAGGGGCCAAATCACTTTTTGAAGTCGGATCCTAACAAAACCTAAATGAAGGGTTGGCCCTGCGGTAAGCCAGACAAGCCATCGGGCTTGGACAACCCCATTGGTTAGGGCAACCCCCAGGTCCCTAAGTCCCCACCTCTCCGCCAATAGAGCTTTCGCGGTCAACCCCAACCCCTCTATGTCAATTCAACTAGCAATCTATTAGGCCCATGTTTGTGTTCCCAATGGGAAGTTCACGAGTTGTAATGTCCCATCCCGCTCAGTTCAACCGGAGAAATCGAAACGCAACGACGCTTGGACTTAGACATGCAACAGCTTGCTCGAAGTCCCACTCGGTCGAGGCAACTCCTCGTTCAGGTGGGGGCTTCGGTGAACTTGCATTAGCTTAGCCTTCACGCTAATAAATGAATGTTTTCAATTGCACTGAGTAGGTATGCTAATAAAAAAGACGAACCCACATAGCTAAAAGAAATAATTTTGCTTTGAGTCAAATGTGTATAGAACATGGAATGGATAACTTGCTTCCTAAATAACACTCCACGATGACTTTCAAAGTTGGCACTTGGTCCTTCGATCCCACAGCTTGGGTAAAGAAGAGACGACTCAGGCAAAGTAGGTCACATTTATACTGGCACATAGACTATCGACCGACAGTCATAGTCTAGATATTCCTACGGTCGCATTGCTTATCATAGCATGTGCGCCCTACGATTTTAATGTGGGCCATACGATTTATGGCACGAGTTAAGGCACCCAAAGGACAAGTTTGTTCAAGTTGAACACGTGCACGTCCCCATGGTTTCAAGGCTCAATCAAGACACAGTTTATGTGGCACTTCAAAGGAACACGATTTGTTCAAGTTGAGCAGGAGGGCTATCAAAATAGTTATTTTTTAGTTTAAATAATAAGGTATGGCAACATAGAAAATTCATGCAACGTTTTGTCGCCGAGGCGGTCCCTCATTTGGAGTCTCCAATAAAGTATGCAAAGTTTGGGTTATGAAAAAAGAAGAACACCAGTTGAGTCATATGGTGAGTTAGGTAGGCACCATTGTATGATCATTGGACAACTTGTCGACAAGGTTTTACATCCTCGGATGGCAACTTGGGGCCACGGGACCGATCCGGCATAGGAAAAAATCAAGGTAGTTGAGCTGGATTGTACCGCTCAGGTGATTCAAGGCTTTCGACAGGACTTGCTATCTGTGCTGGACGACCTTGTCTATACTATGCTACATGTATTGCCCATTTGGTCTCAGATAACTTAATTTTTGATAGTTAACTAGATAATGTCTCAATATGATGCAATATGACTCACATGAAGATTCAACAAATGTTGCGGTACTTGAAGGTTTTACTTGTGGTCAATCATGTATTTATTATTTTATTGAGTCTAAATCTATGTACATCGAGTCACACTTGATACCAAAATCCACTCATATTAATCCAAGCAAAGTCCACTCAAACAGCCTCCAAATTTATCTACAAAAAGTCCAACCCATTCAAACCAAATTCATTCAAAAAAACAAAAAGCAAAAGTCCATATCTATTCTAGCAACTGAACTCGATCGAGCTCTGGTCGAAATCAAACCGAACTCGGTCTTGACAGTCTTGGAAAATCTAGGCAGCTATGCAATCCCTGATATTGTTGTTCCTAACATTCAAAAAAATTCAAATATACATCTGAATTCTGTCCGAACTTTCCCCACAAAAATCCTATAAATATACATGAATTTTCACATTCTTACTCACTCATCTCTTCTCATCTTTCATTTCCTATATAGTGATCTCTGAGCTTTAATCTTCTAATCTCCAAGATCAACTCCCTCAGCCTTCTAGTTCCAAGTGCATCTTGCTTAGAAGTCTGAAAAGAGGTGTAAAAGTTGGTCTATAGAAGCTCCTCTTATGTTCTGTAGTCGACGAGCCCTTTGGATAAAAGTTCGTAGTTGAAGTCGTTGTGCCTTCGGATAAAAGCACAAGGTGTAAGAAACTGCAAGCATTTCAGATTCAAAGCTTATGTTTCACTATTGTGACTATAGTGGATTCAACTCCGAACAAGAGTTCTCGGACCTGGACGAGTTCTCGGACATGGACTTGTTCTCTTAGAGGAAAACCAGGATAAAATATCGGTATTTATGTTTGCTCTCTTAACTCTGTTGCTTTTAATATTTGTCTTATACACATACACTATTATTCTTTTAGTTGCACTCCGTCTGCACTTAGAATATTTGTTGTAGGATAGATATTTCTGCTGCACTCTATTCACCCCCTCTAGAGTTACCTAACGGTCCTTCAATTGGTATCAGAGCTAGATCTTTTACTACCGGACTAACATCCTAGAGTTATGGCAAATATTGGATCTATCCACACCAACAATGGTGAAGGACATTCGACAAATATGCCACCCCTATTTGACGGTACTAACTACACATACAGGGAGACACGTATGCGCTTCTACTTAAAGTCTCTTGATTTTGACATGTGGTCTGTAGTAATAGATGGATATCATAAGCCACCTAGAATAGTCGTAGATGGCAACCTTATTGAGAAGCCCCATGATAAATACACAGAAACAAAAAAGAAACACATCAGTCTTGATGCCAAAGCTATTAACGCATTATTTTGTGCCTCAGACAGAACTGAATTCAACAGGGTCTCTACTTGTACCACTTCACACAAAGTGTGAAAACTTTTAGAGGTCACATATGAAGGAACCATGCAAGTAAAGGAATCAAAGATCAGTATCTGACACAAGAATATGAAGCATTCAAGATAAAACAGAATAAGACAATAACTCAAATGTTCATCCGGTTCCTCGATATCGTCAACCCTCTATCCTCTCTTGGCAAGGAGTACAACAATCACGAGAAGATTCGTAAGGTACTCAGATGACTCACCATGAACTGGAACCCTAAGGCACAGCAATCGTTGAGGAGAATAATTTGACAATAATGACCTTCGAGACGTTCATGGGGAAGCTAATGACTCATGAGTTAGATCTCAAGGAATTTGAAGAGGCCGCACCAAAGGAAAAGATGATTGCACTCCAGGCACATCATCACAAGAAAGCCTCCAACTATGACTCTGACGACGATGACTCTCAAGAAGATGGCGTTGTCCTGATGACCAGAAACTTCAGAAAATTTGTAATATTTGAGAGATCAAAGAAGGAGTCTAATGACAACAGTGATGAAGAGCCAATTTGCTATAATTGCAAGAAGCTTGGCCACATAAAGAGGAAATGCCCGATGATAAAGAAAGAAAGTCAAAGTGATCGTCCATCCATAAGAACCTCATGAAAAAAGCATCCTAACACAAGCATCTAGCATGAGAGCGAAGCAAGTGCGTCTGAAGAAGAAGAAAAGACTCGAGATTCTGTAAACCTCTTCTTCATGGCACTAACTGATCAGGTATCTAATAAAACTAACTATGATGATTTTACTTTTGATGAATTAGGTGATGCCTTCAATGATCTCTTAGAAGAATATAGAAAGCTCCTTAGTAAGTTCAAGCATGCCAAGAAAGATATTCAATCTTATCAGACCAAGATTGAAAATGATACTACAATACTAGAAGAAGTTAAGGATACATCTTCTTGTAATAATCAAGACGAGATATCCAAACTTAAGCTTAGTCTTTGTGAGGCTCTGTCATGACCCGCACCCTGTGTAGGGGCACGAGAAGTGGGTACGTCCAGCCTACGCCGCAGTATCGGCGGTAGAACACTGTTCTAGGTCACTATCTAATCAATAACTCACGTAATTATATAATGTACCTGTCACAACCTCAACCCCGAATGGAGTACAAGTATAAGATACGATAATACTCAATCACAATCTAAGCACGATAAGATAACACAGGAGTCTAACAACTATATAAAACTCAAAACAACAACAACTTAAGTAAACTCCCAAAATAATATCTCAACAATCTCAAGACACCACTTATTACAAAACAAGTTCTAAAAGAGAAACTAAACCATAAACTATCTAGCTGTGAATCTCCAGGTAATATGTAATATTTTTAACAGGTCCAGTCAGGACAGGAATGAGCAAAGTACATCTCACGCAGTTCATATCATGACAGAAATATAAAGATGCAATAGAGTAAGATACATGAATCGCTGAAAGAAAGGACATAAAATAAAGAGATGACTATAATGGAAATATCTACTATAAGTAAAGAACTAACAATGAACTTGAGATTTAGAGTATAAGATAGACATGTGAACGGCTTGATAATAAACATGAGAGTTTGTACATGGCTATACTACTTTGGAAATATTCATATGACTATTTCTACTCTCCCATCCCCAATCAATACACAAGGATCCGTTCAAGTTATGTTATTATACATGATTTCACATGGGGGCCCATAAATGGGTGCACATGGATATAAACATGGAGGCTCCGTGAACATGAGAGTACATGAATCACGAGAGTGCACATGAATGGTGAAAGCACATGAATACATGATGAAAGTGAAACACACATGACATGATGTATCCGATGCTTCCGAGGAGGATAACATCGTATAAAAAGATCCATATAGTACTAATCCGTGTTACCATCGTGACAGCATCTAGTAAAGTAATCTAGAGCAAGAATATAGTCCTAGCAAGTATGAAACAGTCAGAGAATGTACTCGCCTGATACTCTGAGCAGCTGATATAAAAAGATGGCCAACTGGAGTCACAGAGTCCTAGTTAGTGCAATACAGGTTATAAAGAGTTCAATTTATATGGTAATTGAAATTATAATACAATCTACATGTGTCTAAGTCAATCTAGGTCAAAGTCAACTTTTGGTCAACTCTGGTCAACTATAAAGTCAAACTAGGTCAACTCTAGTCAACTGTGGTTAAATTAGCTAGGGTTGGGTCAACAATGGTCAACTAGACTAGGTTAGTCAATTCTAGGTCTAAACAAACTAAGTCTATGCAAATCAAGTATCCAAGATAGCTACTAACTTATAGCCTAAGTCACTTGCTAAACCAAGCACAAAACTAAACCATAAGCTAACAAGGCACATAAACTTAGTCATATAATGTATATATATTATTCACATTCACATATTCATATATATATATATATATATATATATATATATATATATATATATATATATATATATATAGGAAAGCTATATATATAGGCACATACATATATTTATATAGAGAGAATGAGAGGTAAAAGAGTAAGTGTGTTGTGTGTGTGTGTGTGTGTGTGTGTGTGTGTGTGTGTGTGTGTGTGTGTGTGTGTGTGTGTGTGTGGCATGTGTGTGAAAGGATATGTGTTAATGTTCTCAGATTTATTGATAGGTAGGTGTATGTGACATGGGATACATGGTGTCAAAGGGTGTATGAATGCATGTGTGTAAAAGGTTATAGGTTAACTCAGTTTATAGAAATACATACATACATACTTACATTGCATACATGCATACATACATATCATGTATACATACATACATTGCATAAATACATGCCTACATACATATCATATATGCATACTTGCATTCATTCATGCACCTATACATACATACATAGATGCATATATACATATTTGAATACATTATATACTTGCATACATTATATTCATATATGCATACTCTACATTATATTACATTCATTCCTGCATACATGCATACATATAATAAATGCATACAAACTCATATATTTAACTCAAAATATATGTGAATACATTACATTACATTACCTTAACACACATATATATATATATATATATATATATCATTCATTCATATCCCATATACATGCATACTTTAGTTCATGCGTTATATCCATTCACATATCATTAAGTTGTATACATATACTTATTTTCATTACATACATGTCATTCATACATATTAAATACTTACATGTATCTATACATTATATACATTGTATACAAGATGTAAAAATAGAAGAGAAAAAAAAGGGAGAAAACTGAAATGGAAAGGGAAGGGAAGGAAAAATATAAGGAAAAGAAAAAATAGTGGACATATACATGCTTGTATCATATATTCTACATTACCATACATGCTATCATTATATATTGCATTACAATATGTATACATTATGCATTCATATATATCATTACATGTATACCTTGCATTCATATATAGCATTCATTATATGCTTTCATGCATACATTGTATATCATTCTTTCATTCATGTATTTATGCATTGCTTACGTACATTACATTGAATGTATTCCTACATGCTTGCATTCAACCATATATATATATTAATGTAAAGAGAAAACATATCATATATATATATATCATTTCATTCATCTGACATATCATGCATTACATACTCTACATTCATTTATTATCCATACTACATAGGCACATAGATTACACAAAATGCCTATGCCGTATAGTCACTATTCTACGTAAAACTAATACTATACCAATTGGGCCTTCACTAAATTCTAGGATTAAAGTATGTCGTAGCCCTTCGTGTTAGCTTTCCAAAACTTTAAACGGATTGTATTTTCGTGTCCGGAAGCTCCCGAAATCGCAAAAACACCGAAACGCATTTGTCTTTCGGACAGCTGACACTCAAATAATTTTACAGAAAGTTCTAGAACGATTTTGGCTTATTAAAATATATATTTGGAAAGCTAACTTCGATACGGTTCTTTAAAAAAAAGGGGAGATTAATCGGAGTTCTAAGCTAAAAATTATGACATTTTTAAGTTGCTTTGGTTAATAAAAACGTGGATGAATATTATGACAAATTTAAGTTGTTTTGGACAAAAGAAACACATGTAGGCCAAGATACTTGGATACCAACATAGGTATCCAAATAAAACTCATTCTAACCATCCTAACTAAGATCAATCCACTCTCTAACCATTCTAAAACTGAATTTAAATATCTATTTAAACTATTATCATACATACATACATATGGGGTGTCCTAATTTGGGATCTATCAAGTAGGACACAAGACACATATCTAAAATTCTCAAGAGAGCTCCAAATGACCTTAAATTTGAATCTAAATGGGGTACATGCATGGCGGTGGATCCTATGGATTCAAAACTAACTAATATGCATAGAAAATTAATTTAGAGGGTTGGTTTTACCTATTGGGAGTGGAATCCCAATGATACTCTCAATGACACGGCTCCGACACGAAGATCTTCCAAAAAGGACACTCCTCCTTGCACTTTGCTCCAAATATTTGCTAGCACCCTCCCTTGGTAGTATGAGAAGGTTGGATGGAAGTTTTGGTGGAGGGATGTAAGGATTTGGAGATCAAATCAAGGAGAAAAGCTCTCTAATTTGGGAAAGAACACTTTGTGAAGGAAAAGAGGCAAGATGGAATGAAATAAAAGGAAGAAAGGCTAACCTACATATAGTGGCTGCCATTAAACCCTATTTGGGCCGTGGAAGAAAGCCCAATAAGGCCTCAACTAGTCCTCTTGGTTAATTTTTAGTTAGGCTCAAGTTTGGGATCAAAAGGGTTAAATTTAAGCCTCTAACTTAACCAATCTAACAAGTGGGATTAGTCTAAACTCACTAACTTAATTAGTGGGGTTTGTGGGCCATAACGAACTAATCTTGGGATCCCGTCTACAGTCTAAGCTACCCGGGTCACTAACACAAGTCGAAACGAAACGAAACTAAAACCCGACTAAACAAATCCCGTAAAATCAATATTAAAATATAAAATTCCCAAAATATTAAAATATAAAAATGACCAAAATCATAATGCATCAATTTAAATATTATTAAAATAATCTAAAATTCACCAATTAATCAAAATCCTAAATAATTCAAAAGTCACAAAATGACCAAAATACCCTAGCCTAAAAAGTTGTAAATAGTCATTCTAATCACATGGTTAGGTCCCCATGGTCATGGTTAGTCTCTAGGCTCAACAGTTCTAGGTTCACTAGCTAACACATCAAAATTATAATTCACCAATTTTAAATAGTATTAAATTAATTAAAAATCTCCATAAATCATAAATCCTATTATTAAATAATAAACTTTTACAAAAGTTCAAAATTATCCATATTTTAGAAAAGTGGGTGTTACAGGCTCTTGATTGTACTGACAAGAGATCTTAAGAGAATACTAAACCCAAGGAGGAACTCGAATCCGAAAAGAAGAAGTATCGTATAGCTACTCTTAGACTAGATGCTTTAACTACTAAGTACGATGATATGTGTGCTACCTCTAAAAGATTAGGGACTAGATTGGGTAAAATGGTTGAACAACCTATTATCCAACCTAACATGAGTCATGTGGCCAAGCAAGTTAGCACGTACAATAAAATTATCCAAGAAAGGATAATAGATCTTATCATCATGCATACAAAGCACACCAATCCAAATTTTATCACTATGCATGCAAATCATAACATACTGTGCCATAAAATTATGCATTCTACTATAGATATCCTCGCAAATCACAAAGCATGACTTCACAAAAGCAAACCTATTGTCACGCCCTAGAACCAGAAAACTGGAGAGCAGGGGACAAACATAGCCAGTTACGTACATTGGAGTGCAACACACTTCAAAATACGTCACGGCTGTCTAGATGCATGATGGTTAATCTACAATCCATCAGTCTCTTATGGTCAAGAACAAGCCTAGTGTCTCAATCTCAAGCAAGCAAATAGATGTTACAGGATATTAGATCATCAGACAAGCACAAGTAAAGCATCCCAAACATTACATATTCAGATGACCATGAAGCTAATCGTACAAAATACGACGACTAGCAAGAGTTAAGTCATACATGATCAACCCTAGAATTTGTCAATCATGTTACAGCCCTTAGGAATACATAAATAAAGTTGCAACACGAGCTAACACATGCTCGACGGCTAAACGCCTCAATAGAATAAGTTACAGTAGAATGAGAGAGCAAAATAAGAAACCTACTCATTGCCTTGGTTACTCCTGGTGTTCATTATCTGGCTGAAAAGCAGTTAGATCCTCGAGTATCACTCCAAAATTTGGCCATACAAAACCAGTTGGGTCAGACCCCAGAAAGAGCAAGTACCACAAGGGAGGCTCCACTTATGAACTAAAACCAGCATATAAAAGAACTGATACGAGAACATAACTATAATAACATAAATGACAAGAGTTAAATGAATATACTTGCTTACATCAGGAAAATAAGAGGTGGAATATAATTCCCATGTTAATCATGAGACAATCATTCAGGTACGGTCGATCAAGTCCAACGGTTTGCAATTATTAGCTACCTAGGATTATCACAGGACTAGTTACTAACAAGATGCAGTTGAGATAGTCTCGTAGTCGCAAGCCCTATAGACTATCTAGGCTATCCTGGTAGAAGTTACAAGAGTTATCAAGTTATAAAAGTTATCAAGATTTTTGGTGCACTTGAGTACTTAGGATACAAGAAGTGCAACACATGACAGTGTGCTAGAAATGTGCTCTACTCGACGGCAGACTACAAGTACATAGGTGTGGCCGGGATAACGGAATCGCCTGTAACTAGGAAATCTTTCTATATGAGCTACTTGATCAATCTAGTCGCTTAACCTAGTCAGATTTATTATGAATTCCTGACCGTGGTAATCAGGAATCATGTCCTAGACATGATGCAAGACACGACATGTAGCTTGTACAAACACAATTAGAAAAATCAACTTCGAAGTCAAGACAAGAGTTAAACTAGCAAGACAGGAGTAGTTGTTGTAACATCATTCAGGGTTATACATGTCATATTAGGTTTACTTGTCATATCAAGTATACTTGTCAGGAGTGCGCCTCGACGGGCTACTACCAAGATTATTAAGATGGGATCATGTTATCATATTTAAGTTCACGTTACTAGCTCAAGATTATCAAGCCGGGTCGTCGCAATTTAGGCCAAGTACAGAAAACATACAAAGAAGATCAAGAACATCCATGGGTGATTGAAACTATCAGTCGTATATGAACTCTGGTTAAGGTGAGACAGGAAGATTCATGAAGCCAAGATAGAGATCTACAACTTTCATGTTTTGAGTTTTACATGATTCTAGCTACAAAACAGCTTAAACAAGCAAAACAGTCATTTAGAAAATCGCACGAACGACGCACAGCGCGTGGTAGAGAATCGCGCGCGCAGCACATGACTCATGGAAGAGAATCGTGCATGCGATGCACGGTGCACGACAAAGAATCGTACGCACGGCGCGTGGCAGAGAATCGCGCGCGTGGCGTAAGGCGTACGATAGAGAATCGCACGTGTGGTGCACGGAGCACAAGTGCACGGCACGCGGAGAGCGCAGCACGCTAAGCGTGTGTGCGACACTGTTCATCGTCCCAACAACACCGAAGATGTGCGGGGACCATGAATACGAGAACGGCCATAATTTCCTTAAAATAAATCAAAATCACGCAATTCAAAAGCCAAAATTCGGTAGAACTGAATTTCCCACAATATGAAACCATTAGTTTTTGGAAATAACAAATTTTTAGAGATCAAAACCATAAAAAAAAGAAAAACTTAAAACTTAGATCTATAAAAATCTATCCATCAAAACCAAAAGTTTTAAGCTCTGATGATGGTTAGAATCATGCAAGGAAGAAGATAGAACAATAAAAAAATAGGATCCATCATGTTCTCCATGGAGCAGGTTATACTTGCCTCGATTGATGGGAGGAGTAATGGAGAAGGAGATGAGAGGAGTTAATGAAAAATAAATGAGAGGAGAGAGAAGAAGTTGGTATAAATACCAAGCCAAGTCATGCTAAACCAACCCAAACCAAACCAAGACAAGCCACATGTCATGAATAACCAAGGTGAACCAAACCAAAACTAGCTAGATCAAACCAAGACTAAACCAAGCCAAGGCTGAGCAAGACAAGTCTAAATACGAGTCACCTGACAAATGTCAGAAAACTGTATACGTATACAAAAATACGTATAACAAAAAATGAGAGTGATAACTCTACCCACCTTAAAAGAATTTCGTCCTCAAAATTTATTCAAGAGGCTAGAGGTGTCGGGACAAGCTATACTAACTACAGGCAATTTATGTCTAACATTCAATCAAGCAATCATTCATACAAGCAAGGAATTCAGGACATAAGGCATAAGAAAAAATATTATACCTTACGAGTCAAACAGGTGTGGATATCGTGATCGGATATCATCCTCACGTTCCCAGGTTGACTCACCCAAAGAGTGATGACCCCAAGCAACACGGACTAAACTAATAGTCTTATCCTTGAGTACCTTCTCTTTTCGGTCCAATATGGATACGACCCTTTCCTCATTCGAAATGTTGGTACCAACCACCAATTTTGAATGATCAAGGATATGGCTCGGATCCGGAATATACCGTCACAATTGGGATACATGAAACACGTTATTTACTTCATGTGATGAAGACGGAAGAACGAGATGATAGGACACATCGCCTACTCGCTCGAGAATATCAAACGGTCCTATATACCTAGGATTAAGCTTTCCCCGTACGCCGAATCGAATGACGCCACGGGTAGGCGAGATCCTAAGGAATACGCGGTCGTCGATAGAAAACTCAAGAGAACGCCGATAAGAATCGACTTAATGGCGCTGACGATCTTGGCAACTCGAAGATAATCTCTAACTTGTCTGACCACCTCGATAGTCTGAGTAACAATTTCTAGACCAAGCATCTTCCTCTCACCTACATCGTCCCAGGCTAAAGGTGATCTGCACTTCCTGCCATAAAATGCCTCAAATGGTGCCATCTTGATACTGGCCTAGAAACTGTTATTGTAGGAGAACTCCACTAGATGTAGGTGATCTTCCCACAAACCACCGAAGTCAAGTGTATAGGATCGTAACATTTCCTCAAGAGTTTGAATCGTGCGCTCCGACTGACCATCTGTCTGGGGATGATAAGCTGAACTAAACTTGAGACGAGTCCCCAAACCTTCTTGAAGATTCTGCCAAAAGCACGATATAAATCTCGAATCTCTGTCGAATACGATACTGACTGGCACTCCATACAATCTGACTATCTGCCTGAGGTACATCTCTGCAAGCTGATACGTCGACTGACCAATTCTGAAAGGAAAAAATGAGCTACTTTGTGAGCTGGTCAACTATAACCCATATTGCATCTCTTCCAACTGGGGATTTAGGTAATCCAGTTACAAAATCCATGGTAATGTGTTTCTATTTCCATTCCAGGATCGGTAAAGGTTGAAGAAGTCCAACTAGTGTCTGATGTTCAGCCTTGACTTGTTGGCAAACTAAACGACGAGAGACAAACCGAACTATCTCCCTCTTCATGCCATTCTACCAAAAATGCTGACGAATATTATGATACATCTTCGTGCTACTGGAATGAATTGAATACTGTGAACTGTGAGCCTCTGCCTTGATCTTTTGCCTAATGTCACTGCTGGGTATATAAAGATGCCTTTCATGTCAGAGTGTGCCATCTTCATGTATACATAACTCTTCCCTTTGTCCCTCTTCATATTCTATCCTAAGCCGATGAAGCTTGGAATCCGTTGAATGAGTATATTAATTGTCTCAACTATGCTGGACTGAACCTATCTTTTGAAGATCCGCTAATAACTCGGGCTGTGCTGTTAGAAAATAAGCTCCTGCTCTTCTACTCAACGTATCTGCAACTACGTTGGCCTTTCCAGGATGATACTGCAGGTTGATGTCGTAATCCACTAGTAACTCTAGCCATATTCTCTGACACATATTGTGGTCCATCTGGGTAAACACATACTTGAGACTATTGTGGTCGGTGAAAATTTCTACCCAATATTCATACAAATAATTCCTCCAAAGCTTGAGTGCGAAAACCACCGCTGCTAACTCCAAGTCATGTGTTGGGTAAATCTTCTTGTGATCACGAAGCTGACGTGACACATAAGCTACTACCTTGCTATGTTGTATTAGGACACATCCTAATCCTTTGCCTAAAGCGTCATAATAAACTAAAAATCCTCCAGTCCCATTTGAAAGTGTAAGAATGGGTGCCGTCATCAATCTTTTTTTCAACTTCTCTAATGAAACCTAACATTCTGTTTTCCAAGTAAACTACACATCCTTGCGGGTCAACTGCATCAAGGGCACTAAAATCTGAGCAGTCTGATACAAATCGTCGGTAATAGCCCGTCAATCCTAGAAAACTGCGAACTTCTACGATGGTGTTAGGTACTGGTCATGTCTCTATAGCCACTATCTTTGAGAGATCCACTTCCACTCCACCTCTGATGATGATATGACTTAAGTGCAAAATGCGATCAAGCCAAATTTGTACTTGCTGAACCTCGCGTACAATTGGTGCTCTCTGAGAATCTGAATGACCACTCGGAGATGTTGCTCATGCTCTGCTTCACTCTTGCTATAGACTAAGATGTCGTCTATAAACACTATCATAAACTGATCCAAATAGTGCATGAATATGCGATTCATTAGATCCATAAATACTGTTGGTATATTGGTCTCTCCGAATGGCATAACGAGAAACTCCCAATGTCTTTATCTTGATCTAAATGCCGTCTTCGGGATGTCTTGCTCTCTGACTCTGATCTGATGGTATCCCGACCGTAAGTCAATCTTCGAGAATACTGCTGCCCCACTGAGTTGATCGAATAAATCATCTATCCTTGGAAGGGGATATCTGTTCTTGATTGTTATAGAATTCAAGGTACGATAATCAATACATAATCTTAACGTACCAACCTTCTTCTTTACAAGAAGCATCGGGGTCCCCAAGGTGATCCACTAGCACGAATGAATCCCTTGGGTCTGAGTTCTTCAATCATCTTGTACATGATCTCCAATTCTGATGGTGTCATTCTGTTGACTATTTTTGATACTGGTGTCTTCCCTGGATTCAAATCAATAGTAAACTCTATCTCTCTCTATGGCAGCATGCCTGAAAGTTTTTCAGAAAATACATTAGGAAAATTTTCTACTACTCTGGAAAACTGAACTGTTTCTGCTACTGCTATCCACAAGATTGGTGGAGAAGGCTCTACTTCGCCTTTGGAAAATAAAAAATTTTCTTCGTTGGAAATACCAAAAATAATCTTGCCAACATGACAGTCTACTCTTGCATATTGATCCTTCAACCAATTCATTCCTAGGGCCACATCATAGTCGGCCATCGGAAACTCTATCAATTTAGTGGTAAACTCTCTACCGCTAACTACGATTCAACACGAGAAAAAGACTCTATCTACTCCTACAAGACCGTTACCAGTAAGGTATTGAGTCTTACTGATATGACTCGGGCTCCAATCCTATTCGTGTTGGGAATCGTACAGACATAAATGAATGCGATGCACCTGAATCAAATAATACTGTTGATGGAAAAGAGTTGACGAGAATGGTACTTGCTACCACCTCACGTGGTGCTAATTCTTCTGCTACTATCAGAGCCATAGCTTGACCCTGTCCTCGTGGTGCTGGTCCCCGCTGCTGGTGAACTCTATGTTTATTTTGAATCTGAGCTTGGGCCTGAGCATACTGCTGTGGCCTCTGCTGCTGGAATGCTTGAGCATGAGGCAGCAATGGCCTAGGAGGCTGGTACTGCTGCTGCTGTTGCACTGGTGCTGGTGCCCTAACTGATGGACTAGTTAGGGTTGATGAAAATGAACTGACCCTATTCGGGAAGGAACCGATTCTGTGATCCGGTGCCCCATAAGCTAAGCACAACCCTTATGCTCTACGACACTCTGAAATCACGTGCCCAGACTTTACGTAATGAAAGCAGCTCGTTGCAGACGACTGCTTCTCTTGCTGAGGATACGTCAGAGTTGAGTGTTGGACCGAAGAAACTGGTGTCGCCCTATTAGGAGCTCCAATAGTCAATGCCCTGGCTGTCGGGGCTGGTGCTGATGACTGGGATAATTGACCATGAGACCTCTTTCATCCTCTGGATCGATCTACTATCCTATGGAAAGTATTTCGTGCCTTCTTGCTGCTCGCAGAACGACATCAAATATTTTGTGCTCAAACTGCTCTACGGCTAGAATGATCTCTAGGTGGAGTCCATGCTGGAATCGTTGTGCTCGGTCCAAATCTGTCGCCAGCAAGGTGGGAGCAAACCGACCAACTCTTGAAAACTCGACCGCATATCCATCAACCGTTCTTCCCATCTGCTTGAGATTGTTGAACCTTATCTGTAGATCATTGTCACCCTCATTTCCCGTATTTCCCGTATTTTGTATTTATACTCGTATCTGGATTTTTGGCATGTATTTTTATTTTTCTTAACTTATGAAATTTCGGTATTTCTCGTATTTTGGGTTTTGACTTGGCTCGGTTTTAATTGCTTTGGGTTGGTTTGGTTTGGTTCTTTATGGTTGGAACACCTTAGCCTATGCTCCACCTTTATTCCACCACAACCCACCCTCTTTATAATCCCCACCTAATACTCTCTCTCTTCATTCCAACCTCCATTAATTTCTTCTTCTTCTTCTTCCTCCTCCACACAACTCTCCACACCCATATGCAAGTGCACCTTGCCACCACATGAGAACCCTAATTTATTTGTCCATTCGCTAGATTAGGACATGGTGATCAACATTAGAACTTAGCATTTTGTGATTTGGAGTCTCCATTGTTCTAGATCTAAGTTTTCTTTATTTTCGGATTTACATGGTTTTGATCTATTTAAGTTGGATTTTCATGAGTTTTGATGTTTCCTTGTGGAAGAGAGTTCAATTTCACCCAAGTTAGGACTTTAGAAATCCGGATTTGGAGTTCGGATGGCCAAGTTGTGATGCTTTGGAGCTTGGGTTCAACCATGGAGTTCTTGCTGTTTGGAGAAGACAGTGATCAGTGTGCAGAGCTTCTTAGCTTACGCCACTGAGCCTTGGGTACGCTTCCTATTGGAAGCTTGTCTTCTGCGTGCGTGTTTTTATGCGTACGCAGCTCTCCTGCACGCGTGACTTTTCTCGTACGCAGCTCTCTTGCGTGTGTGACTTTTCTCGTACGCAGCTCTCTTGCGTGCGTGATTTTTCTCGTACGCAGCTCTCCTGCGTGCGTGACTTTTCTCGTACGTAGCTCCTCTGCGTGCGTGACTTTTCTCGTACGCAGCTCTCTTGCGTGCGTGACTTTTCTCGTACGCAGCCCTCTTGCGTGTGTGACTTTTCTCGTACGCAGCCTTCTTGCGTGCGTGACTTTTCTCGTACGCAGCCCTCCTGCATGCGTGACTTTTCTCGTACGCAGCTCTTCTGCGTGTGTACCTTAGCTCTTCTGTGTGAGTGCTTTTGTGCGTACACTGTGTGTGCCCTTGTGCGTACGCTGCACCATGAACCCCTTGCTTAATCCCTTTGGCTTTTGTAATATTGGTTTTATTTCTCGGCTTGGTTTCTCTTTTATGGATTGGGTTTCCTGAGATCTGTTCAACACAGCATGACTATCTTGACCCGACACGGCCTAACACGATTGTTTATGACTAGTATGGTTTTCGGGATTTTCTGTGAATTATGATCCTGGTATTCTCTGATCTCCTTGCTAATGACCCAGTGGGGTGCACACCTAACTTGTAACTTGCACTTAATCCTTGTGACTTGATAACTTGATAGTGGCCCGTGGCGGCGCACTCTTGACTTGACTTGACTTGACTTGTAACTTGTAACTTGACTTGACTTAATGCTGTTGCGACGGCTAACACGACTTGACTAGAATAAATGGCCTGGATACCGTGGATAAATGTGTTTGTACAAATGAACCTGTCTTGTCTTGTATCATGTCTAGGACATGAATCCCTGGTTTCCCACGGTCAGGGATTCATACTGAATATGGCTAGGATTAATGACTAGATTAATCAAATAGTTCATGGAGAATTTCCCAGTTACCCGTTGCCCCTTTGGTCCCGGCCTTATATATATATATACTTGGAATTTGTTGCTATCCGTCGAGATGAGCACACTTTCAGCCCGCCGTCGAGTGTGGTACCTTAGGACACATGTATCTTACTACAGTGTGTCTGCTATATCTTGCTATCTTTTCTTTTTCTTGCTGGGATCACTCAGGTAGTAACAAACAGGTAACCGGACTTGGAATTCTTATTGCATCCTGCTAGTAACTAGGCCTGTGATAACCCTAGTTAGTTAAAGTAGCAGGCCGTAATTATTGCTTGGCCGTGATTGATTGGATGGAGTCTAGTCCCGCTTGTCCTGTCCTGATCCTGTACAATTTCTAACATGACGTGACTACTCGTGCTTTATCTTAATCCTATATCATGAATAATTGCATATCTTGATTTCTTATATTTACCTTGCCGATAAATGGTGGGAGAAATCAAGTTCTGTTCAGACGAAGGGTTACAACCCCGGTCCTTGTTTGGTTTACAGGTTGTAACCTGGTTATCCGAATAGTCTCATGGTTATCTCATCGTATATCATCCTGTCATGCTTTTCTATATGTTCTGTCTTTTATCGATTCTATACAAGATTGTCTTTTATATTCACCTATCATGTTTTTCTTAAATTACTGTCTCTTATTATGTAATTATATTATTGTGCTAATTTGCTGGCTTTTGTTCTTATTTTGTGGTCTCATTTGTGGCACTTGCTCTTTCTGGGGTCTGACCCAGCTGGTTTTGTATGGCCAGATACCGGAGCAGCAGCAAAGGATCTACCTGTCTTCCAGCCCGATGGTGACCACCAGGCGTAACCAGGGCAACGAGTGGGTTTCTTTTGTTCTCCCACTCTATTGTACACTATTCTTTTGAGGCGTTTAGCCGCCGAGCAAGTGTTAGCTCATTTGCAACTTTATTTTCTGTCTGTCTACGGGCTGTAATCATGATTGGCAACTCGAGGTTGATCATGTATGACTTAACTCTTGCTAGTCCTTACATTTTGTACGACTAGCTCCATGATCATCTGGATATGTAATGTTTGGGACGCCTTACAATTGTATATTTGGTGATCTGATATCTTGTGATTATTATTAGTTGGTTGCGATTGAGACAATAGGATAATTTATGACCTTAAGAGACTGTTGGCTTGTAGATAAACCCTCACATATCTAGACAGCCGTGACCGTATGGTGAGATGGATTCCATTTCATTATACATAGCTGGCTATGTCTGCCCCCGCTCTCCAGTATTCTGGTTCTGGGGCGTGTCATGGTTTAAGTGGTGGCCCATGTAGGTCTTGTCAATCAAGAAATGTGAGGGTTTACCGGATAGATGTCTCAATCTGTACTCGTCCTTGATCTCCACTCGTATCTTCTTATCTCCTTGGATCCCTGACTTGATAACATGCTTGCATCATTGTTCTATCCTGGTCCTTCCTTAATATTCCTGATGTCATTGCTTCAGCGGCATCACTCCTGTTGATCAGCCAGAAGAAGTTCGGCCGGCAGCCCAGCAACAGCAAGAAGATCAAGATCAGTCCTCAGCAGCCGCCTCTCGAGCCATGCCTTCTGGAGAACCAGTGCCCCCAGTCCAGCCAGCAGGGTCAGAGGATGGGGTCTTGATAGGGCTCATCCGTGAGTTGCTTGCATCTCAGGACCGTCGAGGTGATGCCTTGCAGCAAGCATTACAAGAAGCTATGAGCGGAAGTGGTCTTCGAGGGAATAGTGCGGTCAACAATTTCAAGCGCCTGAACCCTCCCTTCTTCGACGGCAGCGAGGATGCTATTGCTGCAGATGCCTGGCTACAGGACATTGAAGTTATCTTGGAGACAGCCAGAACCCCTGAAGCAGAGAAGGTGGCAGTGGTGTGCCTGCAGTTACTAGATCTAGCCCGCAGCTGGTGGGCTATGCAAGCAGCGAGTTTGGGTACGCCTGTCATGTGGGCGGTATTCAGTGATATGTTCCAGACCAAGTACTTCGACGCAGTGGCTAGGTATGACCTGCAGACCAGGTTTAGTAATCTCAAGCAGATGAGCAGGACGGTCGACGGATATGCGACCGAGTTTTCAAGGTTGAGTCAGTTTGCTCCTACCTTGGTGGCAACCGAGCTAGACAGAGCACAGCGATTTCAGCAGGGGCTCCACTTGGAGATTATATTGGCAGTAGAGCAGTTCGAGCACAGAACTTTTGATGCCGTCTTGCGAGCAGCGAGGAGGCATGAGTACACTTCCCGAAGGATAGCGGACCGGACCGGAGATCGGAAGCGGTCTCACGACCGGATGAACCAATCCTCAGCACCGGCTCCAGCAGCTAGGGCCCTGACCATTGGAGCTACAAGGACAGATTCGGTTACCTCCTTACAGTATTCTGCCCCGACCTATCCCCAGCAGCAGAAGCAGAAGCGGCCTTTCGCAACCGGTTGTTCTCATTGCGGGAAGCCCGGGCATGTTGTTACTGAGTGCCGTAGAGCACAGGGATTGTGCTTGGTTTGTGGTTCGCCAGGCCACATGATAGGATCTTGTCCGTTCAGAAACAGATCATCGTCGACAGTAACTAGTCCCTCGGTTATGGGACCAGCACCAGCACCAGAACCAGCTCCAGTTCACCAACCACAGCAGCTCCCGTTCCCGGGTCCATTGCCGTCTCAGGCCCAGGCCTTCCAGCAACAGAGGCCTCAGCAGTTCGCCCTGGCCCAGGCCCAGATCCAGAATCGACAGAGAGGTATCTGTGTCCTATTATCTTGCTTTTCGCCGTCGTTATGTGGGACACATGCCATGTTTCATGTGTCCTAATTACAACGGTATATTCCGGACCCGAGCCATGTCCTAGATCATTCGAAAACGGTTATTGGTACCAACCTTTTCGTATGAGGAAAGGCCCGTGTCCCTATTTGACCAAGGGGAGAGACCTCAAGCGCAAGACTATCAGTTTAGTTCATGTTGCTTGAGTTCATCGCTCCTTAGGAGAGTCAAACGTGGGAGTGTGAGGATGACATCCGATCACGATATTCCTACTTGTTTGACTCGTGAGGTATAATGTCTTCCTTATGCCTTACGTTTTTCCTTCCTTGCTTGCATTGTATGATTGTATGATTGAACTGCTTAGTGTAGCTTGCCTGTGCTTAGTGTAGCTTGTCGTGGCAATCTCTAGCTCCTTGATTAAATTTCGAGGACGGAATTCTTTTAAGGTGGGTAGAGTTGTCACCCTCATTTCTCGTATTTCTTGTATTTCGTATTTATACTCGTATCTGGATTTTTGGCATGTATTTTTATTTTTCTTAACTTATGGAATTTCGGTATTTCTCATATTTTGGGTTTTGACTTGGCTTGGTTTTAATTGGTTTGGTTTGGTTCTTTATGGTTGGAACACCTTAGCCTATGCTCCACCTTCATTCCACCACAACCCACCCTCTTTATAATCCCCACCTAACACTCTCTCTCTTCATTCCAACCTCCATTAATTTCTTCTTCTTCTTCTTCCTCCTCCACACAACTCTCCACACCCATAGGCAAGTGCACCTTGCCACCACATGAGAACCCTATTTTATTTGTCCATTTGCTAGATTAGGACATGGTGATCAACATTAGAACTTAGCATTTTGTGATTTGGAGTCTCCATTGTTCTAGATCTAAGTTTTCTTTATTTTTGGATTTACATGGTTTTGATCTATTTAAGTTGGATTTTCATGAGTTTTGATGTTTTCTTGTGGAAGAGAGTTCAATTTCACCCAAGTTAGGACTTTGAAAATCCGGATTTGGAGTTCGGATGGCCAAGTTGTGATTCTTTGGAGCTTGGGTTCAACCATGGAGTTCTTGCTGTTTGGAGAAGACAGTGAGCAGTGTGCAGAGCTTCTTAGCTTACGCCACTGAGCCTTGGGTACGCTTCCTGTTGGAAGCGTGTCTTCTGCGTGCGTGTTTTATGCGTACGCAGCTCTCCTGCGTGCGTGACTTTTCTCGTACGCAGCTCTCTTGCGTGCGTGACTTTTCTCGTACGCAGCTCTCTTACGTGCGTGACTTTTCTCGTACGCAGCTCTCCTGCGTGCGTGACTTTTCTCGTACGCAGCTCTCTTGCGTGCGTGACTTTTCTCGTACGCAGCCCTCTTGCGTGCGTGACTTTTTGTCACGCCTCAGAACCAAAATACTGGAGAGCGGAGGCGGACATAGCCAGCTACGTATAATGAAATGGAATCTATCTCATTATACGGTCACGGCTGTCTAGAAATATGAGGGTTTATCTACAAGCCATCAGTCTCTTAGGGTCAATAACAAGCCTAGTGTCTCAATCTCAACAAGTAATGATAGTTGCAAGATATCAGATCACCAAATATACAATTATAAGGCGTCCCAAACATTACATATCCAGATGATCATGAAGCTAGTTGTACAAAATGTAAGGACTAGCAAGAGTTAAGTCATACATGATCAACCTCGAGTTGCCAATCATGTTACAGCCCGTAGGCAGACAATAAGTAAAATATACACGAGCTAACACTTGCTCGACGGCTAAACGCCTCAAAAGAATAATGTACAATTACAGTGGGAGAACAAAAGAAACCCACACGTTGCCAGGATTCCCTCTAGTGGTCACTATCTGGCTGGAAAGCAGGTAGATCCTTTGCTGCTGCTCCGGTATCTGGCCATACAAAACCAGCTGGGTCAGACCCCAGAAAGAGCAAGTGCCACAAAGGAGGCTTCACTTAGGAACTAAAACCAGCAATTAGCACAAGAATATAATTACATAATAAGAGACAGTAATTAAGAAAAAAAAAGTATGACAGGTGAATATAAAAGACAATCTTGTACATAATCAATAAAAGACAGAACATATGATAAAGCATGACAGTATGATATACGATGAGATAACCATGGGACTATTCAGATAACCAGGTTATAACCCGTAAACCAAACAAGGACCGGGGTTGTAACCCTTCGTCTGAACGGAACTTGGCTTCTCCTACCATTTATCGGCAAGGTAAATATAAGAAATTGAGACATGTAACAATCTTGTACAGGATCAAGACGAGACTAGACTGATTGAACCCCATCCAACACTCACGGCCAAGCAACAAGTACGGCTTGCTACTTTAACTAACTAGGGTTATCACAGGCCTAGTTACTAGCAAGATGCAATGAGAATTCCAAGTCCGGTTACCTGTTTGTTACAACCTGAGTGATCCCAGTAAAGAAAAGGAAAAGATAGCAAGATATAGCAGACACACTGTAGTAAGATACATGTGTCCTAAGGTACCACACTCGACGGCGGGCTGGAAGTGCGCTCATCTCGACGGATAGCAACAAATCCCATGTATATATATATAAGGCCGGGACCAAAGGGGCAACAGGTAACTGGGAAATTCTCCATGAACTATTTGATCAATCTAGTCATTAACCTAGCCAGATTTAGTATGAATCCCTGACCGTGGTACTCAGGGATCATGCCCAAGACATGATGCAAGACACAATCGGACCAGTAGTTTATACAAGCACAATCCATGCAAACAACCACGGTGTCCAGGCCAATGAATTAATTTGTCAAGAGTGCGCCGCGATGGGCCACTATCATTATCATTATTACTTATCAAAAGTGCGCCACAATGGACCACTATCAAGCATGGCAAGGTACTTGTCAAGAGTGCACCACTACGGGTCACTGTCGTGTCATGTGTAACAGGTCAAGTTATCAGGTCAAGTTATCATGTCAAGTTATCATGTCAGGAGTGCACCACTACATGCCACTATCAAGCATGTCAGTTCTTGGTCACACCATGCCAGGTACAATTATTATTTCAATCAAGTCAATCAAATTGGGACTATCAAGTTCGGGACAAAAGGCGTAAGGATATAAAATGGGCGTAAAAATATACAATAAGGAGTTACAAAACATGGACAAATAATGATAAATAATAGTACACAGGGCTATTGGAAGTCATGCGGTTCAGGCATATGTGGCTAGGAATGATCTCATGCGGCTAGGAAGAGAAGTAAGCTTCATGCGGCTTGCGGGATCAAGTTCCATGCGGCTAGGTAAGGGTTGGGGCATGCGGCCAGGATCACTGGATCCCATGCGGCCAACGCAAAGAGGGCGCATGAGGCTCAGAAAGGTCAGGGGCCTTATGCGGCCAGAAGGTAACCGGATCTCATGCGGCTCAATTAGGAGCAAGGCCATGCGGCCAGGAAAGATGAGCATATACGGCTGGAATAAATCGGGTCATACGGCCCGGACTCGGAAGCCCATGCGGCTGGAATATAATGGGGCCTATACGGCTAAATTATAGGAGACTACATGCGGCTGAAGATGCAAAGCCTTATGCGGCCAGACTGGTCATGAACCTATGCGGCCAGGAGATGAAGGGGGTGCATGCGGCTCAGTTAGGAGCTCATGCGGCCAGGGAAGGGTGGTGAGCATATGCGGCTAGAATGTAAGTCTCATGCGGCTAGGATTAAATCTTCATGCGGCTGGAAGAATTGAGTTCCTGCGGCATAGACCATGCGACCAAGTAACACAGCAAGGCTTATGCGGCCAGGAATAAAACTTGCTGCATAAGGCTTATGCGGCTAAGTCCATTCGGCTATAAACTGTTCTTCTTCTCCATCCTTCCGAGAAGAAGAACCCTTCAAGCCATGGCTCCCAAGCTCCATGAATCTTTCATCCAGAGTCCAAATCCAAACTTCTATAGGTCAAAATGGGACAGAATGAAATGCTCTACAACATGGAACCATCAAAACTCGAAAATAACCAGATTAAGTAGATCAAAATCCAAGAAATCCAAAAATAAAGTAAATATAGATCTACAAGAATCTAGCCATGGAAAGTAAAAATGCCAAGTTCTAAAGTTAGTTAAAATGCTGTAAGAAAGAGAATAAAGCAATAAAATTTGAGTTTCTCCATGAAGCAAGTTGTACTTGCCTAGACCTTCCTGGTAGGTGAGGAAGTTAATGGAGGAAGAAGAAAGTAATGAGGAGAGAGAAGGGAGTTGGGGTTAATAAATAGGGATGGTGGTAGGTAGGGGTTCATGCTAGCCCAAACCAAGCCAAACCAATCCAAGCCCAACCCGAACCAAGCCAGGCCAAACCGAGCCAACCCAATCCTCCTCCAAATAAAACCAAGCTCCACTAATCAGAATTAATCCATGAACGATAAATGACAATTAAACCACAATACTAAATATGAAAATAAACCACAACTAACTAATCAAGGAAAAGAGAAATACGGGTCAGAAATACGAACACGTATAAAATACGTATCACAAATTTCGGGGCACTACACTTTTCTCGTACGCAGCTCTCTTGCGTGCATGACTTTTCTCGTACGCAGCCCTCTTGCGTGCGTGACTTTTCTCGTACGCAGCCCTCTTGCGTGCGTGACTTTTCTCGTACGCAGCCCTCCTGCGTGCATGACTTTTCTCGTACGCAGCTCTCCTGCGTGCGTACCTTAGCTCTCCTGCGTGCGTGCTTTTGTGCGTACACTGTGCGTGCCCTTATGCGTACGCTGCACCCTGAACCCCTTGCTTAATCCCTTTGGCTTTTGTAATATTGGTTTTATTTCTCGGCTTGGTTTCTCTTTTATGGATTGGGTTTCCTGAGATCTATTCAACACAGTATGACTATCTTGACCCGACACGGCCTAACACGATTGTTTATGACTAGTATAGTTTTCGGGATTTTCTGAGAAATTATGATCCTGGTATTCTCTGATCTCCTTGCTAATGACCCAGTGGGGTGCACACCTAACTTGTACCTTGCACTTAATCCTTGTGACTTGATAACTTGATAGTGGCCCGTGGTGGCACACTCTTGACTTGACTTGACTTGACTTGTAACTTGTAACTTGACTTGACTTAATGCTGTTGCGATGGCTAACACGACTTGACTAGAATAAATGGCCTGGACACCGTGGGTGAATGTGTTTGTACAAATGAACCTGTCTTGTCTTGCATCATGTCTAGGACATGAATCCCTGGTTTCCCACGGTCAGGGATTCATACTGAATATGGCTAGGATTAATGACTAGATTAATCAAATAGTTCATGGAGAATTTCTCAGTTACCCGTTGCCCCATTGGTCCCGACCTTATATATATATATATACTTGGGATTTGTTGCTATCCGTCGAGATGAGCGCACTTCCAGCCCGCCGTCGATTGTGGTACCTTAGGACACATGTATCTTACTACAGTGTGTCTGCTATATCTTGCTATCTTTTTCTTTTCTTGCTGGGATCACTCAGGTAGTAACAAACAGGTAACCCGACTTGAAATTCTCATTGCATCCTGCTAGTAACTAGGCCTGTGATAACCTTAGTTAGTTAAAGTAGCAAGCTGTAATTATTGCTTGGCCGTGATTGATTGGATGGAGTCTAGTCCCGCTTATCCTGTCCTGATCCTGTACAATTTTTGACATGACGTGACTACTCGTGCTTTATCTTAATCCTATATCATGAATAATTGCATATCTTGATTTCTTATATTTACCTTGCCGATAAATGGTGGGAGAAATCAAGTTCTGTTCAGACGAAGGGTTACAACCCCGGTCCTTGTTTAGTTTACGGGTTGTAACCTGGTTATCCGAATAGTCCCATGGTTATCTCATCGTATATCATCCTGTCATGCTTTTCTATATGTTCTGTCTTTTATCGATTCTGTACAAGATTGTCTTTTATATTCACCTATCATATTTTTCTTAAATTACTGTCTCTTATTATGTAATTATATTATTGTGCTAATTTGCTGGCTTTTGTTCTTATTTTGTGGCCTCCTTTGTGGCACTTGCTCTTTCTGGGGTCTGACCCAACTGGTTTTGTATAGCCAGATACCGGAGCAGCAGCAAAGGATCTACCTGTCTTCCAGCCCGATGGTGACCACCAGGCGTAACCAGGGTAACGAGTAGGTTTCTTTTGTTCGCCCACTCTATTGTACACTATTCTTTTGAGGCGTTTAGCCGCCGAGCAAGTGTTAGCTCGTTTGCAACTTTATTTTCTGTCTGCCTACGGGCTGTAATCATGATTGGCAACTCGAGGTTGATCATGTATGACTTAACTCTTGCTAGTCCTTACATTTTGTACGACTAGCTCCATGATCATCTGGATATGTAATGTTTGGGACGCCTTACAATTGTATATTTGGTGATCTGATATCTTATGATTATTATTAGTTGGTTGCGATTGAGACAATAGGATAATTTATGACCTTAAGAGACTGTTGGCTTGTAGATAAACCCTCACATATCTAGACAGCCGTGACCGTATGGTGAGATAGATTCCATTTCATTATACGTAGCTGGCTATGTCTGCCCCCGCTCTCCAGTATTCTGGTTCTGGGGCGTGACAATCATAGCGAGCTATTTCATCAAAGTACTTCATCTGAAATCTATCGTCGAATGCCGCCCACATGATAGGCATCACCAAACTAACTGCCTGTATCGCCCGCCAGCTACGGGCTAAGTCCAACAATTGTAGCCGTACAACGGCCACCTTCTCTTCAGCTGGAATTCTAGATGCCTCCAGAATAACCTCTACGTCTTGAAGCCAAGAATCAACAACAATAGCATCTTCATTGTTGTCAAAGAAAGGAGGGTTCAGATGCTTGAAGTTGTTGGCTGCATTGTTTCCCTGATAACCAACTCTTCCCATAGCTGCTTGTACTGTCTATTGCAGAGCATCACTTCGACGATCTTGTGATTCAAGCAAGTCCCAGATGAGTTCCATCAGGGTTCTATTGTTAGGCTCTGCAGGCTGGACTGGCTATACTGGTGGCTCTTGCTCCCCGAAAGGCATGACTCGAGATGATGTCCCTGAGTGCTGGGTTTGGTCCCCAGGTTATTGCTAGTTAACAGGAGCTGCTCCGCCCGACTGATCGATAGGATCAGGAACAATACCACTGAAAAAATGACATAGAGAACAATAAGGAAGGACCAAGATAGATCAAAGATAAGAGCATATTATCAGGTCAAGATTCAGAAAAATTAGAAAACACGAGTAAAGATCCAAGGAGAATGCTGATTGAGACATCTTTTCAGTAAAACCCTCACACATTTTGATTTACAAGACCTGCATGGGCCACCACTTAAACCGTGTCACACCCCAGAACCAGAATACTGGAGAGCGGGGGACAGACACAGCCAGCTACGTACATTGGAGTGCAACACACTTCGCAATATGGTCATGACTGTCTAGATGAATGAAGGTTAATCTATAATCCATCAGTCTCTTATGGTCAAGAACAAGCCTAGTGTCTCAATCCCAAGCAAGCAAATAGATGTTACAAGATGTTAGATCATCAGACATACGCAAGTAAGGCATCCCAAATATTACATATTCAGATAATCATGAAACTAGTCACACAAAATGCGAAGACTAGCAAGAGTTAAGTCATACATGATCAACCCTAGGATTTGTCAATCATGTTACGACCCTTAGACAGACAAAAATAAAGTTGCAATACGAGCTAACACATGCTCGGCGGCTAAATGCCTCAAAAGAATAAGTTACAGTAGAGTGGAAGAGAAAGCTAGAAAAGCCACTCGTTGCCTCGGTTACTCCTGGTGTTCACCATCTGGATAGAAAGAAGTTATATCCTCGGGTATCACTCCAAAATCTGGCAATACAAAACCAGCTGGGTCAGACCCCAGAAAGAGCAAGTACCACAAGTGAGGCTGCACTTATGAACTAAAAACAGCATATAAAAGAACTGATACGAGAAAATAATTATAATAACATAAATGACAAGAGTTAATACTTGCTTGCATCAGGAAGAACAAGAGGTGGAATATAATTTCCATGTTAATCATGAGACAATCATTCAGTCACGGCCAATCAAGTCGTACGGCTTGCTATCATTAGCTAACTAGGGTTATCACAGGCCTAGTTACTAACAAGATGCAGTTGAGATATTCTTGCAGTTACAAGCCCTGCAAACTATCCAGGCTATCTAGGCGAAAGTTACGAGAGTTATCAAGTTACAAGAGTTATCAAGATTTATGTTGTACTTGAGTACTTAGGATACAAGAAGTACAACACATGATAGTGTGCTGGAAGTACGCCCTACTCGACGGCAGGCTACAAGTCCACAGGTATGGTCGGGATAACGGGATCGTCTGTAATTGGGAAATCTTTTTATATAAGCAACTTTATCAATCTAGTCGCTTAACTTAGTCAAATTCATTATGAACCCCTGACCGTGGTAACCAGGAATCCATGTCCTAGACATGATGCAAGACACGACTGGTAGCTTATACAAACACAATCGAAAAAATTAACCACAAAGTCAAGACAAGAGTTAAACTAGCAAGATATGAGTAGTTGTCGCAACAACATTCAGGGTTATACATGTCATATCAGGTTTACTTGTCATATCAAGAATACTTGTCAGGAGTGCGCCTCGACGGGCCACTATCAAGATTATCAAGACGGGATCACGTTATCATGTTAAAGTTCAAGTTACTAGCTCACGATTATCAAGTCGGGTCATCGTAATTTATGCCAAGTACAGAAAACATGCAAAGAACATCAAGACACATCCATGGGTGTTTGAAACTATCAGTCATATATGAACTCCAGTTAAGGTAAGACATGAAGATTCTTGAAGCCAAGACGAAGATTTATAACTTTCATGTTTTGAGTTTTACAAGATTCTAGCTACAAAATAGCTTAAAAAGGCAAAAACAGTCATTTAGAGATTAGCGCGTATGGCGCACGGCAGAGAATCGCGTGCGTGGCGTACGGTGTACGGCAGAGAATCGTGCGAGAGGCGCACGACAGGCGACAGAGAATCGAGCACGAGGCACGTGGCACGCGGCAGAGAATCCCATGCGCGGCGCAAGGCGCGCAACAGAGAATCACGTGTGCGATGTACGGTGCGTGGTAGAGAAACGCGGGTGCGGTAGAGAATCGTACGCACGGCGCATGGCATGCAGCATAGAATCGTACACAACGTACATAGCACGGGTGCACGGCGCGTAGGGCATGCGACACTGTTCATCGTCCCGGCCACCGAAGATGTGCGGGGACTATGAAGACGAGAACGACCATAATTTCCTTAAAATAAATTGAAATCACGCGATTCAAAAAACCAAAATTGGGTAGAATTAAATTTTCCACAACAAGGAACCATTAGTTTTTGGAAATAACAAGTTTTTAGAGATCAAAACCATAAAAAATAAGAAAAACTTAAAACTTAGATCTACAAAAATTTATCCATCAAAACCAAAAGTTTTAAGCTCTAATGATGCTTAGAATCATGCAAGAAAGAAGATAGAACAATAAAAAAATAGAGATCCATCATGTTCTCCATGGAGCAAGTTATACTTTCCTAGGTTGGTGGGAGGAGTAATAGAGAAGGAGATGAGAGGAGTTAATGAGAAATAAATGAGAGGAGAGAGAAGAAGTTGGTATAAATACCAAGCCATACAAGTCATGCTAAACCAACCCAAATCAAACCAATCCAAGCCACATGTCATGAAGAACCAAGGTGAACCAAACCAAACCTAGCTAGATCAAACCAAGACTAAACCAAGCCAAGACTGAGCAAGACAAGTCTAAATATGGGTCACCTGACAAATGTCAGAAATCCGTATATGTATACCAAAATATGTATAACGGAAACGGGAGTGACACCTATCGTCCTACACCTAGCACCAACAACCTTGCCATATGTCACAACTATGGAAGAAAAAGGCATATTTCTAGATTCTGTAGAACTAGAAAGTTGGTAGATACAAATATTTATGCTTGGGTACCAAAACTAACACAACAGGACCCCCAATAAAATGGGTACCAAAGGTGACAGTTGCAAACTGCAAATTTAAATGAGTCAAATATGAGTTAATCTAGGATATGTTGTGAATTTTTATCAGCTTAAAGATAAATTAAATATGAGTTAATCTAGGGTGTTCATTGAAAAATTTAAAGTGAAGAATAACCTACACTAGTAAGTTACCAACAGGTCAAAAGTGAAAAACTGCATTCAATAATGTTCGCTACTCTAGTCATATTACAAAAAAGTCCTTTTAATAAGAACCATTGGATCAACAATCAATGGTTCAGATTTTGTTTGTATCGATACAAATTTTTATCCAAGGCTGGTGGTGGAGCAGGTGTTGGGGCTGTCATCTCTCCAAGGTAGTCATCAGAGTCTGCCTCATGACCTCTGTCTGTTGCCACTGTTGCTTATCATCGCCTAGAAGAACTGGAACATCTGGGACTGACCCTCCGGCTACGGCATTTTGGGGTAAAATGGGCGCATACGACATCTGTTGTGGGTCTGCGACATCTGAGAAAGATTGGATGCATACGGCACCTGCTGTGGGTATGCTCCATGCAGCATCTGGGGAGGGAAGGAAGGTGGTGGTGGCAAAGGGTTCTCCTCCTGTCGCATCGGCATCTGGCCCTCCTGGTGCATCGGTGCATACTGTGATACGAACCCCACATGAATGGATGGAGTCGTCGGAACGGTCGAACTCGTCCGGGAGTCTGGATCTCTGTAGGAGCTAGAGTCCTGTCATCACTGGGCTCGATGTCGGATGCTAAGGCAACGTCTGCGCATCCACTGCGTAAATTCATCTCTCTGAAAGAGACAAAATTCTATTACAAAAGGACAGAAGGAAGCAAGATGCAAGGAAATTAAAAATAGAATACAAGTTGAGGTTCAAAGACAGTAATCAAGTGGATGAGATCCTACATTTCCTAGTCCTAATTACAGGCTCGCGTCGGTTTAAACCTAAGCAATAAACAGTGACCTGCATGGGCCACCACTAAAACCATGTCACGCCCCACTCGCAAATATATAGGATTTGGACATAACCTGGCCAGCTGATACAACCTAGAGTGAGCTGTCCAATTTAATGGACTCACTTAGGTGTACTACGCTGTAAATGTATCTAACCAACAACAGGCAATCATCTAAATCTCATCCACAAAAATAATAAAAAAAGTACTGAAATAAATGCAAAATAGTCTGAATATCCAAAGTACAATAAAATAGAAATACAAAGTCTAGTGGGAACAATCCCACAGTACAACAAAATGAAGATACTGGAAATGGAAGATAACTAGCTAAAAGCAACGGCTAACTGATAATAAAACTCTCAGCCAAAGTAGCAGCATACCCTAATCAAGGGAACTCCTCAGGGAACACCTCGTAGTCCTCTGCAATGTATCCCGTCTCAACTCTGGAACCATATATCATCGAGTACATATGCTCGTCGAGATCTGGAAATGAACCAGGTCCTCAGGGGACATAGCAAGATACAAATAGGAACATGCCATAAAGTAAATACTGATATAAACATAAAGGGGTGAGCTAACCAGTCTAAGTGAATGCATATGAAAACAACTTTGGAACGTATGAGTGGATAGATAAGGGAATGGCATCAGGTCACGGGCCGATGTCGGATCGTGAACCGATGTAAACATACAACACTAGTATACTTGTCATGCCCTGATTCTGCTATGGTCGTTCGTCCTCGCTTTGATCCCTGCGGGATCGTTCGTCTTCGCTAAGGCGTGATGCCGTACAAGCCCAAGTTGCGCTTGCATAAGGCCAATACCTGCACAAAACAACTAGACAAAGCAAAACACATGCAAACAGCATATATAAACCAACATTTGGACACAGAAGCTTTGAAATGAAAATACTTCTTTTATTGATAAACTTGATAGGAATACAATTACAAGATTTGCAAACTCAGAATACCTTATCTTGGCTACATATTTCTCTTTGAAAATTCTCTTTTGAAAATAATCGCAATGACCATACATCATATCCCTTTATTACATGCTGAAAATGTAAAGACACCTTCAAAGGAAAAGAAACTTGCGACTGGACTGGAAATGTAAGATAGCTTCGAGGCAATCCACAGCTCTACTGGGCTAGACAAGCTTTAGTGCCTCACTTGAAATCCCCCTGTCACCTTTGATTTTTGAAAAGGATGCCCACAACGTGGTTCATCACACATCATGTACTGGCGAGCCACTTTTAGCCGAACTCTCAAATCTCTGCATTAAATCAACATGTGGAGCTAACATTTTACTAGTGATCTTTCTACTTGTCTAGGTTTTTTTAACAATTCATAAGAACATGATACTAGAATAATTCATCAGCAAACTTACCATCGCCGATAGCCATCCCTGCAAAAGACATGTTAGTACAATTTGCATAACGAATAATTCGTGTATCATTCTTGCAGATATTGAAGTTTGTAATTTGGATCATGTAGGTGGCCTATTCTACATTATGGTACATGGGGTATTCCCATGATTAGTCGCTGTGACTCTCCGGTTCAGCTTGTCGCTAAGGACTCAGATATCGACTCCCATTTTCATATGGAGGCCCTAATCTCTCCTAGGTCGAGCGGTTCCAGGTGCCCCCAGATACCACCCGAGAGACAAATATTACCTTGTGCACAAGTTGTCCGAGACCAAATACATGCTCTAGCAGTTCTATCAGATGAGATAGATTTGGACTTATGCACAGATATACGACACGTTCATTTCGTGCCTTCTTATTTATCTCAACACGTACAAGTTTGTCTGTACATGTCTACAGTTTTTAAGCATACTTAGTAACCGAACAGATGATCATTCTTATGGAGCAGATAGAGTAGCAATACATGATCTTTTATTTGATTCAATTCAATTATCTTCTCTTATCTTTTGTTATTGTGGTATCTTTGATCATAGGGACAAGACAACAAAGTGGACTATAGATCATTTTTATTAGGCGTACAGATCAATGTTTGTTCAGTTGAAGCAACTCACCGCAATGAATCTTAGTTGAGAGAAGGAGGGACTTCACGTGCCGTTCACGAACAGTTCATGCGTCCTACATTGGCACCAACAGTTGATTAGCATACTTCGATCTCTTTCTCTCAAGATTCAAAATGAATGTGAAATGCGATGAAAGCGAACAATAAAAACTAATCATCGAAAACCAACACGAAAACGATTCATCAAAACCAAGCAGCGAAAGAAAACATCCAACAAAACTCTTGGATTCATTTCAATAGAAGCCAATCCATCAATTAGAAAGGTTCATTGCATTTCATCCGTGATCAATCGATACCGACAAAGTTTTTCCCAAATACTCAGTTCAAGACTTAGTCAGCAAGCCGTAGGTATTACATAGTGGACCGCGAGAAGCAGGGCACTAAAATACTTCCCGACCGTACCTAGCGCACTGCTAGTGGCCGCTGCCGGATATATCCCCTAGTGTAAGTATGGCCCATAATCGGGTGTCCATACCCATAACCGGATATCCACTGAGGCTAAAATAATGTAACTGTCTGTCCTATACGCCTATTGGTTGTCTTTTCTGCCCAGAAATGTACAAATCGTATCCACGACCCAAACATCTACTCTCAATGTAAGTCAGCTATCTAGAACCATCACTACTATATATGTGTCGTCACACGTGCCACTCATACCGATGGTCAGTCGGGAGCGTCAGCTCGTGCCATGACTTGATCTCACTCGGTGCCGTGTCGTAAAATGTGTCATGTTCAAGGGAGTTATAATAACAACTCCTCAACTGAAGGTACATCGCCTAGCTAAGTCAAGTATGTATCTCTAAGTGTCGATGCTACCATCGACTACGTCCGAGGCAATTCCTGGGTTCATCTAACTAAGTCCATACTAACAAGAGTATAATGAAGTATATGTAAAACTGCAATACGAGGCAAGGTATACTTGCATACAACTTCAAAATGTGCAAGCAAAGATCCGGTCCCTCCTATCTCGATCTTGTCGTCACAAAGACCTACAAATACACAACCAAGGCTTACGATATGCTAAGCAAACCTTCATGATCACGACTTGATCATGAAGCTCTATAAGCTAATAAAATAAATATTTTTAAGTGAGGATTAAGTACGAGCGTGTGTACGTCACATGAAGTCTCATGTACGTAATCAAGCTATCATATATATATTTTATATATCATGTACGTAGTCAAGCTATCATATATATATATGAAAATATATGTATATATATATATGTATATATATATATATATATATATATATATATATATATATATATATATATATATATAATATATATATATATATATATATATATATATATATATATATATATAAGAGTGATATGATATACATCGGAAATGTGTGCACAAGTGTGTGTGGATTTATATATAACTTGTATACAATATTATTTACACAGGATACCTACATGTGTTGCATGCATATTATAAAGAAGTAACAAAAAGAGAGCTATTGTGCCTAGAGTGCATTCACAACCTCTTACATAGGATTTTCCATTAAGTGTATATAGTTAATGTGTATATCTATGATAACAAAATACTTGAACCTAGCTACTGCCATTATATGCATAGGAAACCAGTGAATTGTGATCCTAATGTTATATTAACATGGATGAGGAAGCTATGAAATGGGGACCTACTGTTACTTATTAACATAGCATGTGTATAAGGGATTGTGTGTTGCCTATATATATATCATAGCAAAGAATCCTACTGTCAATATATATACACAAAGAAGTAAGTGAAATGGGACTTGATGTGTCCTAAGTGAAGGAAAATACATCCTGCCATGACATGTGTGAACTGAAAGAGCATATGAAATTTGTTCTCCAAAGTTCACAAACATTCTTAAGTCCAACCAACAATGGCAGCATATATATATGAAACAAAATTACATGAGGAGGAAGAAGATGATCACCTCTATCGTAGGTGTGCTCCACGAAAGCATAGACATTAGGGGGTGGGTTGACGATGCGACGAAGATACACTTCGTCGAGGTGGAGACATCGGGAAGCCGTCACACGTTGGGAACGCGCACATACGAGCTTCGAAGAGTCGGGAAGTCACTTGGGAAGTGGTGCCTCCCTTCCTGGAGGGTCGCCGACCTAGGGTGGTCGGTGGTGGCCGACGCGAGCGGGAGGCAGCGCTGGATGCGTGCGCAGCGATCGCGACAGCGCACAGCAGCGCACGCGGTCCTGCTGCTATCCTGGCGACGAGGGGGTACCGCCCTGGGTTGCCGCTTTATGGGGTGGCATGGCGGCCGGCCTAGGCATGCGTACGACAGCACGGAGGTGCTAGGGGAGTGACAGCAGCTGCAGCATGGTCGACTTTGAGGGAGTGTCGGGTTAAGGTGGAGGAAGAGATGGAGAAAAAAAAGATGTGGAGAATTGATGGTGATGGTGATAGAGTAGAGGTGATGGAGTGGAGTTTTAGGGTTTAAGGGGGAAGAGGCTGTCGGCTATGGAGTTAGGAAGAAGCTGCTGTTGAAGAATGAGGAGAAAAATAAATGAGTTTGAATAATAAATATGTAGTTGGCTGTGAGTGGTTTTAGGAAGAGAGAGAGAGAGAGAGTGTAAGCTTTTCAAAAAGTGAATTTGGTGTTGTTGAGTTGTGATTGGACATGGAGTTAGATGTGTCATAGGTAACTTTCTCCAAGAATCTCATAGGTTGGCCAAAATAGGCTAATTTGGATGATGAAGGTTTGAATGAGTCTAATTAGAAATTTCTCCCTAATCTATGGTTAAAAAGTTGTCCATTTGGTTTATGGGCGAATTGTGCTAGGGTATTTGGTGTTTTGTAGGAATGGGATGGTGTTGTGTGTGTAGGTATTCTTAAGAGGAATGACATGAGGCTTGGGTTGGGTCCAGTTGAGTCGGATCGGGTCCAAATAGCGCTTGGTGCAATAAATGGCTTAATTTAGTCATTTATGATCACGGATAAATAAGTAGCATGCCGGGGTGTAATTTACTGGGACACAAGTGTCATGTGTGTAGTACGCTTACTGTGGGTCGTGTCCATATTTTGGGTTGACAGGTTTGGGTTGAAATGGTGTCCCCAATTCAAGTCGAAAATAAATATGACTCCATGGGATAAATCAAGATCGGGTCTTTGGTCAGAAAAGTTGTGTAAAGAAAATAAAGCACAAGAAGGTGTGTTTGAGTGGGACATGAAGGTCTTGGGTGTAGAGTGTCTCAACTAGATCATGCATGTGAAATTGGTTTTGAGAAAATGACTAGTCTTGCGCTTCTAAATTAAAAGTCACGGCAACGTGCATGTGATAATCAAAAATCAAAGTGGGAATTCATTATTAACATAGAATTAATCATATTTAATCCCTAATTAATCTAAATAAATTCTAATTGAAATTTTAGAGGGCTTACAAGATGCGATCATTCTATAAGGAGTGTAATTCCAAAATTTTAAGGAATGACCAAGACAGGAATAGTAGAAGGATTAGAATAAATTTGCAGGAGTGATGACTGATAATTGGGGTTAGGATGTTGGCCCATTGGTCATGGTCAAACCTAATTTTAATAATTGATCAAACTCTGTCTCGATATAAATGCAAGTCAATTCAGATGTTTACCTACGTCGTTTTGGACACTGCTCAATAATGGATATCTACTATGTTCAAGACTAAAGCCGTTTGCCATTCCAAATGTATTTCCTGTTAAGCAATAAATTTTTTTATTTTATTTGAGTCTAGGAATACAATGTACACCCAGTCGTAGTGGAAAATAGGCTGTCCGAAATCATTTTTCAAAACTGACATATCTCTTTAAAAATGTCCTATGTTTTTGAAAAATATTCTTTTTACAAAAAGCTTCTGAAGGACTTTTCAAAAAGCCAAAATTGATTTTTCTCAAAAATGAACTGGCAGAACCCTAGCAGAACTCGGCCAGAGTTCGGCCAAGTAGAACGTTAGTGAACGTTTGATTTTGAACTTGGTCATCCTTCAGTTGCGGTTTGTTACAAAGAGTTCTGTCCGAATTCTTTCCGAATTCTGTCAGAATTCTGTCTTTGGAAAAACTATAAATAGAGAAGCATTTCGATCTTTTTAAATCACCAATTCACTTTCAAGCTCTTCTCTTCTTAAGCTTACATTCTTCCAAAGAGTTCTAAAAAGCTTTTATTTTTAAATCCTAAGCCAGTTATAATCCTCTAGTCGATTTGTCAGTGCGGTACGGTCTTGAAGTTTCAAGAGCGATTGTAATCAGAGGCTTGATAGAAGATTCAACTCTTCACAATTGAAGTTGGTCGAGTTCTTCGTATCAAAGCTCGTATCTGTAGAAGTTGCAAGGACTTCGTATGAAAACTTACAGGATTTTCTAATAGTGGATTCAACTGGAAGCTAGAGTTCTTCCGACTGGACTAGTCCTCACAAGAGGAAAACCAGTATAAATCTCGGTGTTTGCGTTTGCCTTCTGGTCACTTTTAATTTCTGTCATTTACTTTGTGATTATTTTTATATCTGTGATCTAACTGCTAACAAGATTTTTTTATTAGTAATATTCCGCTGCCTACTCTATTCACCCCCCTCTAGAGTATTCTGCTTTACGATTTCGTTCCTACAATTGGTATCAGAGCATGTTCTCCATCCAGAGGTATATCAAGCGGGTTATACAGGTAAAGCAAGGTAAAATTACAGTTATATTCAATTTTTTTATATAGATCACAGCATTACACATGGCAACTGTGAAATTCACAAGTGAAGGCCAAGCCACAAACAGACCTCTACTGTTTGACGGCACAAACTACACTTATTGGAAAATATGTATGAGTTTCTTTCTGAAATCTCTAAATTTTGACTTATGGTCTGTAGTTATTGATGGCTATAAAAAGCCACCTCGTATTAATGTTGATGGTGTTTTAGTAGAAAAACCCTATGACAAATATACAGAGGAAGAAAAGAAAAAGACCAGTCTTGACGCACGTGCTATTAACGCTTTATTTTGTGCTTTAGATAGAACTGAATTCAATAGGGTGTCTACTTGCACAACATCAAACGAAGTGTGGAAACTTTTCGAAATAACCCACAAAGGAACAATACATGTCAAGGAGTCAAAGATCAGCAGACTTACTCAGGAGTACGAGGCGTTCAAAATGAAGTCAAGTGAATCAGTCACTCAGATGTTTACAAGATTCTTGGATATTGTAAATCCTCTGTCTTTACTAGGCAAGGATTACAGTAACCATGAGAAGATTCGCAAACTTCTACGAGCCCTTACAAAGAACTGGATTCCAAAGGCTACAGCAATCATTGAAGGGAACGACCTCTCAACAATGTCTCTGAAAACACTCATGGGTAAGCTACTCACTCACGAGTTAGAACTTCAAGACTTTGAAGATGCTACACCAAAGGAGAAGTCAGAGAAGACGATCGCTCTCAAGGCTCAACATAGAAGAAGTATCGAAGATGATTCTGATGACAGCGACTCCGACTCTGAAGATCAAGCTCTTCTGGTAAGAAAATTCAAGAAGTTCATGAGATTCAACAGGAGAACAAAAGACAGCAACAACAACAACAACAATGAGGAAGATCCTATTTGCTACGGATACAAGAAGAAAGGACACATGAAGAAAGATTGTCCTTCAGCATCATCATCAAAAAAGCAGCAAAAATGACAAAGGCTACCTGAAGAAATCCATATCAAGGAAGTACGCCAATACAAGCATATGGCATGAAAGTGAAGCCAGCGACTCAGAAGATGAACAATCAGATGACGCTGTAAATGTATGCTTGATGGCTTGTGATCAGGTAATTACTAATCCTCTATTTGATTCTTATGATGATTTCACCTTTGAGCAACTAGGAGAGGCTTTCAGTGAACTGTTAGATGATTACAGGAAACTGCGTAGCAAATATGAAAACTCTAAGAAGGTACTCAAAGAGTACAAAGGTAAAATAAGAAGACTTACCGACCTACTAGATCATGTTAGAGATAATGACTCTTCAAATGAGTCTGGTGAGCTTTTTTCTATTAAATTATTGTTACACGAGATTGTTAAGCTATCCGAAGAAAAAGACTAAACTATTATCCAGTTAAAGGAAGACCTATCTAAGGAGAGAAAGAGTCTCCAGTGTGCACATGTCAGATTAGAATCACTTACATCTGACTATACTAGATTGTATGACACTTCCAAAAAGTTGGAAATTAGTTTAGGAAAATGGCCTGAAGTTGCTGCTTCCTATTCTAACACGTGTCAATTACCGAATCATCGGAACACGCCCAACACTGTCAGACCAAACCATACCAAGACTATGCCCAAGAAGCCTAATAGGCATGCATTCTTCTATACTAGAAAGCCAAAACCTACCAATCATGCACCTCACACTACTTTCAACACTCAACATGCTAAATGTCATTATTGTGGCCTCATTGGTCATATATCTTCAGCATGTAGAATCAGAAAGTTAGTAGATTTAAATATTTATGCATGGATACCGAAAACTAACTGGTCAGGACCCTACAAGAAATGGGTACCAAAAGTTTCATCTGCAAATTGTTTTGTAGGTGGGACACCCTTCACATGCTAGGAGCAAATGGATCCTCGACAGCGGTTGCTCACGGCACATGACCGGTGACGCTTCATTATTCGCAACACTGTCGAAGAGGAATAAAGAAGGATACGTCTCCTTCGGTAATAATCTAAGAGGGTACATAATCGGTATTGGTGACATTGGTAAGGCTCCCTATCCAGTGATTAAAGATGTTTGTCTTGTTACCGAGTTAAAACATAATCTGCTCAGCATAAGCCACTTAGCTGATCACGGTTATGGTATTAACTTTGTAAAATATAAATGTACTATAATTGATAGTTCAACAGGTAGTACTATATTTGAAAGTATTAGGGAAGACAATATATATGTATTCTATTTGTTGGAAGATGCTAACACAGCAGGTCGATGTTTGATGGCCAAAAGCGTTAAGAGTCATCTATGGCATATGAGACTCGGTCATGCAAACATGGATACAATTTCAAGACTATCTACGAAGAAGTTGGTACGCGGCTTACCGGATATTTCTTTCAAGAAGGATACGGTATGTAGTGAATGTGAAAAGAACAAAGCTACCAAATTCGTATTCAAGTCTAAGAATGCTGTAAGTACCACTAGACCTTTACAATTGTTGCATATGGACTTATTTGGACCCAGCAGAATTGCAAGTCTAGGTGGTAAGTTATATGCATTTGTCATTATAGATAATTTTTAGATATACATGGGTTTATTTTCTTGCACGCAAGAACGATGCATTATCAGAATTTGTCACCTTTTGAAAGAAAGTACAGAATGAAAAAGGGTTCATGATTACTCGCATTCGTAGTGATCATAGCGGCGAATTTGAGAACACAGAATTCAAACAATTTTGTGACACACATGGTTATCTGTATGAATTCTTTTGCCCTAGGACTCCGCAACAAAATAGAGTTGTGGAACGTAAGAACAGAACTCTATCTGAAATGGCTAGGGTTATGTTAAACCAGTTTAGTCTACCTAGATACTTATGGACTGAAGCTGTAAATACAGCATGCTATATTCTCAATAGGGTTCTAATTCGACCTATATCGAAGAAGACTCCCTATGAATTATGGTTTGATAGAACACCAAATGTTTCTTATTTCAAAATCTTTGGTTGTAAATGTTTTATTCTTAATACTAAAGATAATTTGAGTAAATTTGATGAAAAGGCCGATGAAGGTATATTTTTAGGTTATGCAGCAAAGAGCAAAGGATACAGAGTCTTCAACAAAAGAACCATGATCATCGAAGAATCTATCAACGTCAAGTTTAATGAACTAAATCAACACTTAGACGATGATGACAATAAAGACATAATCACACCAAGTACAGCTACTGTACAACCTTCACACAAAGATACAGAACCACCACATCAGGCATCAGATGAACCTCCAAGCAAAGAAGCCGAAACTAGCAATCTTGAGACTACACCAAAAGAGATGAGATTTTTGGCTAACTATCCAAAGGACTTGGTAATTGGTGAGATTACCAAAGGTGTAAGTACTCGTTCCTCCAATAAAGATATAGCTTCTTGTGTTGCTTTTGTCTCGCAGTTTGAACCCAAAAATGTTGATGAAGCATGTAGTGATAATTTTTGGTCAGATGCTATGCAAGAGGAATTAAACCAATTCGAATGGAATCAAGTTTGGGAACTTGTTCCCAAGCCCATTGATCATCCGGTCATTGGCACCCGATGGGTATTCCAAAATAAACTGAACGAGAATAGTTTAGTGACTCGTAATAAGGCTCGACTCGTAGCTCAAGGATACAATAAAAAAAAGGTATCGACTACGATGAGACTTATGCCCCAGTTGCGAGATTAGAATATATTCGCATGTTATGTGCATTTGCATGTTTTCATAATTTTAAGTTATTTCAAATGGATGTCAAAAGTGCATTTTTAAATGGTTTTATAAAAGAAGAGGTTTATGTAGCTCAACCATCCGGTTTTACTGATTTTAAATTTCCTGAATATGTTTTCAAGTTGAAGAAAGCTCTATACGGTTTGAAACAAGCCCCTCGTGCTTGGTACGATCGTCTAAGCTCTTTTCTACTTGACAACGGTTTTTCGAAGGGAAAGGTTGACACTACTTTGTTTATAAAATCTTTGAATAACAATATTCTTTTGATTCAAGTCTATGTAGATGATATTATTTTTGGATCTACTGATGAATCTCTTTGTCAAGAATTTTCAAAGTGTATGCAGAATGAGTTTGAGATGAGCATGATGGGAGAGCTGAAATTCTTTCTCGGACTACAAATCAAACAAACCAATAATGGGACGTTCATAAATCAAGCAAAATACACAAATGATCTATTAAAGAAGTTCGACATGGAAGCAGCAAAGCCACTTAGCACTCCAATGGCGACTTCAACCAAGCTTGATATTGATGAACAAGGCAAACCTGTCGACATACGTATATATCGAGGTATGATCGGTAGTTTACTGTATTTAACTGCTAGTCGACCAGACATTATATTTAGTGTTTGCTTATGTGCTCGTTTTCAAGCTAATCCTAATAAATCACATTTGTGCACAGTTAAGTGTATCTTCCGATACCTTAAAGGCACTTCTTCTGTCGGCTTATGGTATCCCAAAACTACATTATTTGACCTAACCGGTTATTCTGATTCTGATTTTGCTGGATGCAAAGTGGATAAAAAAAGTACCAGCGGCATATGTCGTTTCCTAGGAAAAGCTCTAAACCTTTAGCGGAAGATCATTTCAATTATTTACGACAAAAATTAGGCATTTTAGATGTCAATAAAATCAATTAATTTTGATTTATTAATTAATTTATTCGATACTCATAAACTATTTTCGAGACTAGCCTAAAAAGAGTCTGTCTGTCACCACGACTACGGTCGAAGCAAAGCGGTACTTAAGAGTTCCCCGGTGAACCTCCGTTAGCTGGAACAGTACTCCTACAGCTAATCTGAGACAGATACTGAGTAAAGAAGATTAATTTATAAAATAATATTAATTACATTATTTTGAGATTTAAAATTACTAAACTCTGAATTAATCATTTAAAATGAATTAATGAAAAAGATGTGGCCCCATTTCAATTTTTTTGATATATATATATAGCCAGGCAACCCTTGGCGAATTCGGCCCGAGTTCGGTCCGAATTCGGCCAAAGTTCGGCTGGGTATATATATGTACCAGCCAGACCCGAGGCCCCCATCTTCTTCATTCTTCCAAACATCCTCAAACAGCAGCAGCCGTGCCTCCAAACCCTAGTTTTTCTCTAACCTTATTCTTCCAATCCGTGTGGATATTTTCATCGAAACTTTGGATTCATGCGGAGAATTTTGTCCTCAACAGCATATCCAATTCTTGGAAGGTATAATTCCTTCTCTCCGCCACTTTTTAATACTTAGGGTTTCTAAAAATTTTGGGAAAGAATGCCTAAGTTCAATCCCTTCAAGAGGAAGAATACCAATGCCAGTGAAGAGGCATCGTCTTCGGATCTGCATACGGATTACCTCTTTTCTCCGGTCCAATCGGACGACGGTGCATCGGACGAGTTTTATTTTAAAACTTTCGACCAAGCTTTATTGTGGTATGCCGATTTCATTATGCGTACTATTTGCACCGGTAAACCAATTAAATGGACTGTCTTTCCAGATCACCGCCCTTACTTTGAGGTATTAGGGTTACAATACTTTGTTACCTTACAATTTTCCATTGCTACTAATGCCATTAGATTATTCTATTGTAATTTTGTGTTAGGCACTTTCATCGCGAGAACACGTGTCGGAGGGATCGATATCGAATTCACTGATGAAACATTAGCAAAAATCCTTGGTATTCCAAACGAAGGTGCCCCACTCGATGACATCATTGATTTTGATTTCCTCGATGGTACGACTCTCGTTAGTTTTAAGAATGAGCTTTGTGCGCCCGCACGCGCTCGTCCTGGAAAATTCAAGGCTAATAACTTAAACTTGTTTAACTACGAATTACATCGCATCATCTATTCCACTTTACTTCCAAAATCTACTTCCAAAGATGATGTCACTGCACTTGAGCTCTCTGCTCTTTATCACATTCTTAAGGGGATTCCTTTTTCTGCCCCTAAGACTATTATTCAAGTGATAGGTAGATGTCGCAGAAGAGACCGCAACCTATCTTATGCGATGATCATCCCTCGCATCTTTCAGAGATTTGACATTGACCTATCTACTTGTGCTGTTGACCATGAACCCAAGTTCCTCAAACTCTCTTGTTGCAGCATTGCCACTGTTTCTCTACCTATCGCACCTACTCCTCCTGCACCTACTCCCACAGCACCTGGACTACCTTATTCCTACCCTATGACATTTGAAGGTATTCATCAGCACCTTTCAGATCTACAGTCATTCTATGTTGACATTTCCAGGGAACGTGAGTTTTGTGACATGACTCGGTTCCAGGCTATTGCCAACTCCTTCGTCGATCTGAGATTTGCGCAGACGGGTCACTCTGCTAGCTCTCTACCTCACGACCCTTCTGTTTCTGGATACCGCGTTGATGATGAGGCAATCCACTCTCTGTTCCAGCCAGAAAATGCCTATGATTGGTATCGTTCTACTGGTGCTACTCTTCGCGACTATATGGGTAAGTTTTACGCTGGTGCTCCTCGCACTTCTGGAGCTGGTCCTTCTGGACATGCTGGTGTTGCAGCCGCTGACGATGATGATGAGGATGATGACTTTTGAGTTGTTATGACTTTTGAGACTGATACTTTTGTCTTATGTTTACTTGGAAATGCTCCGACATTCCAAGATTTTATCAGTGCTCTTATTTTAGTTCTATCTGCACTCTTTTAGTTATTTTGTGACTTATCATAGACATGGTTTTTATTATGCCTCAGTTCGGCATATTAGTTTATTATTCAGCACTTTATTTATTTCATTTTTTTAGCATTATCTCTCTTTCTGCTTCATATTAAAACTGCCTGTGACAAATAACATGCCTGTGTTGTGTATACAATATCTTTTTACTGTTTCTACCATGCTTGTCATAAATATTTTATATATATATTTTTTGTGTTTCTTCACTGTGTGTTACTTATGCATTCATTGCGGGAGAGCTTTCTCTTTTGCAATTATTTTGCTAAGTGACAACGGGGGAGAAATAGATCTAACATCTTCATGAATGCAGGTTAAGAACAATTTTTCAAATACATTTTTGAATTGATCCAAACATCGAAGTTATATCGGCAAGGTTTGTCAATAATCAAAATGGGGGAGATTGTTGGCCCATTGGTCATGGTCAACCCTAATTTTAATAATTGATCAAACTCTGTCTCAATATAAATGCAAGTCAATTCAGATGTTTACCTACGTCATTTTGGACACTGCTCAACAATGGATATCTACTATGTTCAAGACTGAAGCCGTTTGCCATTCCAAATGTATTTTCTGTTAAGCAATATAATTTTTCATTTTATTTGAGTCTAGGAATACATTGTATACCAAGTCGTACTGGCAAATAGGCTGTCCGAAATCATTTTTCAAAACTGACCTATCTCTTTAAAAATGACCTATGTTTTTGAGAAACATCCTTTTTACAAAAAGCTTCTGAAGGACTTTTCAAAAAGCCAAAATTGATTTTTCTCAAAAATGAACTGGCAGAACCCTAGCAGAACTCGGCCAGAGTTCGGCCAAGTAGAACGTTAGTGAACGTTTGATTTTGAACTTGGTCATCCTTCAGTTGCGGTTTGTTACAAAGAGTTATGTCCGAATTCTACCCGAATTCTGTCAGAGTTCTGTCTTTAGAAAAACTATAAATAGAGAAGCATTTCAATCTTTTTAAATCACCAATTCACTTTTAATCTCTTCTCTTCTTAAGCTTACATTCTTCAAAAGAGTTCTAAAAAGCTTTCATTTTTAAATCCTAAGCCAGTTACAATCCTCTAGTCGATTTACCAGTGCGGTATGGTCTAGAAGTTTCAAGAGCGATTGTAATCAGAGGCTTGATAGAAGATTTAACTCTTCACAATTGAAGTTGGTCGAGTTCTTCGTATCAAAGCTCGCGTCTGTAGAAGTTGCAAGGACTTCGTATGAAAACTTATGAGATTTTCCAATAGTGGATTCAATTGGAAGCTAGAGTTCTTCCGACTGGACTAGTCCTCACAAGAGGGAAACCAGTATAAATCTCGGTGTTTGCGTTTGCCTTCTGATCACTTTTAATTTTTGTCATTTACTTTGTGATTATTTTTATATCTGTGATCTAACTGCTAACAAGATTTTTTATTAGTAATATTCCGCTGCCTACTCTATTCACCCCCCCCCCCCCTCTAGAGTATTCTGCTTTACGATTTCTTTCCTACATAGGATACTTAGGGTTTATAATTTATTTAGAGCATTTGATAAGACCAGATAGCCATACAACTTGGATGGGTTATTGACACATGAAATTTTAAGAACAGTTACCTATACTGGAATTGTGATTTCTATGAAATTGTCAACAAACTTATTTTTGATTATGAACAATAATTGAGGTTGCATAAATAGGGTAAATGATAAATTTTGGGACTAGTCTTCTATGACCTCATTTTTAGAAGGTTTCATTGACATAGAGTTAACATTGTGGATGATAAGAGTAATAGAAAAAAAATTGATACTAGAAGACTCTGACAAATTAGATGTGAAAGTCTAGAAGAATTTCTATGAATACCAAGTAGATAAATGACCATAGGTATGGAGATTAGACAAGAGTTAGCAATAGTTGATAATTAGTGACTTGGAGTCACGAAGGGGGATTTAGTGAGGATGAGTTTGATTATTAGACATAAGTGAATACCTTGGAGGTTAATTTTCTTTTTTTGCTTTTGTTGATTATGGAAAAGTACAAGAAAAGGAAAGGATAATAATTTGTTATGACCAGATGAGCAACAAAAATTTTCTATCAACATTTTCTTTATCTTGTTATCTCTATCCTATTCACATCCATCAACTATCTCATATCAAATTATGTTAGCTACACTTTGAATTCTTTTTGAATTCTCGTCTCTCTCTAATCGGGAAAGGCCGAGGAGTATTGTAATCATCTAGCTCGGAAAAGATAAAATTTGTTATCACGTGGTAATCTTGGTAGGAACATGGGATGTTGAACGTTGAGAAAGAATTATTAGGAGAAAGGTATGACAAAGATTGGAAAACCAATCAAGAGACCAGTAGTATCAACTTGGAAATGATTACACTTGGAGAATTGTTTTGGGTGTGGATTTCTTTAGAACGAACGTAGGAGGATTTCGAGAAGGAAGGCCATTGAAATATACGATAACGGCGAGGACTATAAAATACTAGAGTTGTATTAAAAAAAACTAATGAGGATATTCGAGGGCAATTTAATTTTGAGAACTTAGATATTTTTAAGTTACTGATTCTTGAGATATTTCATATTTGAATTAAGACTAGGATACTAAATTTAGGGATCCAAAATACATGGAAAGGAGATTATGATTGCATGCAGTGAGGATACTAAATTGAATAAAGGATTGCTAGGAGAATGATTAAGAACTAGTAGGAAATAAAATTTTTGAGTTATAGGAAAAAAATGAGACTTTGTGAGACTTCTAAATTTTTAGAAGGACAATATTAAAGGTATAAGGATATGTGAAGGCTGATTTTGAATAGTGAGGAATGAATTTTATATGGTAGTGGCTTTAGATTTGAGTAGTACGAGGAGTATGATTTGAACAGTGCCCCATGATTTTATAACCCTAATTCAGGAATTTCGGATCCAAGTTAAAGACAAGGTGGAAGAATTCGGACTTCAAGATGACTAAGTGGATAATGGACGACAAAATCAATGAGAGTAAAAAAAATTTTTTGAGGAGTTCTAACAAGAGCATGCTTCATGGGTAGTGTCTTCGGAATAAAGGTCAAGCGTATAGTATTTATAGAAGGGTTCAATCTTCATGACTAAAATTTTTGGCTTTGGTAGTAGTCATATAAGGGTTTGATTTTCATGATAGAAGATCATGATTTTTTTAGTAGTATATCTAAACTTGTGAGAGAAGGCATAATTGGAGAATGACGATCGGATAAACTTGGTAGCAGTCGAAGCAGAATGAGATGATTACCTTGACTTCCTTCTGCAAATCATATCTTTGATTTTTCTATCCTAGTAGACGAGGTTTGACTTTCCTATCCTTGAATCGTTCCTTAAATTCAACATCGCTAAATCTTGATTCACTTTGATCGTGACCAATCGATTTTGGTCATCTTCTTTATTACTCCAACATTCTTAATTCTTGACTATACTCAAGTGATTTAAATTCGATCGTGACATGGATTTCAATCAATTATTTCTTGTGCCTAGACTTTGATTACATTTCATCGTATCTGAATAATGTTTTAATCAGGATTAGACCGACCTGATCTTGATCATGTCAAATTTGATTCTGATTGTGATTAGATTTCAATGCGAATATCGCCCGTGCCTAAAACTTCGAATAATGTCTAAGTTATGTTTAAACCATGATTAGGTTTCATACTATTCTTGATTATATCGAATCTTCATGCCTGGTCGTGCCTAAATGATTTGCATGACTAGATAACTTTGATTTCCATGATCGTGATTTTAACGATCATGACTATACATATTAATTTTACCCATAAATCGCGCCTAAAAATTGATCTTCGATCATGACTACGAACTTAGTCGTGTCAAAATTTGGGCGTGATTATGTCTGAAGAGGTTTTTCGTGTCGTGCCTAAATTTCGATTCTCTAGTCACTCGTGCTCGAATTTCATTCCTATCGTGTCTAGGTTATAAATTTTTCGTAGCTATATCTAGATCGTGCCTAAGTGAGTTTAAATCATTCCCAAATACTTGTCATGTCTGAGTTTAACTATTATTTATGAATCGAGTAAATTGACCATTAGATTTCTTAATCATGCCTATAAGACCTTGACTTTAAATCCTGATTGTGCCCAAAATTTTATTTCCAGTCATACCTGTTTCGATCTAAATCGTCACTACAAGAAAAATATATTTTTATGACGGCTAAAAACCGTCATTAATGAAATTTTATAACACTTTTTTGTAATCCTACAGCCGTCATGAAAACCAGTGTTATAAATGTTTACTAAAACCATTATAAATGGTATCTCCTTATATAACACTTTTTTCTAGAAAACGTTATAAATAAATCAACTATATATGACACAAAATTTCTGAAGCGTTATAAATATTTCCATATATATAACGTATCTATTTCGAAGCGTTATAAGTAGGAATTATATATAAATAATACTTCTCAAACTGTTCTGGAAATCATACACACACACACACACACATATGACTATTTTTGGAATATATTAAATAAATGACTATTTTTCTAGAAGGTATTTTGTAGCAAGCACATAGTTTATACTTAACGTAATCCCAAAATATGGCCCTTAGCCGTAAATAATTTTCTAATATTATTCTGTTTCACTTATGATATTTTTGGAATTACAAGATATAGGTTTTAGCCTAAAATATTATTTGACAAAACTTACAGTTCTGCCTTAAAACGACTTCTGATTTTTTTAATATTTATTGAAAGCATATTTTGACTAATAAATTATATTTCAAGTATTATAAATTAGTTTTCTAAAATTATATAATTATTATTCAATTTATTTATTTTTCGTCCATGACCCAGCCCATCTTTTCTATTCCTTTACCAATTCTATACTACCTTATGTCCACCCTAACTAATTTGACCCTTCTGAACCCAATGGAACTGTCCATGCCAACAAAGGTCCCATTGTGTAGTTGTTACACCAAAGTCGTAGTACATGCCACAGTGATTACTGCAGTACATCGGGCGTCCTACCAGGCAAGATACCTTGCCATTTGCTGTTTACTTATTTTAGCTCATATTTCATGCATTGTTCGTTATTTTCTTTATGCAAAATAAACTGTGATACATGACATAACCTGTTAGAACTTAATGTTCATTTATATTTTTGCTATGTATTATTTTTCTTACACATTAAATCTAGATTTAAGGGACCACCTTGTGTGTTGCATTCATTGGCCTTGACACGTTGTACCACGAAGTTGTGTGTCGCATGTAGAACACGAACGTGCGTGATTGGCTGGCCACCAGTATGTACAAGCCGTGCGATAAGAATAACCGCTAATAGAGGTTGCATGCTTAGTTTGACTTAGCGGTTATAGAGGTTTTCTGTTGTGGATGCGACATGGTAGGCATTGGGCGGGGAGGACAATTCCTTAGCGTATGGGCTTCGATGCACTTTCCCTTGTGACCCGGATTCTCCGCTGGAGATACGGGGTTGATGACCCATGATTACTGACGGCCACTGACGTTCTGCGGAACGTTATGCTCTTACTGATGGGGCCTCTGGTGCCCCAAGAGGGACCATGCCGATCCTATTTAGCCAGGGCCCATGCGTAGGAAGGATTGTTCTTAACTACATTTCACTTAGAACAGTTAGGCTACCTTATTCGTTAGGTATGAGTACTTTTGGTTTGAGTACTTGTACCTGACCGTGGCTTGGAACAGTAACTTGTCACGGATTAGTTCGTCACATCTTGTCCTTGTTTGGTTGTAGGTGTGACTTACTACTTCGATGAGAAGGTATTGAACCTTGTTGGGTCTGGATACCATATTGGGTTCATAGCATGGAAAGGTACGTCACCGTGAATTAGCTTACCATCCTATGTCCTTGTTTGGTTGGGGGGATTGTACACTCGTTCAATAGGTGTGTATTGGCCCATGTTATAATTCAATTGACTTGCTTATTTGAGCAATATTTATTCAGTTTATATGGCATGATATTATGTGTCTTGTTACGTCCCTCTGAGGACCTGGTTATCTTTCTAGGTGTGTGCTATTATCTTTCACAGGTGTTCAAGCTATAGCCGTGACCATTGCTATTTCTTCGAGGATGATTGCGCTTGGATCGTCTTCGCTTCGCTCGCCAAATTTATTTCTTTTCTCATGTATTTTTTCCTTATTTGTTGGCAGTAGATTTGTCTCCGCCCAACATATTGTATCAAGACAATTCATTATCATTATATAATTCATTTATTTTGTGTGGATGAGATTAGTTATGGTTCTACTACATTTTACAGCTTATGTATATTTATTATACGGCTGGCATGTCTACGTTCCTAGTCCTACGTATTTTGGGACTGGGGCGTTACATATTTTTGTGGTGGCCCATGCAGGTCAAGATAAATTTTTTGGTTACTTTATCGTACCAAGCAAGCCTGCGTATAGGATTAGAAGTGTCACCCTCATTTCTCGTATTTCGTATTTATGCTCGTATTTGGATTTTGGCACGTATTTTATTTTCTCGACTTGCGGATTTTGGTTTCTCGTAAATGGGTTTGGACCATGGCTTGGTTTTATTTTTGGAGTAGGATTGGTTTGGTTTGGTTTATTATAAATGGAACACCTTAACCTACACTCCTCCCTCAACACACCACAACCCACCCTCATTAAAACTCCACTTACCATTCTCTCACATCATTACTTCTCCATTAATTTCTAACTTCTTCTTCTTCTTCTTCCTTCTTCCACACAACACCACACCATAGGCAAGTGCACCTTGCCATCAAATAAGCACCACTTTTTATTTGTCCATTAACTAGATTAGGCCATGGAGAACAACTTTAGAACTTGACATTTTGTGATTTGGAGCTTTCATTTTTCTAAATCTAGGTTTTAACCATTTTCAAAAATCCTTGGTTTTGATCTATTAAACTTCGATTTTTGCATGTTTTGATGCTTCTATGTGGAAGAGAATTCGATTTTACTCAAGTTAGAACTTTGAAAATCTAGATTTGGTTTTGATTTGGCTAAGTTATGAAGATTTGAAGTTTTTGGTGTTCTTGAGGAGTTCATCTCAGCCTTGGTGAAGGCTCTCGGCCAGTGCTCTTTAGCACTTGACCGTTTGCGCACCCCGGCCTGTGCTCTTTAGCGCATGGCCGATTGCGCATAGGCTCAGCCAGTGCTTTGTGCTGCGCTGGCGCAAGCTAGCCATGCGCAAGCCAGCCATGCGCAAAGTAACCCCTGCGCACTCGACCATTGCGCAGTCCATACTTGCGCAACCAACCCTTGCACAATCCTCCCTTGCGCAATCCAATCGATGCGTAAGGCATCCCCTGTGCCCCTTGACCTCACGCGCAGTCTACTCATGCGCAGTCTACCCATGCGCAGTCTACCCTTGCGCAAGGTAACCCTTGCGCAAGGCAACTCTTGCGCAGCTCTTCCATGAGCAGTACATACCCTGCGCAGCCCAACCCCTGACCCCCTTGCATAACCTACTTGTCTATGATGAATTGTTATTTCTTTAAGCTTGTCTCTTCCATAGTCCTATATATTTGTCACGAACTGATTTTACTTAATATGTTTGGAGTGACTATTGTACATGGCCTGGTATGACAAGGAACTAGCATAACATGACAGTGACCCGTAGTGGTGCACTCCTGACATGACCAACCTGGCATGAATTATCTTGATAACTTGATAGTGGCCGTGGCGGCGCACTCCTGACTTGACTTGACTTGATAACTTGACTTGACTTGCCTTGACACCGTGGGTGTTCCTGCTTGCTTGCTTGTGCAATCCACTTGTCTTGTCTTGCATCATGTCTAGGACGTGACTTCCTGGGTACCACGGCCAGGGACTCGTGCTAAATTGGATTAGGCTAATTATTAGATCAAACTAGGACATGGAGAATTCCCAGTCACAGGCAATCTCGTTATCTGGGCGCTTTAATAGACTTGTAGCTTGCCGACGAGTAGAGCACATTTCCAGCACACTGTCATGTGTTGCACCCTCTAAGTCACCTAAGGGTACATTTGTCTTCCGGGCAATGTACCCACCTATAACTCTCAACCCGTGGAAGGATAACTGGATGGTCTGCAGGGCTTGGGACTGGAAATTCTTACTTGCATCTTGTTAGTAATTAGGCTTGTGATAACCCTAGTTAGTTAAAGTAGTAAGCCATAGTACTTGCTTGGCCGATTGTGAATGAATGGTGTCCAGCTCTGTCTAAGTCTTGTCTAGCCCCTGTACCTGGAAATCTTGATCATGATTGTTTTACTTATCTCTAACGATAAATGGGTAGAGACAGTGAGCTATTCAGGCGAAGGGGTACAATCCCGGTCCTTGTTTGGTTTAAGGATTGTAACCTGGCTCCCGGAATGGTTCCACGTCCCTAGTCGTTTATCGCTCTGTGTACTTTTATTACTTGTACTTCCTTTATTTCTTTATGTTCTGATATGCTGGCTTTTGTTCTTAATTGTGGCCTTCTTTGTGGCACTTGCTCTTTCTGGGGTTTGACCCAGCTGGTTTTGTGTGGCCAGATTTCGGAGCAGCTCCCGAGGATCTACCAAGCTTCCAGCCCAATGGTGAACACTAGACGGAACCCGGGCTACGAGTGGGTTTTCCCTTTTGTTTTCACCCACTTATATGTAAATTTATTCTTTTGAGGCGTTTAGCCGACGAGCACCTGTTAGCTCGATGCACATTTACTTACTGTCTGCCTACGGGCTGTAAATATGATTAACAAATCCTAGGGTTGATCATGTATGACCGAACTCTTGCTAGTCCTATCATTTTGTACGACTAGCTTCATGATCATCCGATATGTAATATTTGGGACGCCTTATATATATATGTATTTGATGCTCTAACAATCTTGTAACTCTGTTAATTGCTTGAGATTGAGACAATAGGCTTGACCTTAAGAGACTGCTGGCTTGTAGTAAACCCTCATATCTAGACAGCCGTGACCGTATAGTTGAGATGTATTCTATTTCAATATACGTAGCTGGCTATTTCTGCCCCCGCTCTCCAGTAATCTGGTTCTGGGGCGTGACATGGTTTAAGTGGTGGCCCATGCAAGGTCTTGTCAATCAAGAAATGTGAGGGTTTACCGAATAGATGTCTCAATCAATATCCGCCCTTGATCTCTGCTCGTATCTTCAAATCCCTGAGAATCTCGACCTGATCACATTGCTTGTATCATTGATCCGTCCTGGTCCTTCCTTATTGTTTTCCTATGTCGTCTTCTTCAGCGGCATTGCTCCCGGACCCGCCAACCAGCCAGAGGAAGCTCAGCAAGCACCCCAGCGCCAGAAAGATCAAGCTCAGCACTCTGGAGTAGCCTCCCGAGTTATGCTTTCCGGAGGCTCAGAACCTCCAGTTCTGACAGCTCCGCCCGTTCAACCAGCTAGACAGGATGAGGGACCTTTGGTAGGGCTTATCAAAGAACTGCTTGCATCCCAAGATCGTCGAGGCGACGCCTTGCACCAGAAAGTTCATGATGCACTAAACCCAGGAGGTCCCCAAGGGAATCAGGCGGCCAACAGTTTCAAGCGCTTGAACCCTCCCTTCTTTGACGGCAGTGAAGATGCGATTGCCGCGGACGCTTGGCTTCAAGATACCGAGGTGGTTCTAGAAGCAGCTAGGACACCTGAAAATAAGAAGGTGGCGGTGGTACGGCTATAATTGTTAGACTTGGCTCGCGATTGGTGGGCAGCTCAGGCCATGGGATTAGCAGCACCAGTCACTTGGGCGACGTTCAGAGAGAGGTTCCAGACGAAGTACTTCGATGCGATGGCACGGTACGACCTGCAGACCAGGTTCACCAACTTGAAGCAAGGAGGTAGGACGGTCGATGGCTATGCGACCGAGTTTTCCAGGCTGAGAAGGTTCGCCCCCACCTTGGTGGCAACCGAATTCGATAGGGCCCAGCGGTTCCAGCAGGGGCTGCATTTAGAGATATTATTAGCTGTGGAGCAGTTCGAGCACCAGACGTTCGATGCAGTGTTGAAGGCAGCTAGGAGGCATGAGTATACCTTCCGGAGAATTGTGGACAGGACCGGATGCAGGAAGCGGTCCCACAACCAGATGCCCCAATCTTCAGTTCCAGCCCCGGCAGCTAGGGGTATAACCGTTGGAACTCCGAGGCGGGCGGCCTCAGTGACGTCGGTTCAGCATTCGACCCCGACGTACCCGCAGCAGCAGAAGCAGAAGCAGCCTACCGCGGTAGGATGTTCTCATTGCGGGAAGCCGGGCCATGTAGTGGCAGAGTATCGTAGGGCACAGGGATTGTGCCTGGCTTGTGGAGGAGCAGACCACCAGATAGGGACCTGCTCGAATATGGGAGGTCCATCATCATCCAACCTTTCTAGTTCTTCGGTGAGAGGACCAGCCCCAGTTCCAGTCCAGCAGCAGCAGCAACAGCAGTATCCGAGGCCATTGGCGCCCCAGGTCCAGGCCTTCCAGCAGCAGTTTACCCAGGCTCCAGCACAGAGTCGGCAGAGGGGTTCCCAGCAGAGAGGACCCGCAGCTAGAGGTCAGGCTATGATGATGACCATGGAAGAAGAAGTTGCACCAGGTGAGGTAGTGGCAGGTACTATTCTCGTCAACACCTTTCCAGTATCTGTATTATTTGATTCTGGTGCATCGCATTCATTCATGTCTGCACGATTCGCGACACAGATAGGATTGGAGCCCGAGTCATTATCAGTGAGGCTCAATATACTTACTGGTAATGGTCTTGTGGGAGTAGATCGAGTGTTTTCTTCGTGTCGGATCGTAGTTAGCGGTAGAGAGTTCCCCGCTAGGCTCATAGAGTTCCCTATGGCAGACTATGATGTAGTCCTAGGCATGGATTGGTTGAGGAACCATTATGCTAGGATAGACTGCCATGTTGGCAGAGTTGTCTTTAGTATTCCCGGAGGGCCAGAGTTCTCATTTTCTAGAGGCGCAGTAGAGCCATCTCCTCCAGTATTGCGGATGGCAGTAGCAGCAGTACAGTTGCCCCGAATAGTTGAAGAGTTTCCAGATGTCTTCCCAGAGGAACTTCCAGGGATGCCACCAGAGCGAGAGATCGAGTTCACCATTGACTTGATTCCCGGGACAGCACCAGTATCAGAGCGAGTCTACAGAATGGCGCCTTCAGAGTTGGAGATTTTGTACAAGATGATTGAAGAACTCAGGACCAAGGGATTCATACGTGCTAGTGGATCGCCTTGGGGAGCCCCGATGCTTCTTGTGAAAAAGAAGGATGGTACATCCAGGCTATGTGTTGATTATCGTACCTTGAACTCAGTGACAATCAAGAACAGATACCCTCTCCCGAGGATAGACGACTTGTTTGATCAACTCAAGGAGGCTTCAGTTTTCTCGAAGATAGACTTGCGGTCAGGATACCACCAGATCAGAGTCAGAGAGAAGGACATCCCGAAGACGACGTTCAGATCTAGGTACGGGCATTGGGAGTTTCTAGTTATGCCCTTTGGAGCAACCAATGCGCCAGCAGTGTTCATGGACCTCATGAACCGTATTTTCACGCCTTACTTGGATCAGTTTGTGATTGTGTTCTTGGACGACATCTTGGTCTATAGCAAGAGCGAAGCAGAGCACGAGCAGCATCTCAGAGTTGTCCTCCAGATTCTTAGAGAGCACCAGTTGTACGCCAAGTTCAGTAAATGCGAGTTCTGGCTCGATCGCATTTCTTACTTGGGTCACATCATTACCAGAGGAGGAGTGGAAGTGGATCCCCAGAAGATTGTGGCCATCGAGTCATGGCCAGTACCCAGCTCAGTGGCAGAGGTTCGCAGCTTCCTTGGATTGGCCGGCTACTACCGACGGTTCGTCTCAGATTTTGCAAGGATTTCAGCGCCGATGACCCAGTTGACCCGCAAGGATGTGTCGTTCGTTTGGACAGCAGAATGTCAGGAATCATTTGAGAAGTTGAAGCGAGGTTTGATAACGGCTCCCATTCTCACACTTCCAGATGGGACCGGAGGATTCACAGTTTACTGCGATGCTTCAGGCAAAGGATTGGGATGTATTTTGATGCAGCATGGGAAGGTAATTGCTTATGCGTCACGTCAACTCCGTGACCATGAGAAGAATTACCCGATCCACGACTTGGAGCTAGCAGCAGTAGTATTTGCACTTAAGTTGTGGAGGCACTACTTGTACGAAGACAAAGTGGAGATATTTACTGATCACAAGAGCCTGAAGTATGTTTTCACCCAGAAGGATCTTAATATGCGGCAGAGAAGATGGCTCGAGCTACTGGTGGACTACGATGTGGATTTGCAATATCATCCAGGGAAGGCCAACGTTGTAGCAGATGCGTTGAGCCAGAGTTTATTTTCTGACGGCGCAACCAGAGCTATTGGCATATCTTCAGAAGATGGGAATTGAAGTGATTCTTCCTTCCAATATGGCCTTGATGGCCAGCCTACAGATTCAGTCCACCATAGTTGAGAGGATCCGGACCGTACAGTTAACAGATTCCAAGATTCAGCGGCTCAGAGCAGAGTGCGAGGCAGGGAGAAGGCCAGAGTTATGCATCCATGAAGATGGTACACTTCGACACGGCACTCGTCTTTGTGTACCCAGTGGAGATATCAGATAGAAAGTCATGGCAGAGGCTCACAGATCGCAGTACTCCATTCACCCAGGCGGCACGAAGATGTACCGAGATATTCGTCAGCACTTTTGGTGGAATGGTATGAAGAGGGAGATAGCCCGGTATGTCTCTCGATGTTTGGTTTGCCAACAGGTCAAGGCTGAACATCAGAGGGCAGCTGGACTTCTTCAACCTTTACCGATCCCAGAATGGAAATGGAAACACATAACCATGGATTTCGTGACAGGGTTACCCAGATCTCCGGCAGGCAGAGATGCTATTTGGGTCATTATAGACAGGCTTACCAAGGTGGCACACTTTCTTCCATTTAGAGTTGGACAGTCGACGGCACAGCTAGCAGAGATATATCTCAGGCAGATCGTCAGACTTCACGGAGTGCCAGTCAGCATAATATCAGACAGGGATACGAGATTCACATCGCACTTCTGGCGCAGTCTTTATCAAAGTTTGGGGACTCGTCTCAAGTTCAGCTCAGCGTATCATCCGCAGACAGATGGACAGTCAGAGCGTACTATACAAACTCTCGAAGATATGTTGCGGTCGTGTATCCTTGACTTCGATGGTTCGTGGGAGGATCACCTGCACCTGGTGGAATTCTCGTACAATAATAGTTTCCAGGCCAGTATCCAGATGGCACCCTTCGAGGCTCTGTATGGTAGGAAGTGCAGATCCCCATTAGCATGGGACGATATCGGAGAGAGACAGATGCTCGGTCCAGAACTGATTTCTCAGACGGTTGAAGTGGTCAGGAAAGTCAGAGATCACCTCCGAGTTGCTCAGGGTCGCCAGCGCCATTGGGCCGATGCTCATCGGCGTCCCTTAGAATTTGCTGTCGGCGACCATGTATTCCATAGGATCTCGCCTACCCGTGGCGTCATTCGTTTTGGCATACGGGGAAAGCTTAGTCCTAGGTATATAGGGCCGTTCGATATTCTAGAGCGAGTAGGTGATGTGTCCTATCGTCTCGCTCTTCCGCCGTCGCTAAGTGAGGTACATGATGTATTCTATGTATCCCAATTAAGACGGTACATCCCGGACCCGAGCCATATCCTAGATCATTCGGAATTGGTTGTTGGTACCAACCTTTCGTATGAGGAGAGGCCCGTGTCTATATTAGACCGGAGAGAAAAGACGCTCAAGAACAAGACTATTAACTTAGTCCGTGTTGCTTGGGGTCATCACTCTCTAGGTGAGTCAACGTGGGAGCGTGAGGACGACATCCGATCGCGATATCCCTACCTGTTTGACTCGTGAGGTATAATGTCTTTCTCATGCCTTACGCTTTCCCTTCCTTGCTTGCATTGTATGATTGTATGATTGAACTGCTTAGGGTAGCTTGTCTGTGCTTAGTATAGCTTGTCGTGGCAATCTCTAGCTCCTTGATTAAATTTCGAGGACGGAATTCTTTGAAGGTGGGTAGAGTTGTCACCCTCATTTCCCGTATTTCGTATTTATGCTCGTATTTGGATTTTAGCACGTATTTTATTTTCTCGACTTGCGGATTTTGGTTTCTCGTAAATGGGTTTGGACCATGGCTTGGTTTTATTTTTGGAGTAGGATTGGTTTGGTTTGGTTTATTATAAATGGAACACCTTAACCTACACTCCTCCCTCAACACACCACAACCCATCCTCATTAAAACTCCACCTACCATTCTCTCTCCTTATTACTTCTCCATTAATTTCTAACTTCTTCTTCTTCCTTCTTCCACACAACACCACACCATAGGCAAGTGCACCTTGCCATCAAATAAGCACCACTTTTTATTTGTCCATTAACTAGATTAGGCCATGGAGAACAACTTTAGAACTTGATATTTTGTGATTTAGAGCTTTCATTCTTCTAGATCTAGGTTTTAACCATTTTGTGATTTGCTTGCTTGTGCAATCCACTTGTCTTGTCTTGCATCATGTCTAGGACGTGACTTCCTGGGTACCACAGCCAGGGACTCGCGCTAAATTAGATTAGGCTAATTATTAGATCAAACTAGGACATGGAGAATTCCCAGTCACAGGCAATCTCGTTATCTGGGCGCTTTAATAGACTTGTAGCTTGCCAACGAGTAGAGCACATTTCCAGCACACTGTCATGTGTTGCACCCTCTAAGTCACCTAAGGGTACATTTGTCTCCCGGGCAATGTACCCACCTATAACTCTCAACCCGTGGAAGGATAACTGGATGGTCTGCAGGGCTTGGGACTGGAAATTCTTACTTGCATCTTGTTAGTAATTAGGCTTGTGATAACCCTAGTTAGTTAAAGTAGTAAGCCGTAGTACTTGCTTGGCCGATTGTGAATGAATGGTGTCCAGCTCTGTCTAAGTCTTGTCTAGCCCCTGTACCTGGAACTCTTGATCATGATTGTTTTACTTATCTCTAACGATAAATGGGTAGAGACAGTGAGCTATTCAGGCGAAGGGGTACAATCTCGGTCCTTGTTTGGTTTAAGGATTGTAACCTGGCTCCCGGAATGGTTCCACGTCCCTAGTCGTTTATCGCTCTGTGTACTTTTATTACTTGTACTTCCTTTATTTCTTTATGTTCTGATATGCTGGCTTTTGTTCTTAATTGTGACCTCCTTTGTGGCACTTGCTCTTTCTGGGGTTTGACCCAGCTGGTTTTGTGTGGCCAGATTTCGGAGCAGCTCCCGAGGATCTACCAAGCTTCCAGCCCAATGGTGAACACTAGACGGAACCCGGGCTACGAGTGGGTTTTTTCTTTTGTTTTCACCCACTTATATGTAAATTTATTCTTTTGAGGCGTTTAGCCGACGAGCACCTGTTAGCTCGATGCACATTTACTTACTGTCTGCCTACGGGCTGTAAACATGATTAACAAATCCTAGGGTTGATCATGTATGACCGAACTCTTGCTAGTCCTATCATTTTGTACGACTAGCTTCATGATCATCCGATATGTAATATTTGGGACGCCTTATATATATATATATATTTGATGCTCTAACAATCTTGTAACTCTGTTAATTGCTTGAGATTGAGACAATAGGCTTGACCTTAAGAGACTGCTGGCTTGTAGTAAACCCTCATATCTAGACAGCCGTGACCGTATAGTTGAGATGTATTCTATTTCAATATACGTAGCTGGCTATGTCTGCCCCCGCTCTCCAGTATTCTGGTTCTGGGGCGTGATAAGAAGTCTAGGATCTCATCCACATACTTGACCTCTTCGATTCCATATTCGAACTATCGTTCGACTCATCGATTGCATCTTGCTTGATTCCTCCTATCGTTATTCTTATCTTCCCTTCGTGCTTGCTAGAGATTAACCCTACTAGTTAGATGTCCTAAACATGTCACGACCCGCACCCTTATGAGGGGCACGAGCACGTGGGTACGTCCAACCTACGCCATAGTATCGGCGGTAGAACGCTGTATATAACGCCTGTAAATACTACGACTAACAGTATAAAGGTACCTGTACAGTATATACTCTCCGAATGGAGGTGACATATCAATACAGTCTCAATCACAGAATAAAACTAAGGTAGATAGCTCAGAAAGAGAACATATGATAGCTGAAAGAGTAAATAAGTCCAAAGTCCAATACAAGCCCAGATATATACAACATCACAAGGTCCCAAAATATAATATAGAAGCTACAGTCTGATAAAGCTAGCTGGATCACAGTCCAGTCAAACCTAGCTAATCTACACTACTCTGTAAGTACAAAATCTAATGGCTCTACTATAAGGCTACGATCCAAGGCTACTCCATCTAACTCGAGCCCATAATAGGTCGAGCAGTCCGACTCAGAATCATCTGTAATATATAATAACGGTATCCTGTCAGGAAAATGAGCAAGTACAAGCATTAACAGCAGTTCCATGTGAATTGACAAATTCTATAAGAGACAGTATAAAGAACTACAAGACAAAGATATATGAAGACTTGGAAACCGTTCGGAAGCCGAGTTACAACCCTTAAACCGAACAAGGACCGGGGCTGTAACTCTTCTCCCGAGCAGAACTTAGTCTCCAAATCAAGGTACAATATAAAGGCAAGTAGAGCATGTGAGTAACTGTATATCATGGCATGGTGAGAAAATACTGAAAGTAGAATAGAGCAGGATATACGATAAAATAAAGTAAATATAAAATACGACTTGAATTATTAGAGCGATATGTGATCGGCTTGGGATAAGTGACAGGACAGGCTATCCACTTGGCCCGGCAATCCGCGGTGACCTCAACGGAAAGTCATGCCGGCCAACCTGGATAACGAGCACAAGGCAAAAGGATCTCGCTACACCCTTCGTGAGGGAAGAGTGGCACGAGCACATGAATAGTGACAGGGTGGCTTGGATCACATAGCCCCTAATAATTCCCCATCCCCGAATAGTACAATGGATCTGGACATGACACGTTATGGCACGTGATTTAGTAAGAGGGTAGCAAATTCCCTTAGAAATTGGTGTCTATACAAGTACAGGGAACAAGACAAGAAGTGTACCAATATACCCAAAAATCTAGGAATAACATCTCATGTCATGATCCAACGTGTACTAGTCCGTAAACTATCGTGACTGAGAATCAAGTAAGATACTACGACTGAATCAGATATAGCAGATATCAAGACAATGAAAACTATCAGTGAATGTACTCGCCTGCTGTCCTGAGCTGTAGGGTATATCAATTCTCAGAGCGGTAATCAGAAACCTAAAGATGAGATACTGTATGTTAATTTAGGTTTAAACAAGTTTAAGAATGATTCACAATGAATGATATAAAATCTAGGTCAAACTAGGTCTCACTGAGTCACACTAAGTCCTGTCAAGTCAATCTAAGTCAAATCAAGTTATATCAAGTCAATCTAAGTCAGACCAAGTCAACCCTAGGTCATACCAGTTATCACAGGTCACAACAAGTCGAAGAAGGTCAAACGGGGTCAAGAGTTGGCCTACAGTTGACTTTTGGTCAACTGATCAACCCTGGTCAACTCTGGTCAACTCTAGGTCAACCCTAGGTCAAATTAGTCAAATATTGACCAACAGTTGACTTTTGGTCAACTGGTCAACTCTGGTTTAGATTTGGTCAAATCTAGACAAAGTGTTGACTCACGGTTGACTTTTGGGTAAAAAGTCAACTCTGGGTCAACCGAACCAAAATCGGCTCAAATATGACATTTGTAGGGTGTACCCAACATGCCACCCAAGTTTCAAGTCAATCCGACTACCCGAACTCCGTATCTTGAATTTACCCGATTACCCCTTTACATTTACCCTTAAACCGTTCTAACTTGACGCCAAGTGGCTTTCCCTTAGGAATTCCACTCCGTGCTTCCTAGGGTAGTAGGGTACTAGCCTATACAACCATTACCTACCAAGTTTCCTAGGGTAAGTGGACATCCAGTCCATCTTACGGTCTGTATCGCCCGTTTACCCGTTATCTTAAATATTTCAAGATACGGGATGGTGCGGCACGATACCATCTCCCCAAGCCCACACGCAACCCTGATTCCAACTCCGAAGCCTACCCACAAAATCTAAATCACATTATCTAGGTTACCTCCAAGTTTCGACGCGTACCGAATCACGGAACTCAAAATCGCCACTTCACTAAAACTCACACAACCACTCACACACACTCTCAAACACCCATTTCCCACACTCTCTTAGGACTAGTTTTAGGGCCATTTAGTGGGTTGATTAGGCGTATATATAGCTAGTACATAGGGGTATATAAATACATATATATGGGTATATAGTGGGGATCTTAGGGGCTAAAAGGGGGGTGGTTTGGGGGTGCTCTGCTGCTCCTACTGCTGCTAACTGCTCCTACTGCTGCTGCTGATTCTGCTGCAGCTGCTGCTGCTGTTTTGGGGAGGGGGGCAGCAGCTCCCTAGGCCCCCCTAGCTACTGCCTACTGCTCTTCTTTTCTCTCCCTCCTTCTAACCCTCTTACTCCCTCATTTCCTCCTCTATTTCTCTCTAAAAAATCTCTCTATAATCTCTCTAAAATCCCTCTCTAACTCTCTAATATATATATATATATATATATATATATATATATATATATATATATATATCACTCACCACATCTAATTCTCATTTCCTTCCCCTCTCTATACTCACAAATACACACACACATATACGTATGACCACACACACACATGTATATATCTACACATATCTATGTATATATAAATGTATATATATATATATATATATTTTTTTTGTTTTATATATATATATATATATATATATATATATATAGACACACACACACATATGTATCTATATATATATGGACACTCACACACACACATATGGACACACACTCTCACATGGACACACACACTCCCACACATACAAATCTACATACACACATACATATATCTCTCTCTCTCTCTCTCTATATATATATATATATATATATATATATATATATATATATATATATATATATATATATACCACTCTAAAGGATAAAATCATAATTAATCCTTAAACTAGATTTTAGGGGAACCTAACAAATCTAGGGTCAACTTGTAGAGAATGGTCCCCTCTCTAATTTATGTGAAAGAATAAATGAAATGGAGAATTAAATGGGAGTTTAAATGACATACCTAAATGAAGATTTGGAGGAAGAAGAAGGAATTGGAAGAAAGAAATGAAGAGAGAAGAAGGAGACTTAGTGAAGAAGAAAGGAGAGGTGGAGGGGTGCCTATAGGGGCCGGCCATGGTGGTCATGGTAGGGGCACTTGTATTTACAAGTTTGCCCCTTCCTAACCCTATATGCAAAATTAATCCAAAATGGGTCTTGAAAAATGCTAAAATTAATTAAAAATGATAATTAAACTTAATTACTCATGGGGGACTAGTCCAAACTCCTAAACCTAAAAGTTTAGTGTGGTGGGCCATGGTTAAATAACATGCTAATTATGGCTCAAGTCGAAATTCTCCGGAGTCCCGAATTAACTCGGAATGCGATAAAATTCGAACCCGACTCCTATAATAATTAAATATTAATATTTATGAAATAAAATTCCCAAAAATATTATAAAATGGAAAATTACCATTTTACCCCTAACTGGGAAAAGTGAGGGTGACAAAACACCCTTAGCTTAATTCTTTAAGTTGGGTAGAATACCCCACGACTTGACACACCCTTGACTATTAAGGGAATACGAATAGTATTATCTAGACCATAGAGACTAGAGGAATTTAACCCATTTGGTCAACCAAGCCTTGGTCAATAAAACCGTAGAATGATTGTATAGGAATAAACAAGACTTAGATTCTTATGACTCTTAGACTAGTCATATTTGTTCTTATTTCATCTACCATCGTGCCTATATTTTTACTATCTAGACTAATGATGCTAATGTAGCCTAGTTTTTGTAAGCTCAATTCTTTATCAAGCTTGTTCATGACATATGTTATTGGATGCATCCACTAACGTATTGTCTACTCAGAATCGGTGCATGATGGTCTGATCAACCGATTGCACTTTGGTTCACTTTTATCTATCGTTCTACGTGGATGGGTTCATAGCTAAACTTGTCCTCTAGAGTCCCATCCACGACTGCCTTGACAATTCCTTTAAAATTCTTTTCGGTCGTCCTTGAACCATGTATTCATATTCGATAATAATGTCTTTGAACTCCTTATTGCTTTCGTCTTCACTTATCTTAGAAGGACGAAATCATTGTACTAGAACTTCCTCTAGCCTTCCTATCGATTATGACCCTACCGTATTATTTTTTTCTTCTGTGATCTAGATCGCGATTTCTTACGGCATGATTTTGTTACCGATTGTTCCCCATCGATACCCCCTTGTGTCTTCTCACCCCCTACTAATTCTTAATTTCGAGGACAATTTTTTTTTAAGTTTGGTAGGATGTAAAATCCCTAAATTTCTATTATTTTTTAATTAAATTTGGTACTGATTTAAAATTTTGTATTGTACGTCGCTTAGTTGTATTGTACGTTGCGCACGAAATTTTATTTTTCTTGCTCGTCGAGTGCGAATATGTGCGAGCGTACATATTTTAGAAAAATATTTTTTTTCTATTTTATTATACACTTTCAAAATATTATATATAATTATTATTATTCTTGCTATAAAAAGCCTTTTGTTTTTAGCAGTTATTAATCATAAATAATATTTTATTGTATACTAGGAAAAGCATAATCATGTATGTATTATTTGTGCTTACATATATATTTCATAAATATTTTATTAAGTTTATTTCTAAATATTAATGTATTTTCGAAATTATTATTATAGTATTTTTAGAAAACATATTTTGAAATTATGGTAGCAATTTAAATCTTGATTTAATTTATGGATATGTTTTAAATAGTAGATTAATATCTATATTTGGAATTTGATTTATTTTAATTGATTTTAAAATAAAAGATAGGATTTAATTAGATTTAAATTGGATTTGTATTTGGATTTGTATTTGATTTAATTTAAATTATTAATAGCGTATTATTTAAAAGGGGATTTAAATCTTTTCCTAATCCTATCCAAATTGGGAATTCCCACATCCTATAAATAGGCGGGTACTCCTCCAACATTTTCTCCACAATATTCCTCCATAAATTCTACAACCAAAATGTGCTGTGCATCGTGTCCGTGTCTCCGTCTCTTCCACTATTGTTCCTCCATTACAATTACATTACCCCTTCATCGTGTCCGACACACCGGATCACGATTTCTAAAATTTTATGTCGTGTCCACCAACCCAAACATGACCCAATTACAACAAACCCTAACCTAATAGCGACCATGGCCGGCCATCTCCACCATGCTCAACCCGAGCACACCCCGACCAGCCACCAATGGCCAACCTTGCTACCACCAACACCAAAGAAACCCCGTCACCACCGTCACCGAAACCACCACCGTCACCATCCACCTCTATCCACCGTCCCCCACCGCACAACCCCCAAAACCCGCCCGGCCGAACACCTCGCCACCAGCACCAGTCTCACCATCTCCATAACAGTATCCCAATGCCATCAAAAAGAAATAGACGAACGAAAACCTAGAGGAACCTCACCTGAACCCTAGCACCGGATCATCCTCCACCGTGCCCAAACCACAGCCGTCCCCGTGACTCCGCCCCGCGCACAGACCTGAGCTCCCGTGAGCAGTCGTTTCTGCGTTCGGTCCCTCGACACGCCGCGCTCAGTGGCCGACGTCGGTACCGCCGATCGGCGACGAGCACATCCCTAAGCCCACGCGTCGCCTGGCTTTCGCCCCACGGTGAGCGTCGCCCGTCCAGCGCGCAACCACCGGCCGCTGAACCATCCGCCGAGCAAACCCTTCGCCCGAACCCCCTCCGACTCCTTCGTCGGAGTCGACGCTCGGCCGAGCCAGCCCCCGAAACCCTCTCCGCTCATCCGCCGGCGCCGCCATTTGGCGCCTACTCCTCCGCCTTCCTCTTCTTCCTGCCACCTTGCTAACTCAGCCGCCGGACAACCCCTCTCCGTCGTTCCTCCTCGCCCGCTCACTCTCCTCTCACTCGCTTCCTCTCTGTCCTTCTCTTCCTCCCTCCTTTTCCCTTCCTCTTTTTTCCTTTTATTTTCTTTGAGCAGCAGAGCATCGGTGCTGCTGCGCTATACTCTTCTTTTTACTTTTATTTTGATTTGTTTTTTTTTGTAGTTATTGTTGTTGTTTGTTTATTTTTTTTGGGTGTTTTGTTTCTTTGTTTTTAATTATTTATTTGTTTGTTTGTTTAAAATTCCCATTTTTTATGGTATTAGCTACTGCTTAGAATTATTATCTATTAATACTTATTATTATTATTATTATTATTATTATTATTATTACAATTAGCATTTGTATCTATAGGTAAACTAATAAGAATTTTTTTATTAAACTTTAGTATTAATATTTTGTAATTATCATTAGCATTATTTATATCATTTATTAAATAAATGACTATTTTTCTAGAAGGTATTTTGTAGCAAGCACATAGTTTATACTTAACGTAATCTCAAAATATGGCTCTTAGCCGTAAATAATTTTCCAATATTATTCTGTTTCGCTTATGATATTTTTGGAATTACAAGATATAGGTTTAATATTATTTGACAAAACTTACAGTTCTGCCTTAAAACGACTTTTGATTTTTTCGGATATTTATTGAAAGCATATTTTGACTAATAAATTATATTTCAAGTATTATAAACTAGTTTTCTAAAATTATATAATTATTATTCAATTCATTTATTTTTCGTCCATGACCCAGCCCATCTTTTCTATTCCTTTACCAATTCTATACTACCTTATGTCCACCCTAACTAATTTGACCCTTCTGAACCCAATGGAACTGTCCGTGCCATCAACAGAGGTTCCCTTGTGTAGTTGTTACATCGAAGTCGTAGTACATGCCAAAGTGATTATTGCAGTACATCGGGCGTCCTACCAGGCAAGACACCTTGCCATTTTCTGTTTACTTATTTTAGCTCATATTTCATTCATTTTTCGCTATTTTCTTTATGCAAAATAAACTATGATACATGGTATAACCTGTTAGAACTTACTGTTCATTTATATTCTTGCTACGTATTATTTTTCTTACACATTAAACCTAGATTTAAGGGACCACCTTGTGTGTTGCATTCATTAGCCTTGACACGTTGTACCACGAAATTGTGTGTCGCATGTAGAATACGGACGTGCATGATTGGCTGGCCACCAGTACGTACAAGCCGTGCGATAAGAATAACCGCTAATAGAGGTTGCATGCTTAGTTTGACTTAGCGGTTATAGAGGTTTTCTGTTGTGGATACAACATAGTAGGCATTGGGGGGAAGACAATTCCTTAGCGTATGGGCTTCGATGCACTTTTCCTTGTGACCCGGATTCTTCGCTGGAGATACGGGGTTGATGACCCATGATTACTGACGGCCACTAACGTTCTGCGGAACGTTATGCTCTTACTGATAGGGCCTCTGGTGCCCCAAGAGGGACCATGCCGATCCTATTTAGCCAGGGCCCATGCGTAGGAAGGATTGTTCTTAACTATATTTCACTTAGAACAGTTAGGCTACCTTATTCGTTAGGTATGAGTACTTTTGGTTTAAGTACTTGTATCTGACCGTGGCTTGGAACAGTAACTTGTCACGGATTAGTTCGTCACATCTTGTCCTTGTTTGGTTGTAGGTGTGACTTACTACTTCGTTGAGAAGGTATTAAACCTTGTTGGGTCTGGATACCATATTGGGTTCATAGCATGGAAAGGTACGTCACCGTGAATTAGTTTACCATTCTATGTCCTTGTTTGGTTGGGGGGATTGTACACTCGTTCAATAGGTGTGTATTGGCCCATGTTATAATTCAATTGACTTACTTATTTGAGCAATATTTATTCAGTTTATATGGCATGATATTATGTGCCTTGTTACGTCCCTCTGAGGACCTGGTTATCTCTCCAGGTGTGTGCTATTGTCTTTCGCAGGTGTCTAGCTCTAGCCGTGACCATTGCTATTTCTTCGAGGATGATTGCGCTCGGATCGTCTTCGTTTCACTCACCAAATTCATTTCTTTTCTCATGTATTTTTCCCTTATTTATTGGTAGTGGATTTGTCTCCGCCCAACATATTGTATCAAGACAATTCATTATCATTATATGATTCATTTATTTTGTGTGGATGAGATTAGTTATGGTTCTACTGCATTTTACAGCTTACGTATATTTATTATACGGCTGACATATCTACGTTCCTAGTCCTACGTATTTTGGGACATGGCGTTACAACGACAACGTAGCGACACCCTATTCAAGATAAGGTAATTATTCCTAAGGAACAAACTCAACAACCTCAAGAACCGGTAATATTAAGATGGTCCACCAGAGAAAGGAGAAATATAATTTTGGATAATATTTGTCATATTTCTCTAGGAACGTGAAGAAGACTGTTGATACTGGAAGATGATCTAATCAACTTCCGTCAGGCCATGGAAAGTTCCAGTTCTCAAAGTGGATTGATACAATAAATAAGGAGTATAAGTCCATGCAAGACAATAAAGTTTAAGAACTTATCTCATTACCAAAATATATGAAGTCTATTGGTTGCAAATGGACATTTAGAACCAAGAAGGATTCGAAGGATCATGTGGAGAGGTATAAAGTACGTCTTGTAGTTAGTAACTTTACTCAAAATTTTGGGATTGATTTTAAAGTGTTTTTTTTTTTCTCTTCGGTATCTTTGAAAAACTCCTTTAAAACAATCATAGCACATGTTGCACATTTTGATCTTGAATAACATTAAATGGATGTCAAAACGACATTTCTCAATGGTAACATTGATGAAACAGTTTATAAGTACAACCAGAAAATTTTGTGTCGAAAGACCCAAAGAATATGGTTTGTAAATTAACAAAATCTATTTATGAACTCAAGCAAGCTTCTCGTCAAAGGTACTTCAATTGATTATCTCGTTTGGCTTTGAGATGAACACTGTTGAAGATTGTGTGTATTACAAGTTCAGTGGGAGTAGGAATAATTTTCTGGTTTTGTATATTGATTAAAGTATTCAATGCAAACCAGGTGACACCTCTCGTTAAAGGAGACAAATTCGGTCTCAATCAAGTGTCATAAGGTTAGCCTTAAAATTAAAAAAATATAATAGATTTTCCGTTCTTGATCAGTTGTAGGGAGTCTAATGTATGCTCAAGTATGTACGCATCATGATATTACGTACATATTAGGATGTTAGGCAGATATTTAAGCAAATATGGATGGATCATTGGATAGCAGCCAAACTACCTAAGTAATCAATAAAAAATAAGGAATTATATGCTCTTTGTAGGAGATCGGATAATTCTGGAGATCATAAGGTATTTCGACTCCGATTTTGTTGGATGCCAACACAACAGGAGATCCACATCAGGTTATGCTGACTAATGGAGATATATTTTGGATGAGTGTCAAACATGCACTCATAATTTCTTCCACCATGGCAACAAGGTTTATAATATGTTGTGGAACATCTATTCAGGGAATATGGCTGCAAACTTTTATCACAAGGCTGCGCCTACAGTACGGTGTTGAAAGATCACATAAAATTATGGTGTGACAATAAATCAGTAGTACTGTATTCTAATAACAACTAGAACTTGTATAAGTCAAAGGATGTTGACATAAAAAATTTAGTTGTGAAGGAAAGAATTCAGAATGGTAAAAGTGTCCATATAGCACATTAGGACAAACTCTATGTTAGCAGATCCGCTCATAAAAGCATTATCACCCAGGGTCTTTCATGAGCATACTGCTCATATGGGTGTTATCTTAATTAAGAATATGACAATACAGTGGGAGTTTGTATTTCATGTATTTGGGTGTTATTTGGTTTTGGACACATTTATGTATTAAAGTATTTTGGATATTTATCTGATCAGATATATGAAAATTCAGTTCATTCTATTTTCATTATGTTAAAGTATTGATCTCACTAAAGTTAAGGAGGACCAGTTGGAAATAGACATATATTGATCACATTGCGTGTAATTTCCATGCTACACATCCATGATTGATCTATGTCGTTTAGCTATATTGGTATATGTGACCATTGATGGTTTAGTTACGCTATATGTGACGAAGGCCGCTTTGATCCTATGTTGATATGGTTAATGGACGAGGTTGTTCGGATATACTCTAAGGATTAAGATAGTAATTTATGAGCTCACTAAGATTAACACAATTATAAGGTTACATATGTGGCCCAGTTGGAGATTATTGGATTATTCAATAATATGGGGTCACACATGTAAAATTAATTATGTTGGGCTATCTAAATAATTAAGCCAAATTAAAGTGGTCTATTTAGAAAATTGGCTTAAGGGTATAATTGTCATGGAAATAATGTGTAGATACCGGAGATAAATCTAATTTGATGAGGGGCCAAATTAGAATATCAAAAACATATAAATATATGTATTCATTAGGGTTATGGTCCCCAACTCATACGGCCATCAAAGAGAGGGTTTCTCTATTCTTTTCTATATCCCCATCAACAAAGAGAGGAACAAAGATTTTATTTTTGTTATTAAGGGCCGTAGCGGGTTGGAAAATCAAACCCCATAAAGAGACGTCTGCTTCAAGATCCGTCAAGCAAAGATAATGGTTTCAGGTACGCTTTCACAATTTATTTTGGTTTTCATCTCATGAATCAACAGGTATAATTTCTAACATAATGGGGTAAACGGGGCCCCAGACCGTCCCGTTTCTAGGGGTATGTATCTTTTTTTTATCAATTTTGGAATTTTTTTGCTATTATAGTTTATAGATAATATAACGTGTTATTGTTTAGTAAACAAATTTTAGAAATTTGGGAAGACATAAGGCTTATTTTGTTCTTATAGATAATAGAACATATGTAAATGTTACTATTCTAGAATTTTTTGAACTTTTTTTGACCAATTTGGACTCGTCGGTCGGGCCGGTTCGGACCCATTTCAAACGGGTCGAGCCCGTTCCGGTTCCAATATTTTTTGGACCCGTCCCGTCCCGCCCCGTCAATTAACGGGTCCGGTCCGGATCCATAAATTTTGGGCCCGGCCCGACCCGTGCCCACCCCTAATTTATGGCCCTGACTACTAGATTCTAATGGATGTATGATTATAAATTGGAAGGCCATAACATAACAACTTTTGCACATGATGCATCATATATATCGAAGTTGAGGAACCCATCAAACAAAATGACCACATACCCTTAGGATCCACATAAAAACTTTTGAAGCACATTCTTTTCAAAAATAAGAACATCAAAAGCAAAGTAATCATATACCAATAAGAAGCATAGACACTCGAAAATTGGTCATGTATTGTTAGGATAGGATCCACATACCCTTGGCTTGCATTGACACGAAGCAAAAACCTTGGTAGATGAAAATTTAAAGAAGCATGAACAATAAACTACACAAAAGAGAGCTTGATGGTTAATGACAAGGTTTGTTGGTCAAAACCATATAAATTCTAGGTTTTCTAACATCAGCTTCTAGGTACTAAAATAGAGAGAAAAAAGAATATCAAAATATGACAAGTAATCAGTGTCATTAAAGGCGACCGGTGAGGGGTTTCATATGTGTGAAATATTCTGAATCTCTTATACAATGGGCACCTGACAAAACCTTGGACTGGTTAAGGATACAATTGGCACCTGACAAAACCCTGATAAGAATCTGCTTGGGAAGACAGTGGCTCAGTCTGGAGTACAATGGGGCAGTAGTGGAGTTAAGACCATAACAAGCTTTCCTTAACAGAAGCATTTATTTAGTAGCATCATTTCTGAAGACTTTATACTGATATACTTAGCTCAGTTCAGTATCAAAATTTAGCAGCACAAGTATCAGAGCTTATCAGCAAAAGCAACAGATAGGTCTTAACCACCACAACGAATAACCTCCACATCAATACTGAATACTGCAGGATACGTACTCTCATCTTCATCATTGCCACATCACCTCAATTCTATTATCCAGCTCATCAATTCGGTTATCAGCTCAGTTGTACTAAGAGGAGGAGGACAGCTACCAAAGAGGGCTATAAATAGAAGAAATGGGATATGGAGAATGATATTTTTTTTCCTTCAGTTTCTAATTAGTTTAGATCTAGTTTTTCTCATTTAATAGTGTAACCCAATTTTCTTTACAATCAATAGAAATCTTCTTCTTCTCCAATTAGTTTTCTTCCAATTAACCCCAAAAATGTCAAATTACTCCAAATATTTTCCAATTTTGGATCTGTCACAATTGGGATCGTATCAAACCCTGAGAGAAGTATTGAATTGAATCTACAGATGAGGATAAGGCCCAAGCACAACCTATAGCTGGTTACTGAACTACTATTAATTCCGAAACACTACAAGAAAAATTATGATTCTTGACGGTTTATACATTGACGGTCGTCGAAAGCCGTCAACAATAGTGGTTATCTTGACGGATTTAGGCTTACGTCAAGAGATGCCATTTTTTTTGTAACTGTAGCAATTTTATAGCATGTATGTTGACGGTTTCGAAGGATCCGTCAAGAAAGAACATTTTTTATATTAACGATTTGTTGATAACCGTTAAGTAATGCATGTACGAAAAAAATTACCGCTATTTTTTACTGCCATTATTATAATTATTTCAAATTTTTATATCTATTGGCGGTTATGATTTATTTTTTATTGGAGAGCACAATAATTTTTTCCCGATCTCTCATAAACTCTCCCTAATCAATAACTCTCTGCTCTCCCTTCCCCTCTCTCTCTCTCTCTCTTTCTCTCTGCTCTCCCTTCCTCTCTTCCTTCTCTCATTCACAGCAGATGGAAAAGGAAAGCCCTTCTTCATCCTCTTCTTCCTCCTTTCTCTCTCATATAACCCTAATCCTCAAATCCATCCGATGTTATCGCCAAACCCTAACCCTAAATCCATTGAGGGCTTTAATTTGAAGCTTCCAGAGAGGTGGGGTTGACTTCTCGGTACTGGTCGACGAGGCTGGGGGCACGTCGACGAGAGGGACGACGAGCATGACTTGGATTGGCGCCAACAAGATCTACACTGATCAGTGGTTCGTCACCGACAGTGGTTGTCGAGAACACTCGGAGGAGGCGATGGCGCATCGACTTCGAGCTCTGGCGGGTGATACAGGAGCGTCTCTCGGTGAAGCACCGATGAGATCGGCTTCTCCATCGTCTACTCCTCATCGTGTTCCTCAGCTCTCTTTTCTTCAAGTCGAAGAGGATGAACGGTATATAGCCCTTCAATTTTTTATATTAAAATCTTAGGCATTCTTCAAGCTGAAGAGGATGAACGGTGGAGCACCGATGTTGTAGATTTGTCAAGGAGTAGAAGAAGGCCATTGAAGAGTGCAGGACTCGAGACCAAGAGAGCAAGGGATTAGGAAGGGAATGAGTGTTAAATGTGAGGCCGACAGAGAGGAATTTCCCCTTTTGAATGCATGAGTACCCCGACAAGGTCTCGATCAGGCCCTGCATTGGCCTACATGCCAGTTGGACAGGGACTTAAAAGTCCCTGTAGGTGTAGACATTGGAGTCTAGGAAAGGCCATATGTGAGGGAAATGGTGAAGTATAATCTAGAAATTTAACCATGGGATAGGAGTTATTGTATCTAATAAAGATATAGGTATGTGTGTTTCTATTTGAATATTAACTATGCATGTGTTAGATTTATATTCAACCCAACTGAGAGTTGTGTTTAGCAGGGGACTGAGTTAGGATAGGATGCAGTCTTTAGACGACTGAATTAGGGGATGATGTTCAAGGGTTAAGTGAGGGCAGGCCAATAGTAGTAGGTGGAACTGTAGTATAAATGTTGTCTTATAGATTGTAGGTGTCCTATATATCGGAATGATGTTCAAGGGTTAAGTGATGTACCTAATTTGGAATAGATTGTAGGTGTCCTATATATCTATATAGGGTATATACGTTGTCTTATAGATATATTGTATATGTGAATGGATGCATGTGTGAGTTTGAGTAGTTTCTAAGAAGGGAAAATAGGAAAATGTTTTAGGAGTTAGAGGGGATTAGCTAATAGAAAGTAGATGAATTGAGGGTTTGATGCTTTGCATCAGTCCTGTTAAGAACTAAAATAGAGGGGTTCTTTTGTTCTAGCTGCTTTTATCAAAGTTTTTCATTCTAACTACTATGAAAATTTTAAATTTTAGATCAATACAATTATTTTTATACATCTAGAGCCAGGTAGTAGAATTATATCTTTATCTTTCGTTATGCTGGAAACTTGAACTTCCTCATATATGTGCTATATACATGAAACTTCATATTTTAAAATTGAGACTGTATTCTAAAATAATCTTCCACCTATTAAGCTACGAAAAATGCAACATATGATATCCAAGTCATGCACTGCAGAACTACACATGTATGTTTCTAACTTGTCACTTGTACGGGTGATTTATTTCTTGATTTCTCATATGCTTTTACTGGTATTGCTCTATTTATGAACAAGTTGACAACAATAACTCTTGTTTATGCCGCAAGCAAGTATGCCAAAGCAATACATCCCACTCTTAGGACAACCGATTGCTTTATACAGGTATTGTTGTTCCAAATGTCATTCTAGATTCTATAATTTTGCAACTTTTTTAAATAATGAAGTTATGACATATTGTATTATTCTTTTCAATGTTCTAAAGTTCAATTATTGGCAATTAGTTGGCCAGGCGATTGGCTGCGTAATCTGATTAATTGGATGTCGGATAAGGAAAATTTCTAAGGGCCACATACTGTGAACGATTGACCATATAATCCTATAAATTAAAATCGCTCTTGGACCAAGCGCATAATGAAATAACTTAATATAATACTGTTCATTTTGTAGTTTTTTTCACTTTCTCACTACTGGGAGAAGTGAAGGAAATAGTCATAGTGCGTGATCCTACGTACAAGGATACATTTGAAGGTTATAAGCCTTTTCATTTGCGCTTGGCTTTTCAAGCTCATTTATAGAATGAGCTCCATTAACACCGCTGCTGATGTCCCAGATGCTAGCCAGGAGATGCAAGTAAATCTTAAGTTTGCATCTCCTGGGAAGGAAAGACAAGATTCAGTTTTTAATGGATTTCAGGTGAATGCAACAGAAATGTACTATCTTCCTTCAGTACTCCATCAAAACTTTCTTTAAATGTGTAGAAAGTTGGTACAATTCTCTCACTTTTTTTGTCATCATTATATTTTTAGGCCCTAAAAGAACATCATTGCTGATTTGATTCGTCTCCCACCTTATCCTGAAAATTGTTAAGTTTCCTGTTCTGAATCTGTTGCAAGGCTTCGATTTATGACACATACTACTCTTTAGACTGGTTGTTTCTTTCTCTTCTCACAACATAGGTTACCCTAGGTTTTCTAACTTTTTATGGCTAACTCTGTAATATTTTCATATGATATTATCTCAGCTCCATCTCTATCTGATAATATACAAGTTACTATAAAATATAAATTGATCAGACATCTTTTTCTTTGTCCTTTTACAGTTTTACTAGCCAAACTCTGAACTTGGCAAGATAACTTGTTGTCTACAACAGCAAAGGTAGGTTAAGGGTTTTCCCTTTTGGGCTCGATCCTTGTGACAAGTGCCAAGCATTGGGATGTCAGTTTGGGGCAGCATATGGCATTGCACTGCAGTTGCATTGGCAACTTGCTTGCAGGATGCAGTGTTAATTTGCCATGCCAAGTGCAACAATGCACTTAGCTTGTAGCAGTAGCAACTGCTATTAGGCATCTGCAGAGCCTTGTTTGGCTTTGTCGTGCCTAGACAGTAGCAGCACAGGCCCAGGCAGCTATGGCATAGCTACAGTGCAGCAGCATTGCAATGCAAATAGTAGCAGCAGCAATATGCAGTGTGGCTCAGAGTTAGGCCTTTTGGATTTGGCCATTGGCATGTAGCATCAGGATATTGCTAGTATCCTATTTGTTAGTTAAGATTTGTGGGGGGATCAGTCAGTCCTTGGACTGAGTGGGATAGCTTTATTTTATTCATATGTAAAGACCCCTTTACATTATCCTAGGTAGACACCCCAACAATCAGCCTTCTTTGCTTGTCATGTTTGACACATATCCCGTATACTTGCAACATAGCTTCAAATTGAGGAATCTCTTCATTCCATTGTAGTTATTTACATGGACCAATTGTTGGTGAGTCGACAGATAAATCCTTAATTAGAATTATCGTTACCTTAACTACTTAATCGTGCTGGACACAAATATTTACGGTTCACTAATTAACATTGTAAAAGGTTGGTACTCTTTCTTTGGATGTTGTTTCCTGGGTTCAATTCCTATTAAATTATCACAGGTTAAAGTACTAGCAACTATGAATATAGAAGATGGAATTAGCTACTGTGCTGAAGAATTTAAAGTCCAAAATCTGTATGGCTCTTCAATTTTCATGTAATACAAGTTATCTTGATATGCATGGAACGAAGCTTTTCTTTCTAATATATATATATATATATATATATATATATATATATATATATATATTGTGATATTATTTTCTGAAAGCTGGAGGTGTTTTCTTGGACGCAACACAATGTATCCGGCAATATTTGCTTGTGCATAGCTTTCTGCTTCTCATTGATGTTGTTCATATCCATCTTTAATTTGTCAGGTCTGTACTCTAGGTCACCAATACATACATTAGGAATAAGTAACTTGTTAGTGTTTCTGGTGGTGTAGTTTGAAGGGATTAAGCCCTTATTTGAGATGGGACCACCAGTCATTTGATGCCCACATGTTAGATAAATTTTTTTGGGTTTCATGCGACGACATCAATCAATCTGCTTAACATGGTACTGAGGTTACCTATATATGGCATGACTACGTGTGAACTTGTTGGCTATGGATTCTTTCTTCATCCTTTCTTCGATTTGCATCATTGGACATAAAGGCAGGCCATCTCCTTTTAGGCTCATTGATTTCTCCGAGACACCTTTGAATTGACATAGCCCTATTTACGACACAAAAAGAAAATCACCTCAGTTTCTTCTGCACAGTGTTTTGCTTCTTTATCCTGCGACATATCCCTAGTTTTATCGAGTACACATTCATCTTATGCACCTCAATTTATTAACACTAATATTAACATATGACAATGTCAACCTTAGAAGTATGTCGTGATCATAGATCTTTCAAAGACCATATGGGGATGCATCAAAGCAGTACGTTATGTTTCTTTAAGGAATTCTATGTTCTCTTTTTTTGCAAATGCTTATGACATGTATTGTTTTGATGGGTATGCTACGTTCACAGTATCGGTAAGAGTCGATATCGGACTATAATTTTGGATAATTTTTCTCTCTTTAGTGCTTCCTGATGGGTATGCTAGGTTCAATAGTTTACACCTTGCATTTGACTATAGTCAACAGATTACATGTCTTGCAATGGATTAAAATCTCTTAAGTTATGTTTAGTCATGCAAGGGGGTGGAGTAAAGGCTCGAGAAGATTTTGGTCATTATTTTCTTTAGAGTATCAGACCATGGATTGTTGTCTTGCATATCCTTACTGTTCAATTGACCATACCTCTTTTGGGTTGCAGTAGGAATATCATACTGTCCAGGTTTGGTTTGCTGTCCCCTACCACATTTAGTGTGTCCTCAATGAGAAACTTTACATGATTGATAATTTAGCTAGCCTTCAGATTCTTTACATGATTGATACATTTTTGTGAATTATAGTTTCAATATGGCTAGCCTTGCAGTTGTTCTCAAGTGATTCAAATTGTCTCCAGTTCTTGTATGTGCAGTAATAAAGTCAAACTGTATTGATAATTCTGTAATAGTGTGTTGATACTTTGTGTTCTTGTTCTCTCAGGAACTTGCTGAAAAATGAAGGGCATGCATACTGTGAATAAGGGAACGCTGTGGATATGGAGGGATGTGCTCCGATAAGGTTTGCTACTTTTTTGTTTCATTTTGTAGTGTTGGTGGATTATGTTTTGTAGTGACAAGTGATAGATGTTTGTGGTTTGGATGTTTAAGTGGTATAGAAACAACAGATGTGGGACGTGTACTTTTTGGTTAGATTACGTTGTGATTGGACAAGTGAAGAATACATATGGTGGGATGTGTATTGAAAATTTTTGTTATATGAACAATACAGTTTGTTAATATGAAATTTGGATTTTATAGTAATTTGATGTGTGTGGCTTCTGGATTGATATTATGTGTGGTTGATGAATATTATATAATTCTTGACGAAATTTTGGCATGCTTCTCTTGACGGTACTTTGGATATCTTATCATGACTGTTGTCAAACGTCAACTTTAATTCATATCATGCTGCAGAATAGCCGTGAATTACTGCTTTTCATGACGGGTTTTTTCCGTCAAAACAAATGTTTTTATTGACGGCTAAAGACCGTCATCTCGGCCGGAGTCAAGAAAAGTTTTTGCCTACGTTGACGGTTTCTAAAAACTGCTATCTTGACAGCTAAAAATAGTCAAGAAAATTACTTCATATGACGGCCAAAAATCGTCAAGAAAAGCCATGTCAGCGACCGTCAAGAAAAGGGGGGGTCTTTTCTTGACTCCGGCCTACTTGAAGGATATGCAACCGTCAAAATACCCATTTCTTGACGGGGAATCACCGTCAAGAAAAACCTTTTTCTTGTAGGGAAAGAATTTTCCTACACGAGTCTACAAAAGATATAATAGGCTCTCCTCTACAGTTTTGGAATAACACATGAATGTTCAGAATGTACATCCGCATTTAAAGAAAAACTTGGATTATATCCATATATCAGATCATAATTGTGGACTGGTGATTTTATTGCTACAAGCAATTTTTTTGTTAAATTGCTGTGATATTAAATGTTTTTGGGCTGTAGACTCATTCTAGATTGCAAGTGTGGAAAAGCAATGAATTAAAAGCAAGCTGAAACCTTATATCAAATACCTCGATCAGTAATACCTCCAAGCAATCAAACAAAAAAAAGTAATATATATCAAAAAATTCCTCGATCAGTAATACCTCCAAGCAATCGACACCGTGAACGATTTCCAAACAAGCCATAGCAACGGAAGCCCCCTTCCTGTTGCAAGAATCCTCATCGACCGAAGCCAACAAGTTGAGATCGAGCATCGCCATCGTGTTGCAATCTAAGGTTTGCGGTGGGATGTCGTGGGGATTGATCTAGGCTTTCGGAGGGTTGGGAGGAGTCTAGTGTTAGGGTTTGGGGCGGGTTAGGAGTTTCTAGGGTTAGGGTTTTAGGTGGAAGGAGGAGGAGGAATTTGGGGGTTTTACGGGAAAGAAATGAGAGGAGAGAGAGAATGTGTGTGTGTGTGTGTTTAATGAGGGAAGTCTACAAATTTTCGGGCGGAAAGGGAAAATTGAGCAGGCAAGCATTGGTGGAAAATACTTTTGGAACCTTTTACAACGTTCGAATGTAAAATTGTTGTAAAAGTATGAACTATATATAACGTTTAAATATAAAAAAGACATCATAATAGGCCAAAAACTCTTCAGAACCGTCATATTATGTGCGGTTGCTGAAATTCTCTAACACTTATATATGAACCGTTGTAATAGTTTCTTCTCAAGCGTTATAACAGGGTATTTTTCTTGTAGTGTGTGTTCGAACCTGATCTTCATCAAACCTAAACTCTACTGATCATCCGTACTTGAATTACGATTTCTTTGGTTTACTAGCGGTGGCTGAGATCGGGCTTAAAATAGTTTGTGTTTATTTCTAATCGTGCCTAAATGACTTGAGTTTATTCCTAAATCGTGCCTAAATAATATTGCCTTATTTCAATTCTATCGTGGCAAAATTATTAGTCGTGCCAAATACTTTCAAATTGATTATCTTGGCCGTGTCAAAGCCATCGTTCTTTGATCGTGCCTAAGTTATTGACTAAACTGTTAAATATGTTTCGATCCCCCTGCCAAACTTAAATTTCGAGGACGAAATTTTTTTAAGGATGGTAGATTTGTAACCTCCGTTAACTGAATTTTAGATTTTTTTCAAAATTTGGTATTTTTATTTTTTTCCTGAATTTGTTTGAATTTTTTTAAAAATAGTGAATTTTAATATTGAGTATATTTTCGATCGTAAAATGCTATCGATATATTATTGGGAATTTGGTTTGAAAAAAACTATATTTTATCCTAAATAACTTCATGTCCATTTTCTAAATTTTTTTTATAAGTTATAAATATTACTTTTATATAGAGAAAAAGATTTCTCAAACTTGATTGTAAATAAAGCTACATTTATAACTATTTGGTCTAATCCTGTATTTTAACTAAATTATGAGTTACATATTTTTCTTCGTGATCGACGAAGACCATTTCGGTCCTAGTACTAGCTGTCACGACCCGCACCCTAGATTAAGGGCACAAGAAGTGAATACGCCCAGCCCACGCCGCAGTATCGACGGTAGAACGCTGTCCTAGGTCACAACATCTAACAATGTAAGGTACCTGTACAGTTTATATACTCCAAATGGAGATGACATAACAATATACAGTCTCAATCACATCTAAGGTAGAAGAATGATAGATAGATAGATAGATAGATAGATAGATAGATAGATAGATAGATAGATAGATAGATAGATAGATAGATAGATAGATAGATAGATAGATAGATAGATAGATAGATAGATAGTAACTCAAAGAGAACAGTACAATAGAAGAAATAAGTCTAAGTGTCTAGGATAACATAACATCCAGAATATCAACCCAATATACAAAATAAGTCTAAGGGTCTATACATCTCAACATCTCAAAATACAACTCAGAATGTGAGACAAAATAATAATATAAAAATGACTATCTAGCTAAACTAGCCTAGACTACTGGGGCAACATCCTTAGCTACAGGTGGATCCTGCTGAGGGTCTACATCACAAGAGTCATCTAGACCTGCTCCATAATATGTAGTCACCCATGCCTCATCCTCGACCTCTGTAATATTTTCAACAGGTCCAGTCAGGACAGGAACGAGCATAATACATCTCACACAGTTCATATCAGGTTAGGAAATACAATACAAGCAATAGAGTAAAATACAGGAAATGCTGAAAGGAAATATATGCTGTAAAAGAGATAGCTGTAAAGGAAATATCTACTGTATATAGAGAACTGTAAGTGGCTTGTGATGTAGAGTACAAGATATGCATGTGAATGGCTATAATTTATATATGATTACACTACTGAGTTTATACATAATTACACTACTTTGGAATTATTCACATGACTACTTCTACTCCCCCGTTTCCCCAATCAATACACAAGGATCTAGACAAGTTACGTTATTATACATTACTTTACATGAGGCTCATAAATGAGTATACGTGAAGTTATATATAAGGGCTCAGTGAACATGAGAGTACATGATCACATGAGTATACATGCATGATGAAAGCATAGGAGTACATGATGAAAGTGAAACACACGTAACATGAAGTACCCGATACTCCCGAGAGGGATAACATCTCATAAAAAGCTCCATATAGTACCAATCCGTGTTACCAACGTGAAAGCATCAAGTAAAATAATCTAGAGCGAGAAGTAAAGCCTAAACAAGTATGAAACGGTCAGAGAATGTACTCGCCTGATATCCTGAATGACTGGTAAAAATGGATGTCTGGACTAGAGTAACTGGATCCTATTTAGAGCAACATAGGTCACAATATATCCACAATGGTAAAAATAGAGTATACAATGCATACTACATGATTCTAGGTCAATCTGGTCAATAGTCAACTCTTGGTCAACTTTAAATGTCAAACTAGGTCAAACTAGTCAAAGTTAGGTCAACCAATGTCAAACTAGTTAAGGTTCAGTCAAACTTAGCTTAACTAGTCACTTTAGGTTAATCTTAGTCAATTCTTGGTTAATTAGGTCAAGTTTGACCTAAGGTTGACTTTGGTCAACTACCTAAGTCAAGGGTCAATGGTCAAATTAGGGTTAGCCCCTAAGTTGCCATAGGCTAGTGACTATGACCATAGGCTAATATTTCTAGGTCACTACACATAGGTTCCCATATAGCTATCTATAGGTAAACCTACATCTATGTAATATATACATAACCCTCTATATACAATTCAATATATATATATATATATATATATATATAGTGAGAGAGGGAAATAGAGAGAGTATGATAGGAAATGAGAGTGTGCCACACTGTGACAGTGGGGGGGAAAGACCTGATCTCTGAAACAAAGACCATACAAAACACACACACACACACACACACACACACATATATATATATATATATATATATATATATATATATATATATATATATATATTAAAAAAAAAATATATATATATATATATATATATATATGTAAAAAAATATATATATATGTATATACATACACATACACAAGTATATACACTATGTATATACACACTAACACATGTATATACATCACTAATCCCCCCACCAAATCAATTCAAAATTCGTTTTGAAATTCAAAAAGGAAAACTGGAAAATACCAAAAAAATAGAACTCAGTGCACTGTGCACTCGAGAAATGGTAAATCCAATCCCGAGACCAAATCGACCTAAGACCCAAAACTCTTGGTTGGTAAACGTGTCCTCCAGTATCCCCTTGTATCTAGGGTGCCTGCATGCCCACCACGACACGACACGGCGTGTCCAACACGAGAAAACCCAATCGGGTAACACTGACACACACTAACAGTGTACTGTGTCGTACACGTGTGCAATTAGCTCTAGGACACGACACACACACACTCACATCACGTGCTCGTGTCAGTAGGTGCGCCTAGTGTTAGCGCACGTGTCCAACACCCTGATTCGTGTCCACGTGGTCTCTACACTCGACACGACACGCGTATCAGTGGGTAAAAATGTGTGTTTCAGACCGCGTCGTGCACGCGGTCGAGTGTCTCGTGCTCGTGACACAGGACACGACACACCTCGTGCTCGTGTCCAAGTGTCCGTCCAATGATGGGCTACATGTGTGTCACCCTGACACGAAACCACGACACGTGTGCGTGGGACACGGGGTCCGTGTCTAAGTCGATTTTTCAACGGAACGTGCGTGTGTGTGGCCAGTGCGGCCCCGAATCCGTGTCCGATACAAAACGACACATCTTGAAACTTTGGGGGCATGTTCGCAGACATTGCCCCCGTGTCCATGGCAATTTTGGCGTGTCCACGTGCTCTGCACGGTGAGTACGAGACACGTGTGAGCAGGGCACTGTGTGTGTTCAGTGTACAGCGTGTTCGTGTCCATTCTGGACATGGACATGGCACCAATTCGTGCTCAGTCAAGTGGGTACGTGTTCTACTAGTCTAGGATTACCCAAAAGTGTAATTTGTTTTACATTTTAACTAAATTCATTTCTTTGTGGCATTTCACCAAATATTGTTTTTCAACCTTGGATACGTGTCTGATACGGACACCAAATCAAACCTAGTTTCTACCAAACTTGACCCACAGCTAGGGTATACCTATATGCATGCATTTATGAAGAAAAATTACAATATTAACAAAGTTTGTAGGTATTTACCTATTGAGTGAAAACTCAAGAATTTCCAAAGAAAATGAGGGGGGTGTGTCCTCTTCACTTGATGGTGCCCAAGGCTTTGTATCCTACTTGCTAGCCTCCCTTGACACCCTCGAGGTTATAGGAACCCAAGCAAAAGACTTAGGTGAATTTTGAGCTATTTTGAGGAAGTTATGGAGGTTTGAAGGTTGAGGGAAAATTCTTGGTTTTTAATACATGCAAAATGGTATGTAAAGGATTTGATGTAGTTATATAAGAAGGAGGCATGGTAGGGGTGCCCTTGGCCGGCCATGGCAAGGGGGGTGTCCTCTTGCCTTCCTTCATGGTGAAGGTATGGACTTTCATGCCAAAGTAATAGATCTTTTGAGGTTTTCAAGGAAAATATCTAATATGTAAATATCTTAGATATTTCCTACCTTGACTAATATGTAATATCCATCCTCTAGTCTCTAGGTTAGTGGCTGACCTCTAGATTAGGGTAAACTAGGTTAGGGGCTCTCATGACAATAATTAAATAATAGTAATTTACATAAATCCAATAATTCCAATAATTCCTAGTAAATTACCAAAATACCCCTTAGGTTAAAAAGCCCTAACTTGATGTTCTAAACCTATGGCTAGGCTCATATGATCATGGTTAGTCTTTAGGTTAAGTGATCTCTAAGGTTCCACTAATTTAAACCCCCATTGCAAAATTCAACAATCATCTAGTTTAAACTAACTAAAAATTATCTAAAATCATAACATGCATGAATTATCACTAATAAATGATTATTAATACAAAATTTCAAAATTATTCTAATTTCAGAAATGTGGGTGTTACAAGTCTACCCTCCTTAAAATAATTTTGTCCTCGAAATTTAAAGACGAAACTAAAACTGATGAGAAGGATAAAAAATCATACCTAAATGTACAAATAGATAAGGGTATCACTCGTGCATCTCATCCTCCCGTTCCCAGGTGGACTCTCCTGGGGAATGATGCCTCCATGCGACGCGAACCAGGGGTATCGACTGGTTCCTCAATACCTTCTCTCGTCGATCCAGAATCTCAACAGGCTACTCTGGATAACGAAGAGTAGGTCCCACCTCGATCTCGGAATGATCAAGTACATGGCTTGGATCTGCCACGTACCGTCTCAACTGCGATACGTGAAATACGTTGTGGAATCCCTCCAATGCTGGTGGTAAGTCTAGCCTGTAAGACACGTCACCGACTCTCCCGCTGATAACGAAAGGGCCGATGAAACGCGGGCTAAGCTTCCCACCTCCCCAAAGCGTATAGTGCCACGTGTCGGAGATATCCTAAAAAATACCTGGTATCCAACCTAATCACAAACAAGGTCTCAATTTAACTATGATAATCAAACATGGTTAACAAAACACAAACAAGACAACCTAATTCTAATCCTATCTCTAAGCTGTACCTCAAACTCCGAAGGTCTGCGGTGGCTATCGGCCCAATGTCGATGTCTGTCCTGCGCCACGCGAAGTCGATCTCTGATGAGCTTCACCTTCTTAGCTGCATCCACAACCATCTCAGGTCCCAATAAAGCTCGCTCCCCAATATCATCCCAAGACAAGGGTGTACGACATCTATGCCCGTAGAGTGCCTCAAAAGATGACATCTCAATGCTGTCCTGAAAACTGTTGTTGTATGAAAACTCCACTAAGTGCAGAGGACTCTCCCAAGATCCTCCAAAGTTTAAGACACAAGTCCGCAGCATGTCCTCCAGTGTCTGAATGGTCCGCTCTGACTGTCCGTCTGTCTGAGGGTGGTATGCAGTACTAAACTTGAGCTGAGTGCCCAAGCTAATATGCAAGCTCCTCCAGAAATGTGAAGTAAAACGACTGTCCTGGTCCGATACAATGCTCACTGAAACTCCATGAAGTCTGACTATCTGTCACATATACATCTTCGATAGCTTCTCGGTAGACAAACCCACTTTGAATGGCAAGAAGTGGGCCGATTTGGTCAACCTGTCTACTATGACCCAAATCGCGTCCTTTCCTCCTGGAGTACGCGGTAATACTGAAACAAAGTCTATCGTGATGTGCTCCCACTTCCACTCCGGAATGGGCAATGGCTGTAATAGTCCTCCTGGCCTCTGCCTCTCTGCCATTACCTGCTGACAGATCAAACATCTGGCTACGAAGCGTGCTACCTCGCGCTTCATCCCACTCCACCATACATGCTCCCTCAGACCCCTACACATCTTGTTGGCTCCCAGATGTATAGAGTACTGAGAACGGTGGGCCTCCTGCATAACCTGCTCCCGAAAGTCTCCACTGGACACACACAGTCTGGAATCGTGCCTCAATGCGCCATCCCCTGCAAGAGTGAACTCATCTTCCGCCAATCCTGCTTTGACCTGCTCCCTGATGCATCGTAGAGAAACGTCGTCAAACTAAGCCGACTTAATTCTACCAATCAAGTCCGACTGAATCTGAAGGCCCCATATCTGCATCTGCACTCTCGGCACAATCACCTCGATCCCAAGGCTCTCCAAGTCTGCTAACAAGGGACGATCCATCGTCAAACACATGGCTGTCGAATATCTGCTCAAAGCATCGGCAACTATATTGGCCTTTCCTGGGTGATACTGCAGTAGAATGTCAAAGTCCTTCATCAGCTCCAACCATCTGCGATGCCTCATATTGAGCTCCTTCTACGTAAACACGTATTTCAAGCTCTTATGGTCTATAAATATCTCCACGCGCTCTCCATATAAATATTGTTTCCACAGCTTCAGAGCAAAGATAACTGCCGCCAACTCTAAATCATGGGTAGGGTAGTTCTTCTCATGGGGACGTAACTGCCTGGAAGCATAGGCAATCACCTTCCCATGCTGCTGTAAGACACAACCCAAACCCTTCCCCGAGGGGTCACTGTAGATAGTGAACCCGCCTGATCCTGATGGCAATGTCATAATCGGGGCTGTCGTCAACCGCTTCTTCAACTCATCGAAGGCAGACTGACACTCCTCTGACCAGACAAACTCTGCGTCCTTCCGGGTCAGCCTAGACAACGGCTCTGCAACCCGAGAGAAATCCTGGATGAACCTCCTGTAGTAGCCTGCCAATCCTAGGAAGCTCCTGATCTCTGCCACTGACGTCGGTGCTGCCCAAGCCTCAACTGCTGATATCTTTCTTGGGTCGACTGAGATCCCATCTCCAGTCACCACATGACCCAAGAATTCAACTCTGTCCAGGAATAACTCACACTTCGAGAGCTTGCCGTAAAGCTGCTCCTGCCTGAGAGTCTCCAGAACCACTCTCAAGTGCTCCTCATGCTCCCCCTCAGTCTTCGAGTACACCAGGATATCGTCGATGAACACCACCACGAACTTATCTAAGTACTGGTGGAATACCTTGTTCATCAAGTTCATGAACACCGCTCGGGCATTAGTCAACCCAAATGGCATCACCATAAAGTCGAACTGGCCATACCGCGTCCTGAATGCCGTCTTTGGAATATCCTCCCTTTTCACCTTTACCTGGTGGTAGCCTGACCTCAGATCGATCTTCGAGAATACCCGAGCTCCGCTCAACTGATCGAAGAGATCATCGATCCGCGGCAGTGGATATCTGTTCTTTGATCGTCAGACTGTTGAGTGCCCTGTAGTCGATACACATCCGTACCGACCCATCCTTCTTCGGTACAAAGAGTAACGGTGCACCCCAAAGGGAAGAACAAGAGCAGATGAAGCCCTTGTCCTGCAACTCATCCACCTGCTTCTTCAATTCTACCAACTTGCTGTTGTTTACTCGATAGACATGCTGAGAAATTAGTTTCGCACCTGAAACCAAGTCTATCGAGAACTCAACGTCTCTGTCTGCTGGAAGCCCAGGCAATTCCTCTGGAAATACGTCCCTGAACTCTGCTATCAATGGATGTGGAACTGGCTGCTCCTCAACTGAAACTCCACAGAAAACTCCGCTAGTCTGTTCTGCTTGCCGTCGGGAATACACAAACTATGGCTCTCCTGGCGCTCTGAACAGAACTCTACCCCCACCACAATCTATGCTGGCATGGTGCCTGCTCAACCAATCCATACCGAGTACAATATCGTAGTTCGGTAGTGGCATTACGTGCAAACACACATCCAACTCTCGGCCTCCCAAAACTACTCTCTCCGTTCCTTGCAAATATCACGAAAGAGGATAATGCTACCCCCAGTCATGATCTTGCAAGTCCTAGGCAACGATTCAGATATAACATGATGTCTAATCACAAAAGATACTGATACAAAGCTATGGAAAGCCCCAGAATCGAACAATACAAAAGCTGGAATGGAGTCAAAAAGAATAGAACCTGCTATCAGCTCTCCAGCAACCTCAGCATTCTCTGCTGCCATGGCGAAAGCTTGCCCCTGCTGTCTACCCCTAGCCGGATGCTGGTGCTGGGTGAATCTCTGCTGCTGAGTCGACAAAGGTCCCTTCTACTGCCCTGTCGGAGCCTTGGCTCCGCCTCCCTGAACTGATCGTCCCAAAGACATGGGACACTCCCTCAGCTGGTGGTCTCCTGAACCACAGAGTAGACACCTGCTGAGCCTCTTCCTGCAGTCATTCCATCCATGACCTTGCTTCTTGCAGAAAGTGCAACTGACGACTTGCTGCCTGGGTGCCTGCTGCTGGTGCCTCGGCTGCTGCTGCACCTGCTAGAACGGCCTCTGCTGCTGGAATGGCCTCTACTGCTGGTACTGAAAATGAGGCCTCTTGGCCTGTCCTCCACTGCTGCCAGCTCCCTGAGTGTCGCGGCCCCTCTTGAGCTTCAGCTCAAGATCATGCTCAGCCGCCATCGCTCCTGTCAGAATCTCCTCAAAAGTGGCATTCCTGTCACTCCTGGTCAAGGACTTGACCTCCTTTACCAAGCCCTTCCTGAACCTCCTCGCCTTCGCTATCTCGCTAAGGCCCTCCACAAATTTGCTCAACCGGCAAAACTCACCGGAATACTCCTCTACAGTCTGGTTCCCCTGAACCAGGTTCTCGAACTGGGTCTCCAAGGCACCGAGTGCCTGATCCGGGAAAAACTTCCCCTTGAAGCGCTCCTTGAAAGCTCCCCATGTCTGTCCTGGAGTTCCTACTCTCGGGTCCGTCTGATACCCGGTACCGGTAAGATCCCGCATCTGGCTGGCTGCAGCCTCTATCTGGAGTCCGGCTGGTATCTCCGCCAGTCAGAAAATCTCCTCGATGTGCTCAATCCAGTCATCAGCATAAAGAATCCCCTCGGTCCCGAAGAAGTCCCTAGGGTTCATCTTCTTGAACTCCTGAATGCCCGGAATCCTCTGCTGTCGCGGCTGTCCCAATCCTTCCTGTAGCTGGACAGCCAACCTCTCCACCATCGCTCTAGCTAGCTGATGGGCCTCATCTATGCCCCTGGTAAAGTCTGCTGCCTGACGCTGCTGCTGGGCCTGCTATATCTCAAGGAAATGCTGGAAGTATGAAAGCATCTGTGCAGCATCCACTAATCCAGATGGCATCGGCGGCTGGAACTGCTGCTGGTGCTGCTGAAACTGTGGCTGACAAAACTGCGGGAAAGGCATGTCTGGGGTAGCTGGGATGGTCCCCTGAATAGATAGAGGTGCACCGCCAAATGTGGCAGAAGCTTCCACATGAGCTGGAGTAAGGGGGCTGTGGTCCCCGGGTCCTGGTGAGCTGGACGAGAGGTGGCAGACCTCTCAGTGGTGTCACCTGGACCGAGATGATGCGATCGTGTCTCCACCATCCTGAAGACAGATCAACAAGAAATCAATACGGAGAAGAAACGATATAGTCAAAGGTACCAGTTTATTTCAAAAGAAAGACAATATCAGCAAGAATTTAGATAGCAGGGATTTAGATAAGAATTATTTTTCATAATGTGATTGAGTACCTCAAAACTACATCCTATATCCTACTGCAGGCTGTAGCGATACTCTAGTTCGAATACCACCACATAAACAGACCTGCATGGGCCACCACTAAAAATGTGTCACGACCCGTACCCTAGAATAAGGGAACAAGAAGTGAATATGCCCAGCCTACGCCGCAGTGTCGGTGGTAGAACGCTGTCCTAGGTCACAACATCTAACAATGTAATGTACCTGTACAGTTTATATACTCCAAATGGAGATGACATAACAATATACAGTCTCAATCACATCTAAGGTAGAAGAATGAAAGATAGATAGATAGATAGATAGTAACTCAAAGAGAACAGTACAATAGAAGAAATAAGTCTAAGTGTCTAGGATAACATAACATCCAGAATATCAACCCAATATAAAAAATAAGTCTAAGGGTCTATACATCTCAACATCTCAAAATACAACTCAGAATGTGAGACAAAATAATAATATAAAAATGACCGTCTAGCTAAACTAGCCTAGATTACTGGGGCAACATCCTCAGCTGCAGGTGGATCCTGCTGAGGGTCTACATCATAAGAGTCATCTAGACCTGCTCCATAATATGTAGTCACCCATGCCTCATCCTCGTCCTCTGTAATATTTTCAACAGGTCCAGTCAGGACAGGAACGAGCACAATACATCTCACACAGTTCATATCAGGTTAGGAAATACAATACAAGCAATAGAATAAAATACAGAAAATACTGAAAGGAAATATATGCTGTAAAAGATATAGCTGTAAAGGAAATATCTACTGTATATAGAGAACCGTAAGTGGCTAGTGATGTAGAGTACAAAATAGGAATGTGAATGGCTAGAATTTATACATGATTACACTACTAAGTTTATACATGATTATACTACTTTAGAATTATTCACATGACTACTTCTACTCTCCCGTTTCCCAAATTAATACACAAGGATCTAGACAAGTTACGTTATTATACATTACTTCACATGAGGCTCATAAATGAGTATACGTAAAGTTATACATGAGGGCTCAGTAAACATGAGAGTACATGATCATATGAGTATACATACATGATGAAAGCATAGGAGTACATGATGAAAGTGAAACACACGTAACATGAAGTACCTGATGCTCCCGAGAGGGATAACATCTCATGAAAAGATCCATATAGTACCAATCCGTGTTACCAACGTTACAGCATCAAGTAAAGTAATCTAGAGCGAGAAGTAAAGCCTAAACAAGTATGAAATGGTCAGAGAATGTACTCGCCTGATATCCTGAATGACTGGTGAAAATGGATGTCTGGACTGGAGTAACTAGATCCTATTTAGAGCAACATAGGTCACAATATATCCACAATGGTAAAAATAGAGTATACAATGCATACTACATGATTCTAGGTCAATCTGGTCAATAGTCAACTCTTGGTCAACTTTAAAAGTCAAAGTAGGTCAAACTAGTCAAAGTTAGGTCAACCAATGTCAAACTAGTTAAGGTTTAGTCAAACTTAGCTTAACTAGTCACTAGGTTAATCTTAGTCAATTCTAGGTTAATTAGGTCAAGTTTGACCTAAGGTTGACTTCGGTCAACTACCTAAGTCAAGGGTCAATGGTCAAATTAGGGTTAGCCCCTAAGTTGCCATAGGCTAGTGACTATGACCATAGGCTAATATTTCTAGGTCACTACACATAGGTTCCCATATAGCTATCTATAGGTAAACCTACATCTATGTAATATATATACATAGCCCTCTATATACAATTCAATATATATATACACTTATATATATATATATATATATATATATATATATATATATATTTATATATATATATATATATATATATATATATATATATATATATATATATATATATATATATATATATATTTATATATATATATATATATATATATATATATATATATATATATATAAGTGTATATAAAAAATATATATATATATATATATAAGTGTATATACACCTATGGCAACTTAGGGGCTAACCCTAATTTGACCATTGACCCTTGACTTAGGTAGTTGACCGAAGTCAACCTTAGGTCATATATATATATATATATATATATATATATATATATATATATATATATATATATATATATATATATATGTATAAACCTATATATATATATATATAGTGAGAGAGGGTAATAGAGAGAGAGTGTGATAGGAAATGAGAGTGTGCCACACTGTGACAGTGGGGGGGGGGGGGGGAAGGTCCTGATCTCTGAAACAGAGATCATACAAAACACACACACACACACTATACATACACACATATATATATAACATATATATATGTAAAATATATATATATATATATATATATATATATATATATATATATATATATATATATATATACACATACACACACACCATATACATGTGTAAATACACATACACATACACAATTATATACACTATGTATATACACACTAACACATGTATATACATCACTAATTCCCCCACCAAATCAATTCAAAATTCGTTTGAAATTCAAAACAAAAACTGGAAAATACCAAAAAAACAGAACTCAGTGCACTGTGCACTCGAGAAGTGGTAAATCCAATCCCGAGACCAAATCGACCTAAGACCCAAAACTCTTGGTTGGTAAACGTGTCCCCCAATGTCCCATAGTATCCACGGTGCCTGCATGCCCACCACGACACGACACGACACGGCATGTACAACACGAGAAAACCCAATTGGGTAACACTGACACACACTAACAGTGCACTGTCTCGTGCACGTGTGCAATTAGCTCTAGGACACGACACACACACACACACTCACATCACGTGCTCGTGTCAGTAGGTGCGCCTAGGGTTAGTGCACGTGTCCAACACCCTGATTCGTGTCCACGTGGTGTCAACACTCGACACGACACGCGTATCAGTGGGTAAAATGTGTGTTTCAGACCGCGTCGTACAAGCGGTCGAGTGTCTCGTGCTCGTGACACAGGACACGACACACCTCGTGCTCGTGTCCAAGTGTCCGCCCAATGATGGGCTACACGTGTCACCCTGACACGATACCACGACACGTGTGCGTGGGACACGAGGTCCGTGTCTAAGTCAATTTTTCGATTGAACGTGCGTGTGTGTGGCCAGTGTGGCCCCGAATCCGTGTCCGATACAAAATGACACATCGTGAAACTTTGGGGCATGTTCGCAGACATTGCCTCCGTGTCCATGCCAAATTTGGCGTGTCCACGTGCTCTGTACGGTGTGTATGAGACACGTGTGAGCAGGGCACTGTGTGTGTTCAGTGCACAGCGTATTCGTGTCCATTCTGGACACGAACACGGCACCAATTCGTGCTCAGTCAAGTGGGTACGTGTTCTACTAGTCTAGGGCTACCTAAAAGTGGAATTTGTTTTACATTTTAACTAAATTCATTTCTTTGTGGCATACCTTGGATACGTGTCTGATACGGACACCAAATCAAACCTAGTTTCTACCAAACTTGACCCACAGCTAGGGTATACCTATATGCATGCATTTATGAAGAAAAATACAATATTAACAAAGTTTGTAGGTATTTACCTATTGAGTGAAAACTCAAGAATTTCCAAAGAAAATGAGGGGGTGTCCTCTTCACATGATGGTGCCCAAGGCTTTGTGTCCTGCTTGCTAGCCTCCCTTGACACCCTCTAGGTTGTAGGAACCCAAGCAAAAGACTTGGGTGAATTTTGAGCTATTTTGAGAAAGTTATGGAGGTTTGAAGGTTGAGGGAAAATTCTAGGTTTTTAATACATGCAAAATGGTATGTAAAGGATTTGATGTAGTTATATAAGAAGGGGGCATGGTAGGGGTGCCCTTGGCCGGCCATGGCAAGGGGGGTGTCCTCTTGCCTTCCTTCATGGTGAAGGTATGGACTTTCATGCCAAAGTAATAGATCTTTTGAGGTTTTCAAGGAAAATATCTAATATGTAAATATCTTAGATATTTCCTACCTTGACTAATATGTAATATCCATCCTCTAGTCTCTAGGTTAGTGGCTGACCTCTAGATTAGGGTAAACTAGGTTAGGGGTTCTCATGATGTCACGACCCGCACCCACTATGTGGGTACGAGTACATAACAGCGCCCAGCCTACGCCACAATGTCGGCGGGTAGAACGCTGTCCTAGGTCTCATGCATCTAACAGTATAAGGCTAAGCAGTTTATACTCCCCGAATGGGGGTGACATAGCAGAATGTAAACTCAATCACATCTAAGGTAGTGCATAAAGGAAGATAGATAAAACATGAAATCCACAAAGAGGTACATCAGATAGAAGTCTAAGTGTCTAAGATACACAACCCAGAACATCTCAAATCTCAAATACAGTAATCCATAAAAACAACTCAAGACAACTGAAAATAAGCTATAAGCAAAACCTTAGCTATCTATACAACCTCTACTGTGTCTCCTCTAGGCTAGCAGGCAACCTCCATGCTATCTGTAAAATTTTAACAGGTCCAGTCAGGACAGGAGCGAGCACAATATATCTCAACAGATCATAGCAGGTTAGAAAATATAATCATGCAGTAAAGTAAGATACATGAACTGAAGAAATACAGTATGTAAACAGAGAGAGAGAACTGCAATGGAAATATCTACTATAAGTAGAGAACTAACAGTGGCTAGTGAGTCGGAGTATAATATAGACATGTAAATGGCATAGGTTGATTCTGATGCTACACTATGGAAAGATTCTGATGCTACACTACTTGGATAATATTCACATGTCTACTTCTACTCCCCCGTACCTCCAATCAATACACAAGGATCCAGCCAGGTTATGTTATGATTCATGTAACGGCCCCCGAAGGGTGGTACATGATAGTCCCATAAATGGAGATTCTAGGAAGCCTAATAAATGGGAGGATTCAAGGAAAACTCTGTGATCATGAGAGTACATGTCACAAGTGATCAATGAACCAAGAAGCATAGTGATACACAATGTAAGTGAAACGCACAGAACATGTAATATCCGATGCTCCTGAAGGATAACATCTCAAGAAGGGATCCATATAGTACCAATCCGTGTGACCAACGAGACAGTATCAAGTAAAGTAATTTTAAGCAGGAAAATAATTCTAAGCAGGATATGAAATGATCAGAGAATGTACTCGCCTGGTATCTGAGTGTCCGGATGAAATGTACTGTCCGAGGAGAGGTGTCTGGCTCCTAATCAGAATAACACAAGTCACAACAAGTCTAAAATGATAACAAGATGCAATTCAATGCATTCTACATGAATCTAGGTCAATCTAGGCCAAAGTCAACTCTTGGTCAACTCTGGTCAAGCCTATAAGTCAAACTAGGTCAACTATGGTCAAACTAGGTCCAACAAGTCTAAATTGGTCTAACTAGTCTAGATTAGTCTATACTAGGTCACACAAGCCTATACTAGCTAGTACACACCACTACAAGGCTATGCAAGCCTGAACCAAGCCTATCCCAACTATATCACAATATCACAACATAGCTATATGCTATATAACTAGCATACATTCAAACATGTCTAATTTATTTATCAATATACATATATATTTAGATACATTACATTAGGCATTCAATATTATATATATATATATATATATATATATATATATATATATATATATATATATATATATATATATATATATATATATATATATATATATATGTAGGCTACCTACATTGTATATACATTAACTTTACATATATACATTACATACATTTATAGATATTCACATATAATATATATATATACATACATGTTAGGTTATAGTTTATATTCATTAGGAACATCACATATATATATATATATATATATATATATATATATATATATATATATATATATATATATATATATAGGCTCAATACACTATATATACACACTACATAAATAGATATACAATAATATATATTATGCATATGAATATAGAGAAAGGGAAGGCATGTGTGTGTGTAGGCATGAGAGTGTGTGAGTGATACACTTGTGTGTGTTGAAGCTTGTGTGTGTGAGAGGAGAGAGTGCAAATCAGTGTGTGTGACTGAAACAGTGCTTGCACAGTGTCATTAGGAAACAGTGAGTGTGCAGGAAAATGTGTGACAGTGATGCAAACAGGGAAAGGAAGAACCAATTTTATTCACAAATCAGTTTCAGTTTCTATTGGAACTTCAATGCCTCATTTCAGGTTCAATACACAACCAAACAACACAAAAATTGAACCATAGCTAGATTATAAGTACGAGAATAACATTAGGGACTTAAACCAATATTTAACAGCAATTGAAAGGGTAAAATAGATTGCCAAAGTTCAATTTTCAAAACTGGGAAAATACAGAACATGATATGGTTTCAGAAATTTAGGGTAAATGCTAAATACCAATCGAAAACAAACTAAAATGCCAAAATAAAGGTTGGTAAAGAATACCCAACAAGTGTTCGTATCCCAGAGGGTGTCTCGTGTCCACCACAATGTGACATGATGTGTCCACACGAATAAAACCATTCCAGTACACAGGACACTGCACAGCAGTGCACTGTCTCGTGCGCGTGTGCACCTAGGTCCAGGACACGACACAGGTGTCCAAGTGTCTCGTGGTCATGTCCCTAGGTTCGCCTAGGGTCCAGCTACGTGTCCAACACCCTGAATCCCCGTGTCGAGTCGCACAGACGTGTCCAGGACAATGTATCAGAACCCGATCTCCTGTGCGCACTGTACAGTGAAAAATTAGTGCAACGCTGATTCCTCCCTCGACACGCCACGTGGTCATCTGAAACTTGACACGTGGCGTGTCAGACACTGCCCCAAGGTGTGTGTCAAGTTTCGTGTCCAGTAGTCGCGTGTTGTGTCCGATACAGCCCCTGAATAGCAGGACAGCGTGTGCAGTGTGTCAACCCGCGGGTTCGTGTCCAATTTCAGACACGACACGACCCTAAAATTGACTCAGTTGAATGGAAAACCATAAGCAAACATCAAACCTAGAATCCTATTCAAATACAATCCAAAATCAAATCGAAATGCCCATTGGGGCATTTCATCAAACACTAACACACAAGGACTGATACGTGTCTATTTAGGACACGAAAAGGACACGAAACCTAGGTCTAGGCATAACTACAGTTAGGGCAGACCTAGGGCTTTCCAAATATGCAAAGAAACTGGAATTTTAATGGTGTTTATATAGATTTACCTATTGGTGTCCAAATACAAGAAAAGCCTCAATTGGAGGGTTATTTCTTGCTAGCAAATAGCTCCAAATTGTCCACAAACTGAGATTGAACACGACAAACAGCAAGTATTCCTAAATTAGAACCTATTACAATTTGTTTGAAGGAAAAAGGAATTAAAATGGAATTTCTATGAATTTCTAAAGTTGGGGATTTACCTCTTTCTAAACTTGAGATCTATTTCCAAGGGAGGCTAACCCTAAATGAAGGAGGCATTAAATAGGGTAGGATTCCCTAGGTGGCTGGCCATAGTGGGTTAGGGTTAGGGTTTAGTGATGGGCTATGGGCCTTGGGCCAAGTTTCACAAGTCATGGATTAAATCCTTAAGTCATGAATCAATGCACCTATTCCATTTTTCCTTATTTGAAAACTAGATTCTAATGGCTAAAATGAGGTTAACTCAAGTTAGACTAGGGTTACTTAACCTAACCAAGGCAGTCACAACTAGGGTTAGCTTCTAGACTTGTCTACCAAGGTCAATGCTAGTCAAAGTCAACCTAGTCAACCCTCATTCAAATAATTCCAAAATAAATCCTAAAATTCCCATAAATTCAAATAAATTATAATAAATTCAAATAACCTTAAAATGACAAAAATGCCCTCAAATTAGAAATATGGTAGATGAAACACCCTAATCACAAGTCATGATTTTAAATAGATTAAAAATGATTAAAAATTACCAAAAATCATAATATGAAATAAATATCAATAAATACTAATTATAATTACAAAATTTCAAAATTATCCTCATTTGGAAAACTGGGTGTTACAATCCTACCCACCTTGTAAAAATTTTGTCCTCAAAATTTAGATGATCGCACCCCCTTCTAGGTCAAACATAGTCAAGGGTCAATCACTAGTCAATTTTCTCAACATCCTAGTACTTGGTCATCCGCTGGTCAACTTCTTAGGATTTTACCTATGCTAGCTACCTAAGTGTTGGCAACCAGAATTTAGCAAAAGAAGAAACTCTATAATAGGCTAGCTCTTAACTTTCCAATCCTATCAAAGCTGATACTATAAATCTCATAAGCTACAGGTTTATAAACACACATTCCCCACATCAAGGACTAACCTATATATATATATCCACAGTTGATACTAATGGGGGTAACATCCCTATTTCCCGATAATCAAGGTCCTAAGAATTTTATCTAAACCATGCAATTTGAAGGAAAAGCATACAGGGTCAGGGCATACTGTAGCAGTTGGAAGTCTCACCTAGGTGCATTGGTCATTCTAGGTCAAAATAGTACTATGGTATCAACACACAAGCAACCTAGGGTGTCATAATTGGGAAGGTAAGGGAACAACAACCATCAAAGTTGTAAGGGTTGTCTACCATCGTATATAAAAATTAGTCATTAACAAACAACTGAGAAATTATTAAAAGGTTACTATTCCATAAAATGGTAAAAATTGAAAATTTAGGCACAACAAATCACAAATAGATTTTTGTCTTGACAAGATCTAAGTTGATCAATTTCGGGATAATTCGAGATTTGGACAAGATGGGGAATCAATGAAATCAAGTATGAGCACGAGCATCCAATGATGAAGATCCAGGTCATGATTAAATTTAATTCAACTGGATACGAATATGAGGTTCATAGGCAATAAAAATAAATCTAAGGAGAATTGTCAAGGCTGTTGCGGATAAAATTCTAGGGAAAGTTTAACTATGTCTCCATCCACGTAGATTAATATGAAAAGCGAACCAAAACGCAATAGGTTGATCAGACAATCATATGCCAGTTCTGATTAGACAATATGTTAGTGGGTGCGCACCCAATAAGATATGTCATGATCAAGCTCGAAAAGGATAAGCTTGTAAACTAAGGATAATTAGCAGCATAGGATATAAGTAAGGGTGGTAGTGATGAACGAAGATACATAGTCCAGATTCTTAACTAAATGGGTCAAGCAATCAAGATAAGGTACAAGGTTAAGCATTTAAGGAATCAAGCAGAACATCATCACATATCGGGTCGAAGGAATTGAGTCAAGGCTGGATCTCTAATTGAAATCAGAAATAATTCAGTATCATGGTAGGGGTTATAGTTTAGCCATTTGACCAGAAAATTATATCAAGAAAATAGAGTACAAGGAGATGGATTTTAGTGGGACATGATATACCTACGCGAAGGTGAGTTCGTCTAGGTCTTGCATACAAGATTTGTTGGAGGGTAACAGCTAGTATTACATTCCGAATGTCAAAGTTACGATAAGGAACGCCAAAGGATCTCAAATAGAAGTGGGGGTTCAAGAGGTGGTAAATAAATGTACAAGATAAGGAAGATCAAGTTAATCATCTATTTCTGATACCCTTAAGTTCATCTGGTCATAACTTGCCAATCGTATCCTTACCTCACCAGTCTCCATATAAAAATTGAACCTTTACCTAAGCCTTTACCATGACTACCGTAGGCAATTTCCAATTCCCAAACATTACTCATGAAGCATAGCCTTCACATTTAGGAATCAACATTAACCATTTATTTAAGTTTCCAAATTCTTTCACCTTGTCTTAAATTTGGCCCGAAACCTCTAAATCCCGTTTACGAATTCCTTGAACTTGTTCAAATGGTTCTCCTCGTGTTATTTAATTTAAATACCTTTAGGCCTTACAAAACTTATCCTCCATCATAAAATCATCTTCCGTATTTTCTTCGACATACACCTTTGAATATTATTCTCCTAAAAAAATTTCCACAACAATATCTAAATTTCTATAACTTTATGTTCCCTCTATCCCTAGTCATTTTCTTGCAATATCTTGTTCAATATCCTTATTGAATGCAATTAATTTCTCTTTTCCATTACTAACCTTCTATATAGCCTTAGGGTAAAACTTTCCAAGAATCAATAACCAGAGTTTCGAGGTTCTCAAATCTAGGTTGACCTTGAATATCCTCATCAGTTTGAATAAACCTATAAACTATCTCAAAACCCCAAAATCTCCCTAAGTGTGATTGTTTCCAGATTGGTAGTATACATCTCCTGATTCTATTCGAGACCTTTACCGCATTTCTATCTCAAGGTTTCAATATTGAACACTCCACATTTTGATTTTCTCTAGATTATCATATAATAATCAGTTATGTCTCCTCTTAGCTACATGATTCACGTCACTTCTTCAGTCTTTTCCAGGCAGAAGATATAAAGATTCAAGGGTTTCGAGGTACATCTGGTAGGGATGATAAGGTATGGGTGATTGGTGTAATTAGACAGAGTTTAAGATAAGAAGAAAATAAGAATGCAAGAAAATAATGGCAAGAAGGAATAATGAAGATCTGTTCTTTCTCATCTGTTCAAACGAGATGAACCCATCAAGCTCAAATTCAATAGCAAGAAATGAGGGTGAATCCATCAAGAGGAAAAAGGAATTCCAATTGAAGATCAAAAATGAGTTTCTCAGGGGTCGTCCCAGGAATCTTTCAAGAATCTTAAGTGTGATTGAGTGCCTTGAAATTAAAAATATTAAATACAAAATTAAAATCAACAACTACAGAATTATATCAAAATCATCAACTAATACCAGGATTCAAAGTTCTACAATATATCCACCAAAATCAAATTCAAATCAAGAAAAAAGGTGAATCAAAATAAGGGAAAGGGGAGTTTAAATCAGAGTTCAAAATGAGATTCTCAAGGGTCATCCCAGGAATCTCTCAAAGAATCTTAACTGTGATTGAGTACCTTCATAATATATCCTAATCCTACTGCAGGCTGTAGTGGTACTCTAGTTCGAATACCACTACACATACTCGACCTGCATGGGCCACCACTAAAAACGTGTCACGACCCGCACCCACTGTGAGGGTTCGAGTACATAACAGCGCCCAGCCTACACCGCAGTGTCGGCGGTAGAACGCTGTCCTAGGTCTTATGCATCTAACAGTATAAGGCTAAGCAGTTTATACTCCCCGAATGGGGGTGACATAGCAGAATGTAAACTCAATCACATCTAAGGTAGAGCATAAAGAAAGATAGATAAAATATGAAATCCACAAAGAAATATATCAGATAGAAGTCTAAGTGTCTAAGATATACAACCTAGAATATCTCAAATCTTAAATACAGTAATCCATAAATACAACTCAAGACAACTGAAAATAAGCTATAAGCAAAACACTAGCTATCTATACAACCTCTACTGTGTCTCATCTAGGCTAGCAGGCAACCTCCAGGCTATCTGTAAAATTTTAACAGGTCCAGTCAGGACAGGAGCGAGCACAATACATCTCAACAGATCATAGCAGGTTAGAAAATATAATCATGCAGTAAAGTAAGATACATGAAATAAAAAAATACAGTATGTAAACAGAGAAAGAGAACTGTAATGGAAATATCTACTATAAGTAGAGAACTAACAGTGGCTAGTGAGTCGGAGTACAATATAGACATGTAAATGGCATAGGATGATTCTGATGCTACACTATAAAAAGATTCTGATGCTACACTACTTGGATAATATTCACATGTCTACTTCTACTCCCCCGTACCCCCAATCAATACACAAGGATCCAGCCAGGTTATGTTATGATTCATGTAACGGCCCCCGAAGGGTGGTACATGATAGTCCCATAAATGGGGATTCTGGGAAGCCCAATAAATGGGAGGATTCAATAAAAACTCTGTGATCATGAGAGTACATGTCACAAGTGATTAATGAACCAAGAAGCATAGTGATACACAATGTAAGTGAAACACACAGAACATGTAATATCCGATGCTCCTGAAGGATAACATCTCAAGAAGGAATCCATATAGTACCAATTCGTGTGACCAACGTGACAGTATCAAGTAAAGTAATTTAAAGCAGAAAAATAATTCTAAGTAGGATATAAAATTATCAAAGAATGTACTCGTCTGGTATCTGAGTGTCCGGATGAAATGTACTGTCCGAAGAGAGGTGTCTTGCTCCTAATCAGAACAGCACAAGTCACAACAAGTCTAAAATAATAACAAGATGCAATTCAATGTATTCTACATGAATCTAGGTCAATCTAGGCCAAAGTCAACTCTTGGTCAACTTTGGTCAACCCTAGAAGTTAAACTAGGTCAACTATGGTCAAACTAGGTCCAACAAGTCTAAATTGGTCTAACTAGTCTAGATTAGTCTATACTAGGTCACACAAGCCTATACTAGCTAGTACACACCACTACAAGGCTATGCAAGCCTGAACCAAGTCTATCCCAACTATATCACAATATCACAACATAGCTATATGCTATATAACTAGCATACATTCAAACATGTCTAATTTATTTATCAATATAGATAAATATTTAGATACATTATATTAGGCATTCAATATTACATAGATATACATATGCATATTTTACATATATTACATTATATATATATATATATATATATATATATATATATATATATATATATATATATATATATATATATATATATATATATATATATATATATATGTAGGCTACCTACATTGTATATACATTAACTTTACATATATATATTACATACATATATAGATATTCACATATAATATATATATATATATATATATATATATATATATATATATATATATATATATATATATATATATTTTTAATATATATATATATATATATATATATATATATATATATATATATATATATATATATATATATATATATATATATATATATACATGTTAGGTTATAGTTTATATTCATTAGGAAAATCACATATATATATATATATATATATATTATATATATATATATATATATATATATATATATATATGTAGGCTCAATACACTATATATACACACTACATAAATAGATATACACATAATATATATTATGCATATGAATATAAAGAGAGGGAAGGCATGTGTGTGTGTGTGTGTAGGCATGAGAGTGTGTGAGTGATACACTTGTGTGTGTTGAAGCTTGTGTGTGTGAGAGGAGAGAGTACAAATCAGTGTGTGTGACTGAAACAGTGAGTGCACAGTGTCATTCGGAAACAGTGAGTGTGCAGGAAAATGTGTGACAGTGATGCAAATAGGGAAAGGAAGAACCAATTTTATTCACAAATCAGTTTCAGTTTTTATTGGAACTTCAATGCCTCATTTCAGGTTCAATACACAACCAAACAACCCAAAAATTGAACCATAGCAAGATTATAAGTAGGAGAATAACATTAGGGACTTAAACCAATATTTAACAGCAATTGAAAGGGTAAAATAGACTGCCAAAGTTCAATTTTCAAAACTGGGAAAATACAGAACATGATATGGTTTCAAAAATTTAGGGTAAATGCTAAATACCAATCGAAAACAAACTAAAATACCAAAATAAAGTTTGGTAAAGAATACCCAACAAGTGTTCGTATCCCAGAGGGTGTCTCGTGTCCACCACAATGTGACACGATGTGTCCACACGAATAAAACCATTCCAGTATACAGGACACTGCACAGCAGTGCACTGTCTCGTGCGCGTGTGCACCTAGGTCCAGGACACGACACAGGTGTCCAAGTGTCTCATGGTCGTGTCCCTAGGTTCGCCTAGGGTCCAGCTACGTGTCCAACACCCTGAATCCCCGTGTCGAGTCACACAGATGTGTCCAGGACAACGTATCAGAACCCGATCTCCTGTGCGCACTGCACAGTAAAAATTCAGTGCGACGCTGATTCCTTCCTCGATACGCCACGTGGTCATCTAAAACTTGACATGTGGCGTGTCAGACACTGCCCCAAGGCGTGTGTCAAGTTTCGTGTCCAGTGGTCGCATGTTGTGTCCGATACAGCCCCCGAATAGCATGGCAGCGTGTGCAGTGTGTCAACCCGCGTGTTTGTGTCCAATTTCAGACACGACATGACCCTAAAATCGACTCAGTCGAATGGAAAACCATAAGCAAACATCAAACCTAGAATCCTATTCAAATATAATCCAAAAATCAAATCGAAATGCCCATTGGGGCGTTTCATCAAACACTAACACACAAGGACTGATACGTGTCCATTTAGGACACGAAATCTAGGTCTAGGCATACCTACAGTTAGGGTAGACCTAGGGCTTTCCAAATATGCAAAGAAACTAGAATTTTAATGGTGTTTATATAGATTTACCTATTGGTGTCCAAATGCAAGAAAAGCCTAAATTGGGGGGTTCTTCTTGCTAGCAAATAGCTCCAAATTGTCCACAAACTGAGATTGAACACCATAAACGGCAAGTATTCCTAAATTAGAACCTATTGCAATTTGTTTGAGGGAAAAAGGAATTAAAATGGAATTTCTATGAATTTCTAAAGTTGGGGATTTACCTCTTTCTAAACTTGAGATGTATTTCCAAGGGAGGCTATCCCTAAATGAAGGAGGCATTAAATAGGGTGGGATTCCCTAGGTGGCTGGCCATAGTGGGTTAGGGTTAGGGTTTAGTGATGGGCTATGGGCCTTGGGCCAAGTTTCACAAGTCATGGATTAAATCCTTAAGTCATGAATCAATGCACCTATTCCATTTTTCCTTATTTGAAAACTAGATTCTAATGGCTAAAATGAGGTTAACTCAAGTTAGACTAGGGTTACTTAACCTAACCAAGGAAGTCACAACTAGGGTTAGCTTCTAGACTAGTCTACCAAGGTCAATGCTAGTCAAAGTCAACCTAGTCAACCATCATTCAAATAATTCCAAAATAAATCCTAAAAATTTCCATAAATTCAAATAAATTATATTAAATTCAAATAACCATAAAATGACAAAAATATCCTTAAACTAGAAATGTGGTAGATGAAACACCCTAATCACAAGTCATGATTTTAAATAGATTAAAAATGATTAAAAATTACCAAAAATCATAATATGAAATAAATATCAATAAATACTAATTATAATTACAAAATTTCAAAATTATCCTCATCTAGAAAACTGGGTGTTACACATGACAATAATTAAATAATAATAATTTACATAAATCCCATAATTCCAATAATTCCTAGTAAATTACCAAAATACCCCTTAGGTTAAAAAGCCCTAACTTGATGTTCTAAACCTATGGCTAGGCTCATATGATCATGGTTAGTCTTTATGTTAAGTAATCTCTAAGGTTCCACTAATTTAAACCCCCATTGCACAATTCAACAATCATCTAGTTTAAACTAACTAAAAATCATCTAAAATCATAACATGTATGAATTATCACTAATAAATGATTATTAATACAAATTTTCAAAATTATTCTAATTTCAGAAATGTGGGTGTTACACTAGCTTACCATGTTCGAACTTGGATTGTGGGCTAAGACTTCGAATTTAGTTAGTAATGGATAGTTGGTAGCTAAATTGTAATTTGCTAATAATTAATAAACTAATTGTTAGTAATTATTGTTAGGTTAGTGGTTAGTATTTTCTACTATATTTTCCATTACCTATTACAATTATAATTCTGCCATTAGGGTTTTTCCTACCCTACCTATAAGTATTGGGTCTCCCCAATATTTTTCCATGACAAAATTCCCAAACCCAACAGCACACACACTCAACACTACAGCCGCCACAACCCTCTATGGTGTTCTTCCAACCCATCTGCTACCCCGGCCTCTCCGGCCATCGCCGGGGCGCAACCTCCCTGTCGACCCAAACTCCAGCAGCGATTCTGACCACCCTACTGGCATCCATCTTAACTCCACACATCCTTACGACCACCATGCCCCCACTCCTCTGCTCGACCCAGCAACACCCTCCGGCCACCTTAGCCAACACCGCTCTCCTCCTTCCCTGCTATCTCCGACTCCTCCGCCAAACAGCCCACACCACCATCGTCATTGCCTGACCCATCATCGTCACAGCAACCAATCTCTCTTCTACCATCACTACCACCACATTGGCACCACCGCCACCTCAAGCCACTTCCACCACTACAGGTACGACTACCGCCCAACGAGCCCACCGTCCAAAACTATCTCGACCACACCACATCCGTACAAAAAAAAGAAGGAGGAGAACAAAACAATCAACCATCATCCCACCCAATCGACGCCACCACCTAACACCTATCGACTCTACGCCATCGCCATCAACCACCACCAGAGAGAGAGAGAGTAAGAAACCCTTACCCGTTCTCCCTGCTGGCGACAACCCCTTCTTCTCGCCAGCGCCGTCGGTGTCACGACCCGCGCCCTAGAGTTAGGGCACGAGAACGTAACAACGCCCAGCCTACGCCGCAGGTGTCGGCGGTAGAACGTTGTCCTAGGTCTCAATGCATCTAACAGTATAAGACTAAACAGTTTATACTCCCCGAATGGGGGTGACATAGCAGATACCATCTCAATCACATCTAAGGTAGAGCATGATAAAGATAGATAAAACATGAAATCCAAAATAAATACAGGAGATAGAAGTCTAAGTGTCTAAGATACATGAACCCGGAAATACATCTCAAAACTCAAATACAGTAATCCACAAAGTAAATACAGCTCCAGACAAAATGAAATAACTATCTAAACAACCTCTACTGTGTCTCCTCTAGGCTAGCAGGCAATCCCAGGTCATCTGTAAAATTTATCAACAGGTCCAGTCAGGACAGGAGCGAGCACATTACATCTCAACAGTTCATAGCAGGTTAGAAAATATAATCATGCAGTAAAGTAAGATACAGGTACTGAAAGAAATGCTGTATGTAAACAGAGAGAGAGCTGTAATAGAAATATCTACTATAAATAAAGAGCTACCAGTGACTAGTGATTTAGAGCACAAAGTCGACATGTGAACGGCTTGATTGTACATGGCTATACTAAAGAAGCGTACATGGCTATTCTACTTTGGAATTGTTCACATGGCTATTTATACTCCCCCGTACCCCCAATTAATACACAAGGATCCAACCAGGTTATGTTATATGATGCTATGTAACAGCCTCCGAAGGGTGGTAGACCCCGAAGGTGATAAGACCCCGAAGGTGATAGACCCCGAAGGTAATAGACCCCGAAGGTAATAGACCCCGAAGGTAATAGACCTCGAAGGTGATACATAGTAGTTCCATAAATGGGATAAGGATTCTAGGAAGACTCTACGATCATAAGAGTATATGTCGTAAGTGATCAAAGAACCAATGAAGCATATGATACGCCATGTAAGTGAAACACACAGAACATGTAGTACCCGATGCTTCCTAAGGATAACATCTCAAGAAGGGATCCATATAGTACCAATCTGTGTGACCAATGTGACAGTACAAGTAAAGTAATCTACTACAGGAAATAATTCTAAACAGGATATGAAATGATCAGAGAATGTACTCGCCTCGATAACTGAATGTCCAAGGTAAAGATACTGTCCGAGGAGAGGTGTCTGGCTCCTAATTAGAACAGCACAGGTCACAACATATCCAGAAGGGTAATATAAAGCACTACAATGCATTCTATATGAATCTAGGTCAAACTAGGCCAAAGTCAACCCTTGGTCAACTCTGGTCAACTGCACTAGTCAAACTAGGTCAAACTAGGTCATGTCCTAACCCAGCAAGTCTTACTAGGCCTAACCAAGACTATCCTAGCAAGCACACATCAATACAAGGCTATACAAGCCAATATACACCCAACTCTATATAGCATGCAATTATTTAATACTCAAATAGGCAAGAATTCACATTGGATATACACTAGGTAATCTATTACTTTAAGCTATATATGTCTACACATATATACACATGCATATATTGGTATTCAACATTAGGTCTATAATCATGGCATTTTAAATGGTTATATAAACATATATATTACAACACAATATGCTAACATATATATAATATACATACATAGCTAAGTTAACTGTATTCATAAATACTTATTTAAGAGGCTATGTATGTGTATGTGAACATGGCAAAGGGGAAAGTGAGAGTTAAATGGGCATACATAGTGTATACATATCAAAGAGTGTCAAAGTGTAAGTGAACAAAGTGTCAAGTATGATAGTGTCAACATAATGTAAGGGGTACATGAGGTAATATAGGATTTGTGTTAATATAGAATATTACATCTCATTAACTTGTATATTGCATATATTACATCTATTATTACATTATATTCATGCTTGCATTCATTCATCATTCATTTATTCTCTTGCACTACTATATGCACCATACATTACATACTATGGAACCTACATATTCATTACAAGCCATACTTATACATGCTTACATTAGATAGGATACTTACACCTCATATATCATTTATTTAACCATTTACTCATGCTTGCATTCTCTATTTAATTACATAATGTATATACATTAACATGGGTTAAAATCAAATAGAACATTATATTACACACAAGGGTGCACAGAATGCATATGCCGAATAGTAACTCCTACTAATAATCAATACTGTACCATCTCAGCATGAATTAAAATCTAGGATTAAATTATGTTATAGATCTATGTGTTAGCTTTCCGAAACTTCAAACGGATCGCGTTTTTGTTTCCGGAAACTCCCGAAATCGCGAAAACACCGAGAACGCGTTTGTCTTTCGTACAGCTGACACTCAAATAATTCTCCAGAAAGTTACAGAAAGAATTAGGCCTATTAATACATGTTTTTGGAAAGCTAACTTCAATACGCTTCTTTTAAAAAAAAAAGAGATTAAACCGAGCTTTGAGCTAGAATTTATGACATTTCTAAGTTAGAGCTGAAATTAAAAACGTGGATAAAATCATGACGGATTTGGGTAGTTTGAGACAAAAGAACACAAATATATAACATAATATATCAAGAACTCACTCTCTACACTAATATATATATATGAGACACTATAGAACACATCTCCAATACAAAAATATGAGATTAAACATGTAATAATTCATTCATACATAACAACAACACATAGTGTGTCCAAATTTGGGATTTTCCCACATGAACACAACCACAACACAAAGGACACTCCGATGACCTCCAAATGGACACAAAATGGACACAAATGGAGATACAACCATGGGGGTCATTCCTATGGGTTCAAAATAGACCTATATGCATGAGGAAATAAAAAGGAGAAGGGATTTATACCTCCCAGTAGATCGAATCGAAGAAAGCCTTTCCAGAGCGACACCGACACGTAGAGATTCCAAAAAGACACGAACGAGCTCCGAATCCTCCCAAACTTGGGTAGCTTCCTCCTTGGCTAGAATGGAGAAGGAAAGAAGAAGATTTGGTGGTGAAATGGAAGGATTTGGTGGAGAAATTGCTAGGGATTGCTCTCTAGGAATTTGGGGAAGAACAAGAGAGAGAGTGTGGATGAGAATAATGAAATGAACTTGAGCCTATCCTCTCCCAAAGTGGCTGGCCATATGGGGCTATTTGTCCTATTATAGTAAGGTCCAAAATGCCCCCACTAACCTATTCTATGAGTATTAGGAAAGGGCTAATTGGTTGGGGCTAAATTAGTCATTCTAAAGTCTCTAATCACACTAACCTTATCCATAATAATTAGTCTAACCTCTAACTAAAATATTTCTATCATGTGGACTAAAATTAATATCATGTGGGCCATGCCTAACTAGTGTGTGGGTCCCACTAGAGTCAAACTACCCCCGGGTCCCGTTTCAAGTCGGATTGAGTTGAAATTCGAACCCGACTCAAATAACCCCAAAACAATATCATAAATAATAAAATAATATCAAAATAATTCAAAGAGGTCAAATGCAAAAATATTCTTAGGCCAAAAATGTTATTAAAATATTATAATCACATGGTTAGGCTCTAGGTCAAACAGTCTCTAGGGTTTCACTAGCAAAACGTCAAAACCACAAGTCATTGATTTAAATAATTTTAAAATGATTTAAAATCACCAAAAATCATATCATGAATTAAATATCATTATTAAAATAATTAAAAACATGAAATTTCAAAATTACCCTCATTTGGGAAACTGGGTGCTACAACTCTACCCACCTTAGAAAAATTTTGTCCTCGAAATTTAAGATCGATAGTACTCCTTCTAGAGCCTCTAACCTACCCAATATCTAAGGTAACACTTCCTAACACTGGAATAATAAACGGACATCTAAAAAGTGTCAATCTAGGAATACCTCCAATACTGCTCTGTTGTACGACGGTAATGGAACTTCAATAAAATATGGACTGGAACCTATATCCAAGGGACTGGACCTATTTTAAAGTGGTCTTAACTAAGGATGAAAAGGAACTGATCATAGGCTATAGGTATGCTCAAACTATTATCTTCCTATTAACCATCTATTAATATATTCTATTACCAAAGGAACGATGCATTACTAAGACATATAGGCCCCTATCTCTCATAACACATTTATACTCACCAAAAGACTAGTACATCCTATCAAGGCTGATACTATAATCTCTCATAAATCTCATAAGCTATATGTTTATAGACACACATCCCCACATCCAGGACTAACCTATATATATCTACAACTGATACTAATGGGATGACGTCCCTATTTCCCAACAATCAAGGTCTAAATTTTTTTTTTATCTAAATCATGCAATTTGAAGGAATAGTATACAAGGTCAGGGCATACCGTAGCAGTTGGAAGTCTCACCTAGGTGCACTGGTCATTCTAGGTCAAAACAGTACTATGGTATCAACACACAAACAATCTAGGGTGTCTTAATTGGGAAGGTAAGGGAACAACAATCATCAAGGTTGTAGGGCTGTCTACCATCCTATATAAAATTGGTCATTATCAAAATAAAATAAAGGCAACTACCAATTATCAAAAAAAGGTACAGAAAATTAAATTCAAAAATTAAGGAATTGAAAATCACTTGCATTGAAATCCAATCACAATATATATATATAGAGAGAGCGTTAGAGAGGAAAAAGCTAGCATTGTGTGTATGGGGACGTGTTCATATGGTTAGATAGTAGGCGTGTGTGTGTCCTTGTACAGGGTTATAGCTTAGTATAGAAAGGTTAAACCCAGTTTTAGTTCAGCATTTACATATAAAATCTGAAAAGATGCTAACATTTAAACCAGTACAATATTAACATAACACAGTTTCAGATTTTAGGGTTTTGAACATCGCAACCAATCTTAATGGTCCCAATACATCCTAACATGATAGAAATGAAACCCTAACATACTATCCATACATTTATCTACGCATACAGTTCAATATTACATGTTAAATCTGAAATTGAACATTTGAAATCAATGTGAAAATGTTAACATATATTCAGTTTTCAGGATTTTGGAGAAATTTGAACATCAAAACCAACTCAATGTTTATCGCAACCTATCATGTAAGAATATGAAACCTAACATTATATCCCTACAACAAAAATATACACAGCTCTAAATATTATATTTAAAACAACAATTTGAACTAACATTTAAAATCCAGTATTAAGGGTTAATATGCACACAGTCTCAGATTTTTCAAATTTAACACAAAACTCAACCAAAATTTTTTGAATTGACACCCTATGTATAACATACATGTGCAGTGGTATAAATAAAACTATTATCATAAAATTTTATATTTAAATTACGGGTTAAGCTAGGAAAAGCAGAGAATCAGAAATATTGGGGTTTTAAAAATTTAACATCAACAACATATTAATAGGTATTCAGGTAGGTGGAAAATCAAGTGTAGCATGCATACGTGTTAAGCAAAGTGTCTGCTATATATATTCATATATATATTCTCATGTCCCAATATAAAAATTTATTCTACGTTAAGACTAACATTTAGATCTCTACCAAGATTGCAAGCAGGTGATTGACGTAATCAAGACAGCTTTATTATCATTATTATTTAATACAAGGATAATAGCAAGAAAGAAATAACGCTAAAGTCTGTTCTGCTTATCTGTTTAAAGAAGGAACGATTTTGAAATCCAGAGCTAAAATATCAAATTCAAGATAAAGTCTAACAAAATAATCGATTCATTGTATTATGAAAAACTCATAGCAAGAAATTTCACAAGGTTTATAAAACCAACTAAACTTACTCCTGAGTTAAATAATAGGAAACTAGACAAAACAACAAATAATAATTCTTTTTTTCTTTGGGTGACTGAACAAAAGTAGAGAAAACATGTTCAAAAATATTTAAGGTGCAATCTGATCATCATATGCGTCTATCCAAAATCATGTACTCTAAATCCTCGTCATACTAGTAAGCAAGGCTACGATAATCACAGAGCCCTTGACTTATGCACATATCTCTAGAATCATGGTATTTAACATTTTTGCGGTACCGCTAGCTTGGCTGTGAAAACCTTAAATTCCCACACCCGAGAAATATATCCAGAGTCAGACTATATGTCCTCACCATGCTGGCTAATGTGACTATAGAAGACTAGATTCCATAACATAGATGACCTAGCCCATATAATTTCATCTTGCCAAAAATTAAATTAATCAATAATGAATACTCAAAAATCAAATCAAATTTATTAACGAACATCAAAATTCAAAAATGAACAAAATCCATCAAAATACAAACTCGAATGCAACAGCTATCATCAAAATTCAAAATTCGACAATCATCCATCAAAATTAATAAATACAAACTCAAATTCAACAATAATCCATTAAAATCAAATTTAGCAACAAAAAGTAAAAATGAATCAAATCAAGGGAAAAAGAGAGTTTTCAAATCGAAGTTAAATAAGATTCTCCACGGTCGTCCCAGGAATCTCTCAAGGGTTCCTAACTGTGATTGAGTATCTTCAAAAATATATCATATTCCTAGTGCAGGCTGTAGTGGTACTCAAGTTCGAATACCACTACACTTTTAGTCTCGACCTGCATGGGCCACCACTAAAAATGTGTCACGAACCGCGCCCTAGAGTTAGGGCACAAGAACGTAACAACGCCCAGCCTACGCCGCAGTGTCAGCGGTAGAACGCTGTCCTAGGTCTCAATGCATCTAACAGTATAAGACTAAACAGTTTATACTCCCCGAATGGGGGTGACATAGCAGATACCATCTCAATCACATCTAAGGTAGAGCATGATAAAGATAGATAAAACATGAAATCCAAAATAAATACAGGAGATAGAAGTCTAAGTGTCTAAGATACATGAACCCAGAAATACATCTCAAAACTCAAATACAGTAATCCACAAAGTAAATACAGCTCCAGACAAAATGAAATAACTATCTAAACAACCTCTACTGTGTCTCCTCTAGGCTAGCAGGCAATCCCAGGTCATCTGTAAAATTTATCAACAGGTCCAGTCAGGACAAGAGCGGGCACATTACATCTCAACAGTTCATAGCAGGTTAGAAAATATAATCATACAGTAAAGTAAGATACAGGTACTGAAAGAAATGCTGTATGTAAACAGAGAGAGAGCTGTAATAGAAATATCTACTATAAATAAAGTGCTACCAGTGACTAGTGATTTAGAGCACAAAGTCGACATGTGAATGGCTTGATTGTACATGGATATACTAAAGAGGCGTACATGGCTATTCTACTTTGGAATTGTTCACATGGCTATTTATACTCCCCCGTACCCCCAATTAATACACAAGGATCCAACCAGGTTATGTTATATGATGCTATGTAACAGCCCCCGAAGGGTGGTAGACCCCGAAGGTGATAAGACCCCGAAGGTGATAGACCCCGAAGGTAATAGACCCCGAAGGTAATAGACCCCGAAGGTAATAGACCTCGAAGGTGATACATAGTAGTTCCATAAATGGGATATGGATTCTAGAAAGACTCTACGATCATAAGAGTATATGTCGTAAGTGATCAAAGAACCAATGAAGCATATGATATGCGATGTAAGTGAAACACACAGAACATGTAGTACCCGATGCTCCCTAAGGATAACATCTCAAGAAGGGATCCATATAGTACCAATCCGTGTGACCAACGTGACAGTACAAGTAAAGTAATCTACTGTAGGAAATAATTCTAAGCAGGATATGAAATGATCAGAGAATGTACTCGCCTCGATAACTGAATGTCCAAGATAAAGATACTGTCCGAAGAGAGGTGTCTGGCTCCTAATTAGAACAGCACAGGTCACAACATGTCCAGAAGGGTAATATAAATCACTACAATGCATTCTACATGAATCTAGGTCAAACTAGGCCAAAGTCAACCCTTGGTCAACTCTGGTCAACTGCACTAGTCAAACTAGGTCATGTCCTAACCCAGCAAGTCTTACTAGGCCTAACCAAAACTATCCTAGCAAGCACACATCAATACAAGGCTATACAAGCCAATATACACCCAACTCTATATAGCATGCAATTATTCAATACTCAAATAGGCAAGAATTCACATTGGATATACACTAGGTAATCTATTACTTTAAGCTATATATGTCTACACATATATACACATGCATATATTGGTATTCAACATTAGGTCTATAATCATGGCATTTTAAATGGTTATATAAACATATATATTACAACACAATATGCTAACATATATATAATATACATACATAGCTAAGTTAACTGTATTCATAAATACTTATTTAAGAGGCTATGTGTGTGTATGTGAACATGGCAAAGGGGAAAGTGAGGGTTAAATGGGCATACATAGTGTATACATATCAAAGAGTGTCAAAGTGTAAGTGAACAAAGTGTCAAGTGTGATAGTGTCAACATAGTGTAAGGGGTACATGAGGTAATATAGGATTTGTGTTAACATAGAACATTACATCTCATTAACTTGTATATTGCATATATTACATCTATTATTACATTACATTCATGCTTGCATTCATTCATCATTCATTTATTCTCTTGCACTACTATATGCACCATACATTACATACTATGGAACCTACATATTCATTACAAGCCATACTTATACATGCTTACATTAGATAGGATACTTACACCTCATACATCATTTATTTCACCATTTACTCATGCTTGCATTCTCTATTTAATTACATAATATATATACATTAACATGGGTTAAAATCAAATAGAACATTATATTACATACAAGGGTGCACAGAATGCATATGCCGAATAGTAACTCCTACTAATAATCAATACTGTACCATCTCAGCATGAATTAAAATCTAGGATTAAAGTATGTTATATATCTATGTGTTAGCTTTCCGAAACTTTAAACGGATCGCATTTTCGTTTCCGAAAACTCCCGGAATCGCGAAAACACCGAGAACGCGTTTGTCTTTCGTACAGCTGACACTCAAATAATTCTCCAGAAAGGTACAGAAAGAATTAGGCCTATTAATACATGTTTTTGGAAAGCTAACTTCAATACGTTTCTTTTTAAAAAAACGGAAGATTAAACCGAGCTTTGAGCTAGAAGTTCTGACATTTCTAAGTTAGGGCTGAAATTAAAAACGTGGATAAAAATTATGACGGATTTGGGTAGTTTGAGACAAAAGAACACAAATATATAACATAATATATCAAGAACTCACTCTCTACACTAATATATATATATATATATATATATATATATATATATATATATATATATATGAGACACTATAGAACACATCTCCAATACAAAAATATGAGATTAAACATGTAATAATTCATTCATACATAACAACAACACATAGTGTGTCCAAATTTGGGATTTTCCCACATGAACACAACCACAACACAAAGGACACTCCTATGACCTCCAAATGGACACGAAATGGACACAAATGGAGATACAACCATGGGGGTCATTCCTATGGGTTCAAAATAGACCTATATGCATGAGGAAATAAAAAGGAGAAGGGATTTATACCTCCCGGTATATCGAATCGAAGAAAAGCTTTCCCGGAGCGACACCGACACGTAGAGATTCCAAAAGGACACGAACGAGCTCCGAATCCTCCCAAACTTGGGTAGCTTCCTCCTTGGCTAGAATGAAGAAGGAAAGAAGAAGATTTGGTGGTGAAATGGAAGGATTTGGTGGAGAAATTGCTAGGGATTGCTCTCTAGGAATTTGGGGAAGAACAAGAGAGAGAGTGTGGATGAGAATAATGAAATGAACTTGAGCCTATCCTCTCCCAAAGTGGCTGGCCATATGGGGCTATTTGTCCTATTATGGTAAGGTCCAAAATGCCCCCACTAACCTATTCTATGAGTATTAGGAAAGGGCTAATTGGTTGGGGCTAAATTAGTCATTCTAAAGTCTCTAATCACACTAACCTTATCCATAATAATTAGTCTAACCTCTAACTAAAATATTTCTATCATGTGGACTAAAATTAATATCATGTGGGCTATGCCTAACTAATGTGTGGGTCCCACTAGAGTCAAACTACCCCCGGGTTCCCGTTTCAAGTCGGATTGAGTTGAAATTCGAACCCGACTCAAATAACCCCAAAACAATATCATAAATAATAAAATAATATCAAAATAATTCAAAGAGGTCAAATGCAAAAATATCCTTAGGCCAAAAATGACATTAAAATATTATAATCACATGGTTAGGCTCTAGGTCAAACAGTCTCTAGGGTTTCACTAGCAAAATGTCAAAACCACAAGTCATTGATTTAAATAATTTTAAAATGATTTAAAATCACCAAAAATCATATCATGAATTAAATATCATTATTAAAATAATTATAAACACGAAATTTCAAAATTATCCTCATTTGGGAAACTGGGTGCTACAGCCGGCCACTATGAGTCGACCCAGATGCTGCACACCTCTCCGTGCCGGCGTTCCACCGCACATCCTCTACAGTCGTCCCTACTCCGGTGAAGGCGCCGTCACTGCTCCATCGACCCTCGCCCTTGAAGTAGCGTATAGGCAACTCTAGAGGGAGGGTGAATAGAATTTGTGTCTATAATGACCAATTAAAAAAATAACTCTATGCTAAGTCCAGAAGATAACTACTAAGAGAATATATAATCGGAGAGTAATAATGCCAAGTAAAAGTGTTTAGAAGAACAAACGCAAACACATTGATTATCCTGGTTTCCCTCCTGGAGGACTAGTCCAGGCTCGAGAACTCTTGCTCGGAGTTGAAATCCACTATTTTTGAAATAGGGTATACACGTGCCTTTAGTATGAAGAGTACGCCAACTTCTTACAGACACGAGCCTTTGAAGCGCTCGAATACTTTAACTTCACAGATACGAAACTTAGAATTTTCCAAGTGACTTCTTTTCAACTCTTGCACAGAACTTCTAGATGAATCGCACTGAGCACCTTGGGGCTTAGGAAGTTTTGTGGCTAGAGGATTTAGAAGAGTAAGTATTAGAGTATATAAGGCTTGAAAGCTTGAGAGTGAGAGATGTTTTAAAATGAGAAGAATCAAGCTCTATTTATACTAGGCAGGGGAGGCAGAGTTCGACCAGAGTTCGACCAGAGTTCTGTCCCAAAATATTCAAAAATTTAAACGTTGGACAGCTCGCAGCATGGTGGTCCAAAAAATCAGGTTGCTGATTTTAAGGAGGACGAGTTCGGCCTTAGACCGAGTTTGGCCCGAGTTTGGTCTGCCTCAGACCAGAAGCCTTATATGGGTGAGGGTGGTTTGGTTTGGTTCAGGAATTGGTATGTTTGTATGGTAGAGCTTGAAAGAAATATGTTTAGGGGTTAAGATGTCACAGTGCGACTCAACGTACATATTTTTCTAGACTCAATAAATCAAAAATTACAGACTGAGAACAAATTATATTTGCAATGCAACTGCTTGTAGACGATGTATGTCTTGAACTTGATTTGTCGTATTGGATCATATCAGATATCAAGTGATGTTTTGTCTTGAACTTGATGTGTCATATTAGATCATATTAGATATCGGTTGTTAATTATCTAAATCAGGTTGCTGTGATCCAGTTTGGGTCAACAATCTCTCCTATTTTGATAATTGATAAAATGATATTTGTATGTCTCAATATTCATACCTGGACACATGTTGAAGGAGATAAGATCTTTTGCATGTATAAAGTGGCTCCCCCGTAAATGAATATTTTTGTCCGAGTACATAAGACTTATCCAAGCACAACAGGTAGATACAATGCATATACAATATCACATCTCAATACAATATCACATAAAATATCACATAGTATGCTATTTTTCTCTCCCTTTGTCATTTAGCAAAATAGTGCATAGCTCCTCCGTAAAGGGATATACAAATAGACAAAGTGAAAGATCAAACACACAACATAACCATAACCAAAACTAGCAGTCTGATAATTCAGCAGGTAAAACTTGCATACATAAACTACATAGTGCATGAAATAAAACTAAAACGCAGAAACGTAACTAGAGTGCATCAGTAACATCATAAAGTAGTAGACCACAACCATCATGGAGCAGGAGGACGGGATGGACTGGCAGAATTCGACGGATCGCTGGCAGAGCGACGAGGGTCGACAAAAGCAACATCTGGATCCAGATACCTCATGGCCCAAGGGTCATCAATCCAGTAGCCTTCGTGAAAAGGGTCTCGACCCGTAAAAAAATTCATAGTGGGATGCCTTGCCATGTTGTATTAGATGTCATGAATAGTGTTGCTAATGGCGGTCATCTGAAGGGTGGTCCGATAATCCAGCTGAGTATAACGATCATCTTCCAATCGAAAGCGGTCGCACAACATATCTCTAATACAGGTTGAGAGGTATCAGAATAAGATGATGCTTCCTCAGCATAAGCAGGAGATAAAGGTGCAGGAGCAGTCCTACGAGCCTTAGAGAGGTATGCAGGAGCTCCTATGAACTGACATTCTTTTAATAGAATGTTAAAGTCAGAGAAGATCATGGGAAGGTACATAGCATACACAAGTGCTATAGGCTTCTTTCTAGCACGAATCATCCAGTCCATCATCGTGCACAGAAAGTTGAATGGGATGGTGAAATATAGATAATACAGTGCAGTAATCTCTAGGTAGGTTACTTCATCAGTAGATCCGGCTTTTGGCAGGATAGAAGAAAATATAATACGATGAAGTTCATAAAAGTGTTGGTTGAGATATTTAGCACGAAGTTTACGAGGACGAGGGTTGGTTTGACACATCATGTCTTTAAAACCATCTAAGGTGATATCGCCAACAAACTTGAAGTCACGAGCATCGACAAGGCGTTCCCAAGTATTTGGTTCAGGGAGTTACAAATACTCAGCCAAGTCAAAATCATCGAACTCAATGTTGATACCAGCTACCATAAAATAAATCTTATGGTTATCATGAGTGAGATTGCAATAAAACATTTGTATGGCATTAAGATAAACTCTTAAAGAGGTAGATACTAGTTTATCAAGACAAAGGTCTTTAAAATTAGAGTCAAATTCATCAAAGATGGTAAAATTAACAGGATGAACTGGCTCCACACTACGTGCACAAAAGTCAGTATACCATTCGTTAGAAGCTTCTAACGAAACAAATATGTGTGCATTGTAGGTGTCGACATTGGGAGGAGGAGGTGGATTAAATAAAGGATGAGGGGGATTTACATTATGAGGAGGATTTGATGAAGAGGCTTCACTTCTACACCATTTTCCTCTAGAAAAGAGTCTAGGTGCCATGATAAAAAATAATATGAGTAGAGAGGGGAAGCTACAAGAAATATACCTAAAAAAAGTAATGAAGTTGAAGGAGAGTCCTCAAAAAGCTTCAAATCTTGAGTTTGGAAGGGTGAGATCACTAAAGTTGAGAGATCTAGGGTTAGGGTTTTGAGAAAGGAGGATGGAGAGAGGTGGAAGATGAAGAGAATGGTTCAAAATTTGGGTTTATATAAAGTAGGATCGGCTGTAATAAGAAAAAGGGGTGTGTTGATCAAGTAGATCGGACGGCCTACAATGGCTGAATGTTCTGGAACCAACCAGACCGAGTTCTACCCGAGTTCGATCAAAGATCGAATTCGGCCCGAGTTTGGTCTATATGGATCCAAAACACCAAACAGTTAAAAAAAGAACGATAGTCTAGAATTGAAAATAGTTGATTTTATAGGCCATAAAATAAGTAGAACATGCGACAGACTTGTGAATCATTATTCAGTATATGTGAATCGTCTCAGGTTAGCTGTAGGGACGGTTTATAGCTAGCGATAGTCCGAAGATACTTGGCACCGTATCGCTTAGGCTTTTATGCCTGGTTGACAAAAGGACCCTTTCGGCTTGTACCTAAAATAATGCAACATATGCAAATTTTGATTTAACAAGTATTTGTGCAGGTAAGATTTATTGTATGGCGTTTTCATCCAAGATTTCCAATTATTAACAAAGAAAGTTGAAATGCTCTTCGACAAGTGATTTAGTGAAAAAGTCTGCTAACTGATTATTAGTGTCAATGAATTCTAGATTAATATCTCCTTGTAATTGATGATCTCTTAAAAAGTGGTATCGTATTTTTATATGCTTAGTGTGAGAGTGACATATTGGCTTCTTAGTCAAGTTAATGGCACTAGTATTATCACAGAATATAGGAATGTGCTGAAAAGGTAAATTATAGTCTGCTAGGATTTGCTTTATCCACAAAATCTGAGCACAACAACATCCTGCAGCTATGTATTCAGCTTCGGTTGTAGATAGTGCGACAGAGTTTTACTTCTTGCTAAACCAAGAGACTAAAACTTTGCCTAATAAATGACACGTGTCGTTGGTACTTTTACGGTCAACTTTGCATCTAACGAAATCTACATCCGAATAACTAATTAGGTCAAAGGATGTTGTTTTGGGATACCACAAGTCCACTGTAGCAGTGCCTTCAAGATATCGAAAGATACGCTTAACTGAGCTCATGTGTGATTCCTTAGGGTTGGCTTGATAACGAGCACATAGGCAAACACTAAACATTATATCAGGGCGACTAGCAGTTAAATAGAGTAAACTACCAATCATACCTCGATACTTACGTTGGTCGATCGGTTTGTCGCTTTCATCAAGTACTAATTTCATTGTTATAGCCATCGGAGTACTGATTGGTTTGATGTTCTCAAGATCAAATTTCTTCAGCATATCCTTTGTATACTTTGATTGACTGATGAAAACACCCCTTGTGAGTTTTGTTTGACTTGCAATCCAAGAAAGTAGTTAAGTTTCTCCATCATGCTCATCTCGAACTCATTCTGCATACACTTAGCAAATTCTTGGCATAATATCTTATTAGTAGACCCAAAGATAATGTCATCTGCATAAATTTGCACTAATAGAATTGTGTCATCAATTAATTTTATAAAAAGTGTTGTGTCAATCTTCCCTTTTGAAAAAACCTTTTTTATGTATGAAAGTACTTAGGCGTTCAGACCAAGTGCGAGTGGCTTATTTGAAGCCATAAAGAGCTTTCTTAAGCTTGAAAATATGATCAAGAAATTTATAGTTTTCAAAACCAGGTGATTGTTTTATAAAAACTTCTTCCTTAATAAAACCATTGAGAAAGCACTTTTGACATCCATTTGAAAGAGTTTGAAGTTTTGGAAATTTGCAAAGGCACAAAGCATGCGAATTGATTCAAGCCGTACAAAAGGAGCATAAGTCTCATCTTAGTCGATACATTCCTCTTGGTTGTATCCTTGAGCTACGAGACGTGCTTTGTTGCGTGTGACTGAACCGTCGTCATTAACTTTGTTACGAATGATCCATCGAGTACCAATGATCGAATGGTCAGCAGGTTTAGGAACAAGTTTCCAAACTTGATTTCTTTCAAATTGGTTGAGTTCTTCTTGCATTCTAGATATCCAAAATTCATCAGAAAAAGCTTCTAAAATATTTTTAGGTTCTATTTGGGATATAAAAGCAGTGCTAGCTATAGAATCTCTAACAGATGAACGAGTACTTACTCCTCTTGATACCTCAACTATTACCAAGTTTTTTGGATGTTCTGGTGTGAAGCAGAACTTCTTTGGCAAGCTTTCCAACGAACTGCTTCCAGATGTTGTATCCTCAGGGGTAGAAGTTATTGATTTGATATGTACGTCATCGTCGTCATCAGGAATATTTGTTGTACTATTATTATTATCAAAAGTAACATTAGTCGATTCTTCAACAATCACGGAGCGCTTGTTGAACACTCTGTATCCTTTACTCTTGGAAGCATATCCAAGAAAAATACCTTCGTCAGCTTTGGCATCAAACTTGCCTAAGTTATCTTTGGTATTCAGGATAAAGCAGCGACAACCAAACACTCTAAAATAAGAAATAGTTGGGGTTCTACCAAACCAAAGTTTATAGGGAGTTTTCTTCAAAATAGGTCGAATCAAAATCCTATTCAAGATATGGCATACAGTACTTACAGCTTCTGCCCAAAAATATTTTGGAAGGAAAAACTGATTCAACATGACTCTAGCCATATCGCCAAGAGTTCTATTCTTCCGCTCTACAATACCATTTTGTTGGGGAGTTCTAGGATAAGAAAATTCATGATTAAATCTATTTAAATCATAAAACTTTTTGAAATCAAAGTTTTCGAATTTGCCGCCATGATCACTTCAAATTCGAGTAATCATGAAACCTTTTTTATTTTGTACCTTTTTAGCAAAAATTTCGAAAATAGATATAGTATCACTTTTGTTTGAAAGAAAGAAAACCCAAGTAAAGCGAGAAAAGTCATCAACAATCACAAAGGCATAGAGTTTTCCACCAAGACTGACTACTCTACTAGGATCAAACAAATCCATATGAAGAAGTTGCAAAGGTCTAGTAGTACTTACAAAGTTGATGGATTTAAAAGAAGATTTTTTTCGTCTTATTTTTCTCACATTTGGCACATACCGTATCCTTTTTGAATGTGATATATGGTAGTCCTCTTACTAGATTCTTGGTTGAAAGTCTTGATATGGTATCCATATTTGTATGTCCAAGACGCATATGCCATAGTAACCTTTCATCCTTGTGAGCGTAGAGGCATCTTCCTGTATTGTTAGTATCTTTCGAGAGAGAATATATATATGTTATCTTCCCTTATTCCTTCAAAAGCAATGTCTCCAGATGATCTATGATATATAGAGCATTTATTTTTTCCAAAGTTAATATCATATCCATTGTCAGCAAGATGACTAAGGCTGAGCAAGTTATGCTTTATCTCTGTTACTAAACAGATATCTTTAATGACAGGAGAGGGAGAATTACCAATAGTACCGTTACCTATAATATAACCTTTTAGATTATTGCCAAAGGATACATATCCTTCCCCTTTCATCGATAGTATTGCAAAAAGATTTGTATTTCCAGTCATGTATCGCAAGCACCCACTATCGAGAATCCATTTGCTTCTAGAAGATGAAGGAAAATCCACCTACACCATGAGTAGATGTGATCTTTTGTACCCAAATCCTTGAGGGTCCTAAAATGTTAGTCTTCGGTACCCATGCATACATATTCAAATCAACTAATCTTCTAATTCTATATTGTGGTGAAATGTGTCCATATTTACCAAAGTAGTGACATGTAGCATGCATATTTGTGTTAGGAGTAGGATGATAATGATGTCTATGTGTGGGTGATTATCGTGCTGCATGAGAATATGTGTACATAAAAGCATGTTTGTGTGCAGCATGTGTATGTGTATTTTTCTTATGTCGTGTACTCTTGTGTTGAGCAGTCTTATGTCTCGTGTACGTGCTATAACCGTGAGACTGAGTTTGAGGTTGAATAACCTGTTTGCCTAGCCTGATATATAATCTTTTAAAGGCAGTATACATTTCATCATATTTGGCAGTCAAAGCACTAATTCTTACAGCTACAATATTGTATTTCTTTTTTTCTTCCGTAAGTTCTTTATTGAGTATAGTAAGATCATTTGTTTGTTTCTCAATACGTGATTCAGCTTCGTGTAAGCTTAATTTAAGTTTGGATAACTCCTCAGTATTCTCTGTGACTGGTGTGTTTCTAATATTATCAAGTAAGCACGATAGTCTATGAATCTCAGCTTTATAAGTCTTAATCTCATCCTTTGCATGTTTGTATTTACTAAGTAATTTCTTCTGATCTTCAAGTAAATCACTGAAAGCATCTCCAAGTTCATCAAAAGTAAAGTCATCAAGTAGATCATTTGTTACCTTATCAGAAGTTGCCATTAGGCAGATGTTTGCAGTATCTTGGGGGTGTCATCTTCTTCTTCTGAGTCACTGGCTTCGCTTTCGTACCAGATGCTTGTATTGGCATACTTTTGAGAGGATGGCTTCTTGTATAATTTTTTATATCGGCTCCCTTTTCTTTGCTGCAGGGCAGTCTTTTTTGACATGCCCCATCTTCTTACAACCATAACAGATAGGATCTTCATCGTCATTTTTTTGTTGTTCCTTTTTCCTTCGGTTGAATCGTAGGAACTTCTTGAAGTTGCGAACCATGAGCGCTTGATCATCACCTTCGGAGTCATTATCGTCTGTTTCATATGGAGCACTCTTTCGACGATGAACTCTGAAAGCGATTTCTTTTTCTTTTTCTTTTGGAGCAGATTCTTTAAAATCCTTGAGGTCGAGCTCATGCATCATTAATATGCCCATCCGAGTTTCAAAGACATGGTAGTGAGATCGTTGCCTTCGATGATTGTCATGGCTTAGGGGTTCCAGTTCTTCATTAGTCCCCCTAGCACCTTGCGTACCTTCTCATGGTTGGAGTAGTTCTTTCCAAGGGAAGATAAAGGGTGACGATGTCGAAAAATCTAGTGAACATCTGTGTGATCGTCTCGTTGGGCTTTATTTTGAATGTCTCATACTCCTGTGTTAGCCAACTGATTTTTGATTCCTTGACTTGAGTGGTCCATTCATGAGTCACTTCTAGAAGCTTCCATACTTCGTGTGAAATGGTACACGTAGATACCCTGTTGAATTCAATCCTGTCTATAGCACAGAAGAGAGCATTAATAGCCCTAGCATCTAGACTAGCCTTTTTTTTTGGATCTATGTATTTGTCTTAAGATTTCTCTATGAGGTTCCCATCAACTACAATTCTAGCAGTCTTCTTATAACCATCTGTAACTATGGTCCATAATTCAAAGTCTAGAGATTTCAGATAGAAACTCATTCGTATCTTCCAGTAAGTGTAGTTGGTTCCATCAAATAGGGGTAGCCTATGAGTGGACTGTCCTTTACCGTAGTTGGTGAAAATGGGTTGTGTGGTTGCCATAGATCATCTCTAGGATGTTAATCCTTTATCAAGAGACCAGAGCTCTGATACCAAATGAAGTAGCAAGTAGGCAACTCTAGAGGGGTGAATAGAGTTTGTGCCTATAATGACCAATTAAAAATAACTCTATGCTAAGTCCAGAAGATAACTACTAAGAGAATATATAATCAGAAAGTAATAATGAGGAAAGTAAATGTGTTTAGAAGAAAAAATGCAAACACAACGATATATCCTAGTTTTTCTCGTGGAGGACTAGTCCAGGCCCGAGAACTCTTGCTCGGAGTTGAAATCCACTATTTGTGAAATAGGATACACACGTGCCTTTAGTCCGAAGAGAATGCCAACTTCTTACAGACACGAGCCTTTGAAGCGCTCGAATACTATAACTTCGCAGATGCGAAACTTAAAATTTTTCAAGTGACTTCTTTTCAACTCTTATACAGAACTTCTAGCTGAATTGCACTTAGCACATTAGGGTTTAGAAAGTTTTGTGGCTAGAGGATTTTGAAGAGTAAGGCTTGGAGTATATAAGGCTTGAAAGCTTGAGAGTGAGAGATGATTTGAAATGAGAAGAATCAAGCTCTATTTATCCTAGGCAGGGGAGGCAAAGTTCGGCCAGAGTTCTGTCCCAAAATATTCAAAAATTCGAACGTTGGACAGCTCGCAGCAAGGTGGTCCTAAAAATTAGGTTGCTGATTTTAAGGAGGCTGAGTTCGGCCTGAGTTCGGTCTGCCTCAGACCAGAAGCCTTATATCGGTGAGGGTGATTTGGTTTGGTTAATGAATTAGTTTGTTTGTATGGTGGAGCTTGGAGAAATTTGTTTAGGGGTTGAGATGACACAGTGTGACTCAACGTACATATTACTTAGACTCAATAAATCAAAAATTACAGACTGAGAACAAATTACATTTGTAATACAACTACTTGTAAACGACGTCTGTCTTGAACTTGATTTGTCGTATTGGATCCTATCAAATATCAAGTGATGTTCTGTCTTGAACTTGATGTGTCGTATTGGATCATATCAGATATCAATTGTTAATTATCTAAATCAGGTTTTTGTGATCTAGTTTGGGTCAACAGCCCTCGTCGACCACTCCGCCACCGACTCTCGATCGGATCTGGATGCCTCCATCCGATGCCGCTCCTCCAGAGCCGGTGCCTCGCTCCGCTATCGTAGCTCCTAGGTGAGACCCCCTTTCTTTCCCCTCACTCTCGAGCTCTTCTTTCTCCCTCTCTCTCTCTCTCTCTCTCTCTCTCTTACTCTACTAATGCAAAGGAATTTTGTGGATTAGGATGTAATGTGAACAGCAGCAGAATGAGAATTCCTCTCATTTGTAATATACCTTAGTTAGTACATTATTAGGATTATTAGTTATAATAAAGTTAGTTGTTAATTTATATTTTTATATATATAAATAAATGGTAATATGTATTATATTTGGGCAGTGAGTTTTAAATACGGGCTGTGGGATGTTGCTTTGGGATTTCATTGGGTTTATTATTACTTAGGGTTTTAAACTTTTGGTAGTCATTGGACCATTGCAATTGAGTTTGGGCTGGACTAGTGAGTCCTTAGTTCTTATATATATTTTTATGTTGCTTATATATATGGGCTTAGCTTTATCGATATTTGGGACTTATGATTAATTAAACAATATTTTTGGTTGGAATGAAACTAAAAAGCATATTTGTCATCTCAACCCCTAATAAGTATATTGGTTGGTTAATGGGTTGTTCATAAATACTAATAAGTATATTGGTTGGTTATATAAATTTAGTTTACTTAAATAGATTTTGTAACTTTTACGATATATTTTATTCTATAAATGACTTCTAAGAGCTACAAGTACTTTCCTAATTTTATTATTGTGGCTATTGTTATTAATAGTATTATTTCTTTGAAATTACATGATAATATTTCTAAAATAAGTTTTATATGTATTATTCATACATTGACCTTGGGTTACTAATCGTAAATCGAGACTATTTTAGTCGTTTCCTATCCCTTGATTCGATTATCGTACTGAACTCTGAGTTTGGACTTTTATATACGAAACTAAAATATTTGGACTATTCTAGACTCAATGGAACCGTATGTGCCATCATTTGGGACCATTTTGTGGAGCTTAGCATCATACATATTTCATGTCGACACATTCGTGTCATGCACGTCGACTCCAGCAAATTGAGGCGAGTACATTCTCTGATAGTTTTCATTGCCTTGATAGTCTCTATGATATTAGTTTGTAGTGTTATGCTTGATTCCCGACACGAGAGTACGGATTGATATAGCTTGGATCCCGTCATGAGATATTATTTCTGGTTATCCTGGTATACTGGTACATGACTTGTTCTTGATTATTGTTCTTGTACTTGTATGGACACCGATTCCTAAGAGAATTTGCTACCCTCTTTGACAATCACGTATCGTAACGTGCCATGGTTGGATCCATTATACTAGTCGGACGATGGGGAGATATTAGGAGATTATGTGATCATATCCCTACTTGTTTACTCATTTGTGCATAGCTCACCCTCGCCACACAAAGGGTGTAGCCTGATCTTATTACTTGTGCATAGCTTCTATGTATGGCCGACCTGATCCATTACTTGTACTTGTGCATAGCTGGTCATATGGATAGCCTGATCTTGGTCCCAAACCGATCACATAACAATCTATTATCTTAAGGCACTGTTTAGTAGTACATGTTCTATTCTAGATTATCATCTGTTGTTACATCGTACTTCTGATTACTTACAGTACATTGTTACCATGACATGCTCACATGACTTTTCTACTTTTTTACTGTTCAGTATTACTTATCCATCATGTATTTTCATTGCTTACTATTACTTATAGATTTTGTCAATTTAATGGAACTGCTGTTAGTTTATGTACTTCGCTCCAATCCTTACTGGATAACCATATTTTAGGAGTTGTTATGTCCCACATTCTTTGACTACATGACGATGCTACCTGAGACAGACTTCGATGTTCCATTTATCGTGACTTATCTTCTGGGAGCTCTAGGCCATTATTCCTTATCTAGATTTGTATTTCGTTATCGGATTTTGTCTTAGATACATTTCTGGTATGTATGATCATTTGCAGATTCTGTTTGATCTAGAGTTACTACTATCATTCTTATTCATATTTTCCTTAGTCGTATGTGATTTTACTTGTTGTCATTATAAATCATAAATGGTGTAGATATTTATTGGGTACTTTACAGCGTTCTACCGTCGATACTGCGACATAGGCTGGGCGTGGCCCACGTATTCATATCCGAATATACTGGTAAGGGTCGTGACTTGGGGCACGACCAACGTTGGAGGAGGGAGCATTCAGCGGCAGAGGAGGGGGCGTTCAGCACGGGTCGGGGCACAGTCAACGTTGGGTGCTAGTGGTAAGAGAGGAAGAGGGGGCGTGCTCGCGTAGGGAATGAGGGGGGCACGTCTAGTGCTTGGGAGGGGGAGGGCGCGATGAGCACTGGAGAAGAGGGGGGGCGCGTGGGGGTGATGGGCGAGTGGAGGGAGGGAGGAGGTGGGGGTACTAGAGGGGGGAGGATGTGGGGGTGCTGGATGGGGGAAGAGAAGAGGTGGGCGGCCAACAACAGCAGCGGCGGCCATCTACAACAACGACCATATGTTTGGTGAAGGGGAGGGTCATTTTGGATTTTTTTTTTTTGAAGTCACTAACTCACATTTCTAACGGCTAATAGACGGAATGAGACTTTTAATAAAGTCAACTATTAATGGAGGGTTTAATTGATATATTTGTCTAACAAGCTTCTTATTTTGCTACGAGACAAATCTAAGGAGGGATCCTAGACATTCTGGGCGTAGACCGAATTTAGCCTGGCTTTGACCCCGACTAATGCTACTCGGGTGTCAGTTCATGCTGGATTAGGGTTTTGATTCAAAAGTATGGTATGATCTGGACACCTAGCTGGCTTGTCCAACCTAGTCCAAGTCAGATCAAATCCAATCAAAATCGGGCTGAACCGGATAGGTTCAACACACACCATGAGAAATGGGTTATGGCACGGTAAGTCCGAGGGTTTCAAACGGATAGAGAAGACGAGGATGAATCTTTTATTAACATATCCTTTGACAACTGAACTCGAGTGGCGCTTGTAGTTACCAAGTAGATGTATAAGATCCTGGTAGTTGATGGAAGATCAGTGGATCGAGTCACGCAGACGTATTATTCCTTTTATTTATTTGGTAGGAGTTGTAGGACAGTGGGCCCAATAGACATGTAATGCATTGTGTAAAAAATTTCGTACGGGCTTGTTTGGTTAGCAGTAGCTGACCTAAAACTGGCATAAAACTGCCAGTTTCAGTAAAAGTGCCTTCAGTTTCTATGTTTGGTTGTGCATGGCAAGTTGCTTGTAAGTGTCTTATTTCTGACAATTTTTAGTTGCTGTCCCCCTCTCTTGTTTAATTTTTGCCTACATCCAAAAACAGGCGCAACTGGACTATAACTAGACTGCAAGTGGCTTGGACTGCCAGAGGAAGAAGAAGAAAGAAGATGACGACGAGGTCCGGAGCTCATATTCACCCTCGCCGAGGTCCGGAGATCATCGTCCGTAAGGGGTGCCCTTGGCCAAGGTAGCCGAAGGTAGAGGTGGGGGAGGGCTACGGCGATGGACGGGCGGAGGGGGGGTCCTCGGCGAGGTGGAGGATGTACTAGATGACGACGAGCTTGACGAGGTCCGAGCGGGGGGTCCTTTCTTCTTCTTCTCAAGAAAAAAAAGAAGTATTAAGAAGAAGAAGAAGAAGAAGAAGAAGAAGAAGAAGAAGAAGAAGATGGATGGAGAAGAAAACGAACGGATGGAGGAGAAGAAGAAAGAGTGAGGGAGAGAGAATTGGTTTGGTGGAAGCAGAGCAAATGAGAGGTGGCAGCAGAGCAAATGAGAGGTGGCAGCAACCTAATAATAAAACTTTATATTCCAATATTCAATTTCTTTTATTAATATTTAATTTCTTTTGTGAAAGAAAACTTTATATTCCAATATTTGTGTTCAAACGAAAAGTATTTGTGAGAAACAATTTCGTATATGCATACCTAGGTGAATGTTTTTAATAATAGTGTTATTTGTATATCATGGGTTTTGTGTGTGGAGGAGAGTTTGTGGTAAATTTTTTTAATAATAATTATTATTATTATTATTATTATTATTATTATTATTATTATTATTATTATTATTATTATTATTATTATTATTAATTTAATTATGGGTTACCATATCTCATTCACATTCTACCACCATCCACACAACCGAACTCTTTTTTTCCTCAACTTTCAACAATCATCCAAACAACAAACTCATTTTTCTTCCACTTGCAGGAGACAAAAAGTACTCTATCCAAACATATTTTGGAAAGTGTCTTATACTTTCAAAGAGTTACTCCTATCCAGACAGCTCGATCAGTCGAGCATATATATATATATATATATATATATATATATATATATATATATATATATATATATATATATATATATATATATATATCATCATCATCATGTTTCAGCCGCTTAATCCCTCCGCTCTCCAGTCATGCGCCTCTCCCCGATCTTCCATGGCCGGCCTCTCCTTGGCCGGCGACCGCGTCCCCCGGCCTCCTCCCCCTTCCCCTCTCCGGATGGCGTCCTCGGCCGGCCATCCGCCAGACCTCCTCGCCATTTTGTCCCATCCGCTTCCCCTCTCCTATTCATCCCAACCTCCTCCGCCTAGCCCTGTCTCCGCCGCCCACCTACCGCCCCTTCCTTTCGTCTGGCCGTCCCCTCCGTTTTTGACTGGCCCACCTCCCTTCCACCACCCTCCGCTCCTCCACTTTCCCTCCCCCTGCTGGTGGCCACTATCCTCCCCACCCTCTCCTCCCTGTTCCTTCAACGACGGATTGCCCTCCGGCTGGCCTTCCTTCCTCTACCGACCCCTCCCGGCCATCTGTACCAACCCTTCCCGCCACCTCTTTCCTGCTCGATTCTGATTTGGCAGGATTTTTTCCACCATGGCTGTGTTCGAATTTTGGATCGCCCGCATTTCTGCCGTATGGCACTTTTGAGCCGTATAGGTCGGAACAGCTATGCGGCCCCCTTCCCGGGGGTGCATACTCCATCTACGGCCCTTTGGGCGCATATGGCCCCTCGTATTTGGGTGCATATGGCCACTATCCGGTGGGCGCATATGGAGGCATGCCATCGACCGTCCCCGGCTCTAGGGCGCATACATCCCTTCCGAAATCAGGCTCTAGCCGAGCTGAACCCATCCCCCTCGCGGACTCCTCTCCGTCAGTCGTCCCATTAGGCGCCTGCCCATCAGTGGCTGGAGTCGCACCTTCCACCCAGGTGGAGGTGTCATTGCCGTCGGGCGCTTCTGCTGGCCCTTCTCCATCAGCCGTTCCCTTAGGCGCATGCCTTCAAGGTGCTGGAGGTGCATACTCCGTCCTGGCGGCGGAGCCAGCGCTGTTGGGCGCATATGGGGCCTCTTCGGGCGCTCTTAGCCTCGCTAATCCCGGGCGCATACTCCTCCTCCCCCAACCAGATTCAGGCGGCGGCGCTCCGCCTCCCCCGACAGCGCTTTCTATGGCCTCCTCATCGACCGTCGAGGTCGGCGCACGTACCACCCCCTGGTCACCGAGTTGGTCCCCTCCCCGACGCTAGCCCCTTCTCTCACGCCTCTAATGGCATCCACTACGAGATCCTCCTCCCCGGCAGATCCTCCCATTATCTCCCCCTCTCGGCAGCAGGATCCCCAGTCCTCTCTCCCTCCCAACCCCCCACCCCCAGCAGGCTGGCACTCCCCTTCTGTTCCCCCAGCCCAAGATCCTTCCTTTGCTAGCATCCTGCGTCCAGATAAAGCTTCCAAAGGGGGCTCCCTCTTCAAAGATGTTCAGCTCGGTGAATTCGACTATCCGGAGCCATCCCCCGTGCCCACCGTCCCCTTCTCAAGCCTGGAAATTGAATCCTTGGCCACCTCCTTCCCCTTCTCCTTTGTTCTCAAGTTCTCCTATGGATGCCCCAAACTCTCTAGGGTCCAAGAGGTCATCGCTGGTTGGAGGCTGTTAGCAGATTATCGGGTGGCACCTCTTGATCCCAGACACATCCTGCTATATCTCTCCTCAGAAACAGACCACAGGTCCGTGTGGGCTAAAGGCACCAGCAAAGTGGAAACTCACCAGATGAAGATTATTAAATGGTCCCAGAATTTCAGTACCGAGGAAGATTCTGCCATGGTGGCAGCTTGGGTCACTCTCCCCAACCTTCCACTCATCTGTTTTGTTCCATCTGCCCTTAGGCGCATAGCCAATTCTTTTGGGACTTACGTGGCAACAGCTCCAGAGACTAGCAATCTAACCAAAGCCCACTATGCGAAAATCTCTCTCAAACGAGCCACCCAACCAAATAGTCATCGAACTGGAAAACCAGTCCCACACAACAAATTCTATACGATAACCACATCATCTATTGCTCCCATTGTCACCTGCGCGGACATCTATCCAAGTTTTGTTATCGCCTCCACCCCGAACTCAAGAGGAAACCTACCCGACCAGCAGCCCACACCAGAGAAGATCAGATTCTGTCTCCCTCCAGATCCCCCATCCTTTCCCCTCAAAACTCCCACATCAGGTTCCAATCTAGAGGCAACAGACCGGAACTCGGACTACTGGCGACCTCATTGGAGACCATTACTACGACTTTAGCGGTGGTCCCCCACAACCCACCAACTATGAACCTCTCTAACAGGTTTACCGCCCAGGAAGAGGACACGTCGGAGGCCGGGGATCCCCATATCCCACTGATTCAGGAAGCCGAGGAGGAGGTCCCTCCCGAACCCCAGCATCAACAGGATATCGATGTCATTGAAGCCTTAGCCATCCTGGGCCCAGATCAAGCTTCGAGAGGTCTACAGGCTATTGAAGCCGGTTTTCCCCTCCAATTATAAGGCAATATGATAGAAAACCTGGATGTCTCCATCCCCATTCTTCTCCAAGAACCCGCATTCGACTCAGCAGGAGATCTGATTGATCAGCAAGACGACCCCCTGAACACCCACATCGATCCCACCATCGGCACATCCACCAATAAGTCGGAGATAGCTTTTCCCTCTATAAAGAAAACCAAACAGAATAGCTCCGATAAATCATCCGGTGCTCAAACCAGGTCTGCTACTAAGCGGGCCAACCAACCCCCTAACAAACACCATTAATGTTAAACATCCTCTCGTGGAATGTCCATGGCCTGGAGAACAAACCCACAAAGAGGAGAATCTCCAGCCTCAAGAAAACACACAAGATTGACGTATTGATCATCCTTGAACCCAAAATTCGCCACAAGAACCTCAAATCCATTCAGCTGCAGCTTAGCTTTCCCATAGCCATCGCTGGCATATACAATATTTGGATCCTCTGCTCGAAGGACGTCAAGGTCGGTGTAATCAATGACTCCAAACAGGCCCTCTCATGCTGGATGGAGCACCCGTTATTACCCTCGCGGGTGATCCTATCCGCCGTCCATGGTAGTTATGACATTTATGAGCACAAAAGCCTGTGAAATAACCTGATGGACATCCACCTCCACCACAGAAATCTTCCCTGACTATGCATAGGGGATTTCAATGCCGTGACGTGTAGAGAGGAGAAGACCGGAGGTCGACCACCCCCCATCCCAGCCATGCAAGATTTCAACAACTTTATCTTCGACGCCAACCTCAACCCCCTACCATTTACTGGCAGCACCTTCACCTGGTGCAATATGCAGGATGGAAAATGCCGACAATACTCCCGTCTAGACAGGGCCCTGGCGAATGTTCACTGGCACGGCATGGGGACCACCTCTAAACTTTCCTACCTCAATGCCACCGAGTCCAATCATGCTCTACTGTTAGTTTGCATCGCCAGGAATCTAGGTCTGAACAAAAGGAGTTTCCGCTTTCTTAATTTCTGGTGTACCCACCCGCAGTTTTTAGAGGTCTTCTCAAAAGCATGGAACAGCACGAGCAACGCCGAGCCCCTTACGAGGGTGGCTTTGAAGCTCAAAGCCACCAGAAAAGCTCTAGCCGAATGGAGCAAGCAAGCCTATGGGGACATCTTTCAGGCCATCAGGGAGGCAGAGGATGATGTTCTTCGTGCTGAGATCAGATTTATGACGGATAGATCTCCCGCGGCCAGGAGTGCCCTCAACCTCACAAAGCTATCCTCAAATTCTGGCTCAAAGTGGAAACTGAATTCTGGAAGCAGAAAACTAGACTTAAATGGGATAGCGAAGGAGACAAAAACTCTAGCTTCTTTCACGCTTGTGTTAATGGGTATAGGCAGAAGCTCACCATCCATCAGAATATGGGCAACAACGGCAACATCATCAAAGACCAGAAAGGCATCCAAGAGGCTACGACCGACTACTACTCCAAATTATTCTCCAAACAAACCATCATAAGGGACCCTTCCTTCTTGGAGGTTATTCCCCGTCTCATCAACGAAGGAGACAACACGCGGCTTGAGACTCCGTCATTCGAACAGGAAGTGAAAGACGCGGTTTGGGCGCTGGACGAGCACAGCGCCCCGAGACCTGACGGTTTCTCGGGGGGGCGGGGGTTTCGCTCATGCTGGGACATTATTAGGCCAGACATCCACAAAGCGGTCGTCGCCTTCTTTCAGGGTACGACTTACCCCAGAGCCATCTCGAGCACCAACCTCATTCTCATTCCGAAAAAAGACAATCCGGAATCCTTTAGTGATTTTTGCCCAATTAGCCTGTGCACTTTCACTAACAAAATCATATCCAAGATCGTTGCTTCCCGTATGTCCGACCTCATTTCCAAGATCATCAGTGAAGAGCAAAGCGGCTTCGTCCGCGGGAGACATATCCAGGATAACATCATGCTTGCTCAAGAACTTATCACTTGCATGAAGTTCCCGACAAGAGGGAACAACATTACCATCAAGCTTGACATGGAGAAAGCTTACGACAGACTTGACTGGCAATTCATGATATGGGTTCTCGGAGCATTCGGTTTCTCTTAAACCTGGACTAATACAGTGTGGAGATCGGTCAGCAACTCCTGGTTCTCCACGGTGATCAATGGTCAGGCCGACGGCTTCTTCAAATTGACCCGCGGGGTAAGGCAAAGTGATCCCCTATCGTCCACCATCTTCATCATCACGGCTGACGCCCTGAGCAGGAACCTCAACAGGATGCCTTATTCCACCAGCTTCCACCACTATCACACGGCCAGCGGCTGCCCCATCATCACCCATCTGGCCTTTGCTGACGATATCCTCATCTTTTCTGCCGGGAATATCGGGTCGATTGAGGTGGTCTAAAATACTCTCCAGAATTATGCTAACTGCTCAGGCCAGAAGATCAACCAAGACAAAAGCGTCATCTATACTCACCACACAATCACAACCGAGCAAGCCGGAGCTCTCTCCAATACCATCCCATTCCCTATCAAGTACCCCCCTTTAATTACCTGGGATGTACCCTGGTCTACGGGAAATCGAACGCGGGCTTATTCGAGGACTTGATCAGCCGCATCAGGACTAAGCTTGGAGGATGGCACAACGCGACTCTATCCCCGGGAGGCAAAATGATCCTCATTAACCACGTCCTCACCTCCATTCCCATCTACACTATCGCGGCGTGTTCTTCCCCCAAGATGGTCCTTAACTCCATTGAAAACATATTCAGCAACTTCTTCTGGGGTCACAGCGATGGCACCGCCAAGCACCACTGGGCCAGCTGGGACACTATGGCCAGGCCGACGGAGGGGGTGTTGGGATTCGCCAAACTATTCCACATCACCAACGCATTCTTAATGAAACTGTGGTGGAAGCTTCGGACCTCTCAGAACTTATGAACCAGATTTATGAAGGCCAGATATTTCAAGAACATCCACCCGTCGACGGCTATTTCCAACTGCAGATCTTCTGCATCATGGCGGCGTATGCTCATTAGCCGATCTCTTGCTGAACCATTGATGCATCTCAAGGTGGGCGACGGAGAAACCCGGGCATTCCAGGAGAGATGGGTCGGAGATTCCTTAATTCCATCTCACTCAGACGCTCACAGGAATAGCAAGATCAAGGACATGTGGGACCCCATCACGAACGATTGGGATTGGACCAATGTGCAGGATTGGTCGGGCCCCGAGACAGGGGAACTCATTCGTAGGGAGGGACTGTAAATCGGGCCTGACGCTGACGAGTTTCTATGGCGGGGGGGGGGGTGCATTGGGACACTTCTCAGTCAAATCGGCCAGGATAGTCATCCAAGGCTCGGGATTGCCGCCTTCTATCAGTGCGCCTTTCTGGCAGACTTGCATCCCTAAGAAGTGGTCGTTCATCATTTGGAGAGCCTTGCGCAAAATCCTTCTCACCGACGACACCCTCTGCACTATTGGATTCAGCCTTGCGTCCGCTTGTACATGCTGCACGGATCGAAATCTGGAAACCGTCAACCACATCTTTTGTCAGGGAGAACTCCCGAACAAGGTTTGGACCTATCTCTCTAGTAGATGCGGCATAAGCAATGGGGGAGGTGAATTTGAAGACCTCATCAAAGCCTGGAGCTCAGGGTCCCAGGACCATCTGATCGTTGCGGCGGCTGCAACATGTGTTCTTTGGAAGAACCGCATCAAGGCCAAATATGAAGGATACCAGTACTCCGCAGACCAACTGATTCGGGAAACTATCAGGCAATGCAGTACCAAACGGAACGTTTACTGTAACCTTTCTCAGACCTCTTTCTGGAACTCCTTCCTATCCTCAGCCTAGCCCACTCGGGCCTCCTTCCTCTCCCCCTCTTTTGTTAGTATACGTGTATATGCTTCGGCATTTTGCGCCTTCTGGTATACTTGTATAGCTTCGACTTTTCTTATTATAGAATAATATGGGGAGTTCTTTTAATATATATATATATATATATATATATATATATATATATATATATATATATATATATATATATATATATTCAAATATATATATATATATATATATATATATATATATATATATATATATATATATATTCAAATATATATATTCATATATATATATATATATATATATATATATATATATATATATTCAAATGGCCGACCAACTGAAGCCTGTCCTATCCTTTTCCCAATTTTCAAATGATCCCACTTCCTGTCTGCACGCGTGTGCGCGATTTCATTCATCCTCAATTCACCGTAGATAAACTCCTTTTCTCCTCCTAGACAGCCGCACGTGCGTTCCCCCACCCGCTTGGCACATCCAACAATTTCCATGTATCATACTCACTGTAGGGCCGCCCCACCCGGAGGCCGTTATTTGAGGCGCCAAGCGAGCACGTCCGTGTGGACAACACGTGGGCCCCGAACCCCATTTCCAGTTCTTTCGGCAGGACCCACTTGGTGATCTTGGCCTCATCGACCAACCATTGCATAACATGGGCCTTCCTCCCTATAAATTGCAAGTCCCTCCACTTGTAATAAACCAACACCTAAGCCCAACTCCCCCCGCCCCCAAGTCATTCCTTACTCGCGAATAGAAATCATGACTCATACATACACAATTGCTAGCCTCTGCCTGCTTCTTTTCACTCTTATGGCTAGCTATGCACCATGGCCCTCCTGCGGCTTCATCACCCTCACTCTATCGCTCCTCCTAGCTACATACGTGTTCCTTTCTGGCCGTCTGCACGTCCCCGGCGGCTCCGCGTGGTGCCGCTATTCTAGCCGTGACGGCCCCCCTACCGCCCCAGGTCCAGCTGGATGGCCCGTCCTGGGCTCGATCCCCGTCATGGGCCCTCTCGCCCACCGGAAACTGGCCAGGCTCTCGAAAGCCTACGACGCCGCCCGGCTCATGGCGTTCAGCCTCGGCACGACCCCCGCAGTCATCAGTAGCCACCCCGACACCGCCCGCGAGATCCTCTCCGGATCCGCATTCTCCGACCGCCCCGTCAAGGCGTCCGCCCGGCACTTGATGTTCGAGCGCGCTATCGGGTTCGCCCCCTCGGGGGAGTACTGGCGCCACCTCCGCCGCACGGCGGCGACGAACGTGTTCTCCCCCCGGAGGCTCGCGGCGCTCGAGGGGGTCCGGCAGCGGGCGGCGGACGGCATGGTGGGGAGGGTGGGGAGGATGTCGGCGGGCGACGACGCGGGGAGGGTGGTGCTGAGGGAGGTGTTGCAGAAGGGTTCTTTGGAGAGCATGTTCGGTAGCATGTTCGGGGGTTCGCTTGGGGCGAGGGAGGAGGAGGAGCTGGTGGGGATGGTGAGGGAAGGGTATGAGCTCATAGGGAGATTCAATTGGGAGGACCATTTCCCTCTTGGGAGCCTGTTGGACTTCCATGGGGTTGGGAGGAGGTGCAAGCGTTTGTCTGAGAGGGTCAAGGTTCTATTTGGCAACATGATAGAGGAGAGGAGAGGGGTACTAATTAGTACTGGTGCTCGTGATCACTACAAGCAAGATGACTTCCTCGCAGTCTTGCTCAACATGCCACAGGAGGAAAGGCTCAATGATGCAGATATCGTAGCAGTACTTTGGGTGAGCCAACTCACAGACTCTCTCTCTCTCTCTCTCTCTCTCTCTCTCTCCACTCTTCGTAGTATCTATCTATATCTATGTATGTATCTATCATGGATGGAAGTTTGTACTGTTAGTTTTTCAGGTGTGACCTTTCCAGGGAGACAAAGACCTGAAATGATTAGTTGGAAAGTGAGCCTGAAAAGATATCCACTATGTAGAGTAGGCCTCTGACTCATCGGACAGAGAGATCTCCCTTCCCTCCGATTTTGTGATTTGATGATTAAAAAAAAAATAGTCCCACTTTGTCCTCCTCACAAACCTACCTAGTATAACCACGTACCTTACTTACCTAATAAGTTGAAAATCCTTATTTTAAAAGTCGAATCGGACAGACCAGTTGAACATGTCAAGCCGTAAATCAATCTGTTAAGTCGTAAGTCAATATCTTCTTTAGAATGGTCTAATATCGACCCATTACTATTTTTTAAATCCAATCAGACAATTGAACGATATGATATGACTTAAATTTAAATTAATTTGACCATGACTTTTAAATTTGATTTGGATTTTACATACAATTCTCTCTCTCTCTCTCTCTCTCTCTCTCTCTCTCTCTCTCTATATATATATATATATATATATATATATATATGTGTGTGTGTGTGTGTGTGTGTGTGTGTGTGTGTGTGTGTGTGAGAGAGAGAGAGAGAGATTGTGTACTATGTAGTATATTTAATATAAAAAATTTTAACTCGAATTCACCTACTGATTTACCGTTTTGACCTAATCTAATATTTTCTAATATTTTGACCGGATCAAGTTCCGATCCTATTTTTAAAACTTGCTTTGCTAAAGAATATTCATCGACTCTTTATACCTAACTAGTAACAAACAAATGACCGTTGTTTGACTCTTATCAATTATTAATGCCTCAGTATTTAAGCCATGTCAAGACTTGCCCCTGACCAATGTTTTAAAAATCGGACCAATGATTGAACCGAAACTTTTGGTATAGGTCGGACCGGGGTTCAACCGGATTCAACCGAAGTTCAATTAGAGTTCGATAGACTTGGTTTGGTTTGGTTCAAATAGGTAAAATATCTATATTTACCTCTTGGTTTAGTTTGGTTTGGTCATAGATATGTTGGTTTGGTTTAATTTTATAACTATAAGATCGATTAAAACCAAATCAAGAATCAAATGATCCAAATTTTACATGATAATTTATTTTAAATTTTTTAAATAAAAAAAAACTAAAACTGTCCGGTTCAATTGTGAACCGGTTCGACAGGTTTACCGGTTGAACCTGATTTTGACAAAAAATCGACGGCTCTTTAAAAGACCCGGTTATAGTCGAATCGGACCGATTTTTTGGCTTAAACCGGTTGGACCCGGTCCAACCGCTGGCCCGGTCTATTTTTACAACATTGCCCCTGACCCTTTAGTTGATCTGCCCTACGAAAAGAAATTTTTTTGACCTAGTCCAAGTTGAGCAAACCCTAATCCCATCATAAACTGTTGTTTGAGATTAAAGAGTAAGGCACCAATCATTTCTAATTTTCCGTACCAAAAATCTCAACCTTCTGATTATAACTTCTCGAACTATTGGCACGAGCAGGAGATGATTTTCCGAGGCACCGATGTAGTTGCGATCCTACTCGAATGGATCATGGCTAGAATCGTTCTGCACCCTGACATTCAATCCAAAGCCCAGGAAGAGCTTGCAGCTGTCGTCGGGGACAGTCCGGCCAGAGACTCCGACATGCCGCACCTCCGCTACCTTCAGGCCGTCGTCAAGGAGGTGCTCCGCATGCACCCCCCGGGACCGCTCCTGTCGTGGGCCAGGATCGCCGTCCACGACATCCACGTGAGCAAGTTCTTTGTCCCGGCGGGGACGACGGCCATGGTCAACATGTGGGCCATAGCTCACGACGGCTCCGTTTGGGAGGACCCGTGGACCTTCCGGCCGGAGAGGTTTCTTGAGGAGGACGTGAGCGTGATGGGCTCGGACCTGAGGCTGGCGCCATTCGGGTCCGGTCGGAGGGTCTGCCCTGGCCGAGCGCTGGGGCTGGCCACGGTTCACCTCTGGCTGGCGCGGTTCCTGCAGAGCTACAACTGGGGACCCGACCGACCGGTGCAGCTGTCGGAGTGTCTGCGGCTCTCGCTCGAGATGAAGAAACCGCTGGTCTGCCGAGTTGCCGGACGTTAGTAGGTTCAGGTGAGGCCGGGCTTAACAGAGTGCCAGTGTTAGAAATGTATTTTGTATATATATATATATATATATATATATATATATATATATATATATATATATATATATTTGGTGTACGTATTCTATGTATTGAATAGAAATGTATGTTTGATGTACCAGAGAAATGAGCAAACATCAGTACTCATTTTCCTTATATAATCATCTATCATTTTTTTTGAAATAAACATCATTCATTCATTCAAACAAGCAAATTACATTGTGAAATGTCCAGATCCACAGCCTCAGAAATACAAGAGGGAATGCTATCATGGACAGTAAGAGTATTTACAGGATTATAAAGCAGAGCATGTGAAGCCAGTTGATGAGCACATCTATTACCAGATCTTCGAACAAATGAGAAGGAATATTGTTTGAAGTTTGTAGAAGTTTTCTTGCAGAGCAAATTGTGTGACGAGCTAACCATATGATCGTATCAAATTTCGATAAGATTGCGTCGATCAATGGTTTATAGTCACCTTCAATCACTGTGTTGCTAAGATTGTGTCGTTCCACAAGAAGTAGAGAAAGATGAATACCCAAAGCTTCAACTTCAATAGGTGATCCGCCATGTTGAGATTTTGACACAGCTCCTAGAAACAGACCCGAATCATCCCTTAAGAGAGCTGCAGCTGCCATTTTCCCATCAAGGAATGCTCCATCAAAATTAATCTTCAAGTTGTTGTTCAATGGTGGTTGCCAAGTTGGATTCAAATCAATCAATGCTGTTGAAGACTCTAGAATAGGATCCTTCAGATTGTAGCCTTCATATGTGTCTTGCAAAATCGTCGCTTCAGAAATAATCCGGTTGATGTCAATCTTCATATTCTCAAAAACAAATTTGTTTCTTGCTTTCCAAATCGCCCACATGAGGTAGAAGCATGATGACAAAGATTTTCGATCACCCTCTTTAAGTAGAGCAGTAAGGAAAGTGGAAACTGTCGAGTGATGAAGTAAAAGTCTCGAAAATGTAGAATTATGACACCAAGCATTCATTGTTATAGGACACTGCAAAAGAAGATGATCGTTAGTTTCTTCACATACCTGACATAACGGACATATTGCATCAACATGATCAATCCTTCGATGAATATTTGATTTGGTAGGCAATGAATTGGTAAGAGATCTCCAGGCAAATAGAAGAACACGCGGGCAGATATGAGAGTTCGACCAGAATTTCTTCCACTCAGTAAATGAAGATGAACCAGAGAGATTGGTCTCTATATTGAGAGATTCATGAATCACTCGATAAGCCGATTTTCTAGTAAGGTTGCCATCTTTGGTATGCTTCCAACATAGAGTATCAGATAATCCAGAATTTGATAATGGGATATTGAATATTGCATCAGCTTCATGGGAAGGAAATAATAGAAGAATCACGTCAACATTCCAGGTGTTAGTTTGTGTATGAATCAATTCATTAACCTTAACCACCTGATCTTTAGCAAAAGGATAACCCGAAAGTCAGGCAAACCAGGCACCCATGGATCTTCCCAAATATGTATGTTGAAACCATCACCCACAGACCAAATGATATTGCCATGTAGAAATTCTCTACTAATCAATATACTAGACCATACACATGAAGCAGAAGATGTTGGTGCAACCGACCAAAAACATGATGAATGCAAGTATTTACTTTCCAGAAGTTGAACCCAAATTGACTGTTTATCCTTTAAGAATTGCCAAGCAATTTCAGAATCAGTGCCAAATTTGATATATGAGGATCACGAATACCAAGTCCTCCCTGGAACTTCGGTTTTGTAAAAGTAGACCAAGCAGTAAAGTGAAGCTTCCTCTTACTATCATTATCACCCCACCAAAAATCCCGTTGATGTTTAGAGATGGTATCAGTGACTTTCTTTGGAACAAGATAGGAAGATAGGTAATATGTAGGTATGGAAGCGAGTGCCGATTTGATTAAAATAGTTCGAGCAGCATGGGAAAGACAGCTCCTCTTCCAACCTTTGAGTTTGCAATTACTGCTATTGATCAAATCAGAAAATGTATTCAATCTCTTTTTGGAAAGTTGGATTTTGTGGCCGAGATATTTATCAGTGGAGGACATGGCTTTAACACCCAACAAATTTTGATACAATTGGCACATATATGGGTCAGTAGATCTAGAAAAGAAGATTGATGATTTATCAAAGTTTATTCGTTGTCCAGACCATTGCTCAAAAGTTTGAGTAATATTTTTAGCTTGAAACAAATTATGCAATGAGCATCTCCCAAATAGAAAGATATCATCAGCAAAAGCTAAATGTGAGAAGGAAACAGGGCATCTAGGAATCTTGACACCATCATAAAATTCATTCCTTTCCATTGTAAGCATAAATCATAAAAAAATTTCCATACTCATAATGAAAAGATAAGGGAAAAGAGGACAACCTTGGCGTATACCACAACTTGGTTTGAAGGATTTAGTTGGAATACCATTCACAAGGATAGCAAACGAGGTGGATGTAATGCAGTTCATGATTAGAGTATGAGTTTTTCCAGAAATACCAAATCCAAACAAAGCTTGGCTAAGAAAGTTCCAATCAAGTATATCATAAGCCTTGGATAAATCCAGTTTCAAAGCAAAGGAACCACTACCAAAATACACTAAATTAGCGACGGATATTTAGCGACGAAATTTTTCCGTCGGCGTTAGCGACGGCTTCGTGGCCGCTCACCGACTGATTACCGACCACACGCCTTTGCCATTTTTATTTTTATTTTAGGGGAAGGAAAGGTCGCATATCCGTCGCTAGGCTGTCGGAATTATAGTGACGGATGTACAGTCGTCGCTACGTAGTCGATTATTTGGCAGGAATTGTGTAGAAATTTGGCGGTACATTTCTTCGACTACGTAGCGATGGATATTCAGTCGGCACTTATCAAACAGGGCGACTACTGGACGACGAATTTTTCTACGTCGCTAGTCCGTCGCTATATATACGTACCAGACTTTAAATGAAACGACGGGAGAAACTTTTTGCATTCCCCCCAAATTCACTCTCTCCTCTCTCTCTCTCTCTCTCTCTCTCTCTCTCTCTCGCCGGTGTCGGCTTCGGTGATCGGCGTCGGTGTCGTCGTCGGCGTCGGCGTCCTCTCCTCTCTCTCTCCCGAAGGTAACCCCCCCTCTCTCTCTCTCTCGATCTCTCTCTCTCTTGCGGTGTCGTATAGGGGCTGGGCGGCTTGCTTGGGGTAGGCCGTCCGGGGCTGGGTGGCTGGCTTGGGTCGGGGGCTGGGCGGTGGGCTTGGGGCGGGGGCATCGGGGGCTGGGCGGCGGGCTTGGGGATGGGGCGTCGGGGGCTGGGCGGCTGGCTTGGGTCGTGGTGTGGACGGTGGGCTTGGGGCGGGGGGCGTCGGGGTCTGGGAGGCGGGCTTGGGGTTGGGGCGTCGGGGGCTGGGCGGCTGGCTTGGGTCGGGGGCTGGGCGGTGGGCTTGGGGCGGCGGCGTCGGGGGCTGGGAGGCTGGCTTGGGGCGGGGGCGTTGGGGGCTGGGCGGCTGGCTTGGGTCGGGGGCTGGGCGGTGGGCTTGTGGCGGGAGCGTCGGGGTCTGGGAGGCGGGCTTGGGGCTGGGGCGTCGAGGGCTGGGCGGCTGGCTTGGGTCGGGGGCTGGGCGGTGGGCTTGGGGCGGCGGTGTCGGGGGCTGGGCGGCTGGCTTGGGGCGGGTGCGTCGGGGGCTGGGCGGCGGGCGTGGGGCGGAGGCGTCGGGGTCTGGAAGGCGGACTTGGGGCTGGGGCGTCGGGGGCTGGGCGGCTGGCTTGGGTCGGAGGATGGGCGGTGGGCTTGGGGCGGCGGCGTCTGGGGCTGGGCGGCTGGCTTGGGGCGGGTCCGTCGGGGGCTGGGCGGCTGGCTTGGGGCGGGGGCGTTGGGGCTATTTGTAACCGACGCACAGCCATAAGCACTCTTCATATATATATGCAACCGAACTACTGGGCGGCGTGCTTTGGTCGGAGGCGGCGGGTGGCTTTGCTTCTCAAATTCATCTGAGTTTATATATTGGCTAAATAATGTGTTATCCATATTGGGTGTTCCATTAGTTTGGTGGTGTTTGGATTAGTAAATGTGAATATGGGATTTGGATTCATGGTGTATATGTTCACTATCTCAAGGACAGTGCGAGTTCTATCAGTTATGTGCTTCTGTATAGATGTATATATCTATACATCTAGCTGTGATATACATATGTGTATGTGACAATCTCAGTTAGGGACGGACTAGTTACCGGTTAGCGACGGATATTTCCAGCTCCATTTGCATTAATCTACGGTACGACATGGTGATCAGGACATAGTCCCTGCAGCTATTCGACTGGCGAGGCAAAAACTATGTAGCCGTAGATAAAGTTGACTGTCTTTCGACCCTCATCCCTCGGCAATGATGATACGACAACCTATCACTATATCTTATATAGTAGTAGATGATGTCTTAGTATTACATTATGTGAGTTCATCTTGATTCTGTTACATTCTTCAGATACTAGATACGATAAGAACATATACTACACCATATGTACAAAACATAGATGATTCACACTAATGTATGCTTGAATGAATCTTGGGTTGTGTTCTGAGCCATCCGTTCTCACACTTGGCAAAAAATTGAATTTTTTATACTTTATCAGCTTTCGAAAATATACTCAAATTACATGATGGTTCCTTTAGTTAGCTTGCTTATGTTACAATTATATTATTTGTGACTATCGATCTTACCAGATGGCCCCCATGACCCGAGGAGCGGCACGTCGTTTGAGAAAAATAGTGAATGCTGAGGTGGCTCCTCCTACAGTTAAGGAGGAAGTGGCACCAGTTGCTAGTGAGACCGGGAGTTCTATTCATCCAGCACCGGTAGCTAGTGAGACCGGGAGTTCTCTTCAAGCAGTCCTTGCAAGGGACGACATCTCTCCTCACGCCAAAAATCTCGCTTTTTCGAGGTGGTTGCGTGATCGTATCACTGAGCATTTGCATGAGCAGCGTGGTTCTCATTAGCTATTAGTACTTATTTGTATTGGACTATTTGTATTGAGTTGTTTTTGTATTAGACTATTTGTATTGGACTACATATATGAACTAGAACTGTGTCAATCTCTGGATTGTATTGGACTGCGACATGGTGATCAGGACATAGTCCCTGCAGCCATTCGACTGGCGAGGCTGAAACTATGTATCCGTAGATAAAATTGACTGTCCTCCGACCCTCATCCCTCGGCAATGATGATACGACAACCAACAAGAGAGAATACTCTGAAAGATCCATCTGAGTATGACGTATACTCTGAGAGATCACCTTTACAAGAATGATATCAGTAGTGGGATTGAGTGCTGGATGCGATATTATCAGAGTATACGTCCTACTTAGATGGGTCTCTCACCGTTATTATTTTTTTCTGACGGCATGGTAGATGTGCTCCCTCAACAGATTCTTGCTCCGAGCCAAAACTTTGCCCCGAGCTCAAGTGGACATCCTTGGTGTAGAGCTCGAGTGAGAGGTTCCTGACAGCATGGTGGTCTCCTTTGTCAAAGTATCCGTGCTCATCCCACATTGGTTGTGGGACGAGCCTGGATACTTTGACAAAGGAGACCACCATGCTATCAGGAACCTCTCACTCGAGCTCTACACGAAGGATGTCCACTTGAGCTCCGGAGAAAAGTTTTGGCTCGGAGCAAGAATCTGTTGACGGAGCACATCCACCATGCTGTCAGAAAAAAATAGTAACGGTGAGAGACCCATCTGAGTAGGACGTATACTCTGATAATATCCCCTCCAGCACTCAATCCCACTACTGATATCATTCTTGTAAAGGTGATCTCTCAGAGTATACGTCCTACTCAGATGGATCTCTCAGAGTATCCTCTCCGGTTGGGTTGTGTTCTGAGCCATCCGTCCCAGGGATTTGATTCTGTATTTTGGCTCCAGCTCCATTTGCATTAATCTACGGTACGACATGGTGATCAGGACATAGTCCCTGCAGCCATTCGACTGGCGAGGCAGAAACTATGTAGTCGTAGATAAAGTTGACTGTCCTCCGATCCTCATCCCTCGGTAATGATGATACGACAACCTATCACTATATCTTATATAGTAGTAGATGATGTCTTAGTATTACATTATGTGAGTTCATCTTGATTCTGTTACATTCTTCAGATACTAGATACGATAAGAGCATATACTACACCATATGTACAGAACATAGATGATTCACACTAATGTATGCTAGAATGAATTTTGGGTTGTGTTCTGAGCCATTCGTTCTCATACTTGGCAATTAAGCATGTAAAATAGAACTGATTATGTTTAGTTTGTCTTACGATACAGATTTTCACATCCAAATTGAAATGGATCGTTACTTCGTTGATCGTACATGGATGTACTAGCGGATCAACCTCCTGGACCGTAGGTACTTATAAGTATTGACCGTATCGGATTACTATCGATCTATAGTTTTGGTATGGGCCGTATCGGTTGGTACTGGTCTTAGCGAATTGGTATCGTCCTATCCGATATGTATCGGCCGAATAGCTAGGATTCATATTGGCCTTATCGATTTGGTATCGGTCATATCCGATAGGTATCGGCCGTGTTGGATTAGTATAGACCATTTCGGATTAGTATCGTGGAAGGTTTAGTAACAACTGTACTTGAATTTCTCTCTTCTAGAGCTAGATTACCATTGCAAGAGAGTCACGAGAGCGTAACTGGCCAGTTACAGAACATACATACTTTCTTTTCAATCTCGCTTTTCTTGATGAAAAAGGAAGCATGTATGTTACTGTAACTGGCCAATCACGATCTGGTGATTCTCTTGCAATGGTATTCTAGCTCGAGAAGAGAGAAATCCAAGTACAGTTGTTACTAAACCTTCCACGATACTAATCCGAAATGGTCTATACTAATCCAACACGACCGATACCTATCGGATATGACCGATACCAAATCGATAAGGCCAATATGAATCCTAGCTATTCGGCCGATACATGTACATATCAGATATAGGACGATACCAATTTGTTAAGGCTAATACCAATATGATACGTCCTATACCAAACCGATAGACCGATACTAATCTGATACACTAGATACTAAGTACATCCGGCCTATACCAGCGGATCCACCAATTACTGCACGATAGGCTCAACGAATCCAGTTACATCCGGTTATTGGTGAGTACATGATTACATAGTAATTCTGTTAGTCTTGTGATACAGATTTTTACTCTCTCATGCTACTAACGTCACAACTTTTCCAGTGCTGCTCCCACTAATTATGATGAACGCAAAAAACCAACGTCACAACTTTTATAACTTGAGTAAATTTCTTTACCCTATATGAAAATTTCTGTTGTCAGAAAGATGGCTCCTAGGACTCGTCGAGGTGGTGCTGCTAGTCGAGGAAGGGGTCGAGGCAAGAAACCCTTGGAGGTCGACACGGAGGAAGTCTCCGTCGTCAAACAAGAGCCGGTGACTGTTAAGGAGAAGGTGCTACCAAAGGTCGAGGTCAAGAAAGAACCGATGACCATCAGGGAAGAGATTGCTCCCAAGCTTGAAGTTAATGAGGAGCCACCGTCAGAGAATAGTAGCATCGGGACCGACCCTCCTGTCCCTACAGAAGACCTCAACCAGATTGAGCCTTCGTATGCAAAGTGGCTGATAGAATGGTATATGCCTCAACGCAACTATGATCCCTGGCTGTGAGGATTCATCGTCTGACTTGTGGTCTTTGTTGAGGCCAAAGTCGATTTTTCTATATGTTTTGGAATATTTGTGAAAATTTTGGAATATTTGTGCTATGATCGGATTATAACGATGGATATTAGGTTACTCTTCCGGATAATTGATGTCTATTTTATATTAATTTGGTTTGGTCTATATGATTTTTGGATAATTGGTGTGCATTAAATTCGTATGTGCAAATTTGTTCTATGTGATTCTTGGATAATTGGTGTGCATTATATATTTGGTCTATGTGATTGTTGGATAATTGGTGAGCATTATATATTGGTTTGGTTTATGCATATTTTTGCGAACAGGGATAGTGCTGTAATTTTTTTTTCAAAATATTCTCAGTTAGCGACGGACTTGTGACCGTTTAGCGACGGGGATTACCAGTTTCCGACTACTTTTCGACGGTTATTCCGTCGCTAACTGGAGATTTGAAAATGTTTCCAGGTAGCGACGGATGGTCGACGGAATATCCGTCGGCATAGTATATAGTTCTACGGAATAGCGACGACCTATCCGTCGCCCTTGTTCTGGAAATACCAAGAATTTCCAGAACATGCTCGACGGATAATCCGTCCGTATTTCGTCGATATATATCAACGGAATAGCGACGAATAATCCGTCGCCATAGTGCTGGAAATGCCAAGCATTTCCAGAACCTGATCGACGGATAGTCCGTCAGCACACCGTCGCTAATCCGTCGTTCGTTACCGACGACTACCGACGGATGAGCGACGGAACTATACGCTCTGATACGCGATTACGACGGGTTACCGACGGTATTTTACGTCGCTATTGTCTACACAGTTCAGTACTTAATAGTTGAAATGGACGACAGTCCATCGGAAATGCGTCGCTAATGCTTCGTATTGTGACGTGACAATCCGTCGCTATTCCGTCGTTGGACGACTACGTAGCGACGGACCATTATTAGCGACGAGCTGATTGTCGACGGATTTTTTTTGGCCAAAATCTGTCGGTGATCGGTCGCTAATAGTAATTACCGTCGGATTGGCGACGGATAGGGCCGTCGCTAAAATGATAAATTTTGGTAGTGAAGTATTAATAGGGCTAAATTTTGAAATTGAATGAAACAGCTCTTGGGCAATAATAACATATCCCCAATGTGTCTCCCAGGAACAAATGCATTTTGTAGTGAATTTATAAGATGTGGAAGAAACGGGCGTAGTTGATTAGCAATAATTTTCGAAATCACTTTGTATAAGACATTACACAAAGCAATTGGTCGAAAATCATTAACAGTAGAAGGACATGATGATTTGGGAATAAGAGTAATATATGTATGATTCAACATTCTTGGCAGGGTAAAGTGCATTTAAACCCTCCTTAGATGTCACGAAAATGCAAATAAAGACTTGCTGATCCGAAAAACCCAAAAGGTTACGAAAATGCTCAAATCACCTCCTCCGCTAACTTTTCTGTTAACGGGTGTTAAAATAGGGTTGTTTTTGACCATTTTACCCCTGGGCTATCTAATATTAACTTGTTAAAAACGGTTAGTTCTAAAATTATTTTGTTAAAAACGGTTAAGCAAAAATACTTGTTAAAAAGTGGATAAAAATTAACAAAGGGAAAATAGTCTTTGCTAGTAAAATTATTTATTAAAATTATTTTAATTAATATTAACTTGTTAAAAACGGTTAGTTCCGTCAAAAAAGTGGATAAATATTATTTAAAATTATTTTTTCATAAATTATTTTTTATTTAACAAATATATAAATATTTTTGGGAAAAACAAAACTGATAAATACAAACAAAATCAATTCTTAAAACATAGAAATGATAAAAAACTGGAAAAAAAATACCAAATAAAAAACAAAAAAATACTATTAAAATATGGAAAAAATAAAAAATAGACAAAATATTCCAAAAAACCAAAAAATGAGGATAAATCTTAAACAATGAAAAAAGACAAAAACAAAAACTATACAAATTTGAAAATAAAAGTCACTCTTAAAAAACTAGAAAAGATTATTAAAAAGATGAAAAAAAATGAAATAAGAACTAAAAAAATGGAAACAAAAATCAAAATATTAAAAAGATTATTAAATAAAATCAATTATCATGCTTGACGTCATTTTCGAAAATAAATGTTTATAATCTAAATAGTAGGTTTTCATCTTAACTTTTTTCTGGAAAAAAAAAATCTTTTAACAAATATCCGGTTAGTCCTGAACTATCCAGCCATTTAACTTAGGACATGTTTTTTAAACCGTATTCGGAGCTAGATAACTGTAACTAATATTATATTATTTAATATTTTATAATAATTATAATCTTAATTAATTTATATATTATAATAATTTTAATTAATAATTTAGTAATTATCATTATAATCATCATTATAGTCTTACTTAATAATTTATTAGTCATGACTATTATCGTAATTATTTATTTATTAATTCCAACTGAAATTATAAATCTTGGTACAAATTTATTTTCATCACATGTATTACTTAAACAAATAACTTAAATATTACTAAACGTGTCAAAAATCCAAAAATAAATTGTAAAACATGTATGTCGAAGCATGGTCCGGGTTCAGTGGCTGCCACCGCCTTTGTCGATTATCTAGTAATAGGCTTCCATAATTTCTATTTGGACGTCTTGAGAAAAAAAAGGAATAAGTAAAAAAAGCTTCAAACATTAAATGAGAGCAAATAAGTAAAAAAAGAGAATATAAAAAAAATTTGCAGTTGGATTTGAGATCTGTAGGTAAGAAAAAGCTTCAATATATTAAATGAGAGCAAATAAGTAAAAAAAAAGAAATATAAAAAAAATATTATTTTTCCTTCCAACCAACCGGTCAAAAAATAGAAAATATAAAGTTTAGGTTTTATGTTTCAAACAAATATTGTATTATATATAGAGAATAAAAGAGAGCCAACAGCCAAATGTAAGCATTAGGGGTATTTTGGAGAGTGCACATTTTTTTAATCTAAAATATGGGCTCTAACGGCTAGTTCTAACGTCAATTTGACGGAAAGGGGCATTCCGAGCAAAAACGGTTTTGTGGGAGGTGCAAACTGCTTAAGTTTTCTAAAAGGTCTTATTTTGCGAACGAGGCAACTCTAAGGAGGGTTTAAATGCACTTTACCCTTCTTGGCATTACAGTAGAAGAGAAATAGGTTTGAATAAGATTAGTTACCTCTTCTCCAATCAAATCCCAATTTTTTTGATAGAAAGCAGCTGGATAGCCATCAGGACCTGGGGATTTATAAGAACCCATACACATAACTTCCATTTTAATCTCCTCCTCACCAGGTATGGAACCTAACCCTTCATTATCTGCAGTAGAGATTCTATGCAGTTCAGATAATATATGCAAAGGAACAGGATGAGCATTTGTTTTAGTGAACCGAGTTCTAAACTGAGAAACAAATTCATCTGCAATATCCTTCTGTGTTGTCACAACTTCACCATTATCCTTATTAATAGTATGAATAAGATTCCTGTGATGCCTTGCAGTTGCAGATAAGTGGAAAAAATGAGTGTTTTTGTCCCCTTCTCGTAACCAATAAATATGAGATCTTTGTTTCCAGTATAAATCTTTTTGCATAAGGAGTTTGTTAAGCAGTGATTGAAGCTTGCGTTCTTCAACATAATTGTTATCAGTACATGGAAGACTTTGGATAGAAAGGAGATGTTCCTCAATAAGTTTAATATCCCTGTCAATATTCCCCATCCTAGAGTATCCCCAAGCTTTAAGTCTGGGAAGTAGTATGTTCAGCTTAGTACCAAAATCAAGGGAATGAATGTTTCCCCACAAATCAACAAGAGTCTTTTAGAACCTGGTTCATAGGTCCAAGCAGCTTCATAACGATTTGGCCGTCTACCTTTAATAGTGGTAGGTTCCAATAATAACAATATTGGATTATGATCACTATTCAAACAGGGAAGATGAAGAATACAAGCTTTAGGATATATAGAACGCCACTGTGTATCAGACATGGCTCTATCAAGCCTTTCAGCAATATTATACTTGGAATGTCTGCGGTTATTCCATGTAAAGACAGGTCCAAAGTAGCCCAAATCCATAGCAGCAGTGTTATTGAACCATTGAATAAAGTCTTTGTGGTGCTGAAAATTAAAAGGATTACCCCCACATTTTTCTGAACCACAAAGAATAGCATTACAATCTCCCATGCAGATCCATGGCCCAGAAATAGAATGGATGGTTGTTTCCAAATTAGTCCAGAAGGTCCTTCTATCAACCACATTTGGTGGACCATATAAAAACAAGAGATTCCAAGAACAGTTAAGAGATGAGATTTGGATCTCACAATGAATGCAATTTTCAGAAGCAGATATGATACTCAGATTTATTTCAGACTTCCAACATAGAAGTAATCCACCAGATAGACCCCTAGAAGATATTGAATAGTAATGGTCAAAACCAAGATCAATTGCAATAGAATCAGCATTTGTTGACGAGCATCTTGTTTCAGATAGAAAAACAATGCCAGGCCTTGATGCATGGAGGAATGACTTAATCGTTCGAATTGTCGGGTCATTCCTCAAACCACGACAATTCCAAGATAGAATCATGGCTCATGAGGCTGTTCAAGGCCAGCCGCGCCTATTACTTCAACCAAATTAGAATTCAATTTTTTCCTTGGTCTGGTAACATCATGTTCAGTTATCTCAGCAGAAGAAAGATCTCTATTTCGTTTACTGATATTCCTAGAAGCAGGAATTATATGCATTGGGATTTCATTAGAGGACAGATGTATGTTGGATGGAGGTATAGTAGATAGGATTATGGGGGAAATTAATGAAGCCAAATCATTAGTGGTACATATAGAAGAATAGGATATGGAAGATGTAGAAGAAGATATGGAGGAAAAAGATGTTATAGATGAATATGTGGTATTGAATATGGAGGATGTAGATGGGTTAAAAGGAGATGTAGTAGTAAGGATAGATGATAAGGATGATGAAGAACACATATTAGAATCTGGAGGGGGTGTATTTGGAATTAAAGAGGATAACAGAGATGTGAATGTGTGACTAATGAGAGGATTGATATTACTGGATATATGCTTATGTGGCTTGGAGTTAGTAGGTAATGAAATAGTGGAAAAAACATGGTGATCAGTGTTTACAGATGTATGAGTATTTGTAACCATAAGACCTGGTGGTTGAGAAAAACAGGTAAGAACAGAATCCATTTGTTGAACAGGCAGAACAGGAGAATCAATCAGGGTGGATGTAACAATGGATTGATGAACAACATTATTGGGTATTTCTACTAATGGGCTTGCCAAAGCGGGTAGTAAATTTGATGATTCATCTAGATGAGTTGGACTTGGAGATATAACTGCAGGAGTTATAATAGGAGGAAAAATCGGGAGATGAATAGAAGTAGTTACTGAAGTAGTGGTAGTGGCTGGTACTGAGGAAATAACTGTCGTCGGAGTTGGGTTTGCCGAGAATGGGATGTTCAGTTGTGTACTGGCAGGAGGAAGATCAGCATCATTAAGTAAATCAGAACCAGTAGATAAAGTGTAAGCCCCCTGAATTTCCCGAATTATTTTTTCGAATTTTCTAATGAATTATTTTCAATAATTTATTTCTATATAGTTAATTTCGATCATTAAATGCTCTTTACCGTGACTTGAAATTCTAGAGGATCAGGGATACCAGTCTCTGGAAACTTCCTTCTTGAAGTTTGTAGTAGACGAGATTATCTTTATATTGATATATCGTGTCCCACTCGAACTTGTCTCCTTGTGCTCCAATTGCTTCGCGCAACTTTCGGGTCAATTTAGACCAATTTATCGTCCGCCGTAATTCGTGATTTAACTTCCAATTTAAATTCCGGGCCTGACATCGGTTCAATCCAGTCGACCCAATATATGGCCCTGGCCTGTTTTGAGTAAACTATGCAGGTGCCACTTGCGTGCCACAATTTCGATCTCCCTTGTGCTCCTATTTCATCGATGATTTAATTTGCTCAATTTATAAATTAATTAAATCTTGACTTCGACTTTGTCCAAACTTGGCCCCACGTCCGACCCAGTTTGGCGTGGACCCTACCATGACTGCCCATACATCCCACTGATGTGTCTGCATTTTTTTTCCTATTTGAAAATACGCTATTTTATATAAATATCTCTATTTCTCTCTCTTTTATATATGTATATATATATACATATATAATATAATATAATACCCTCTCCCTCTCTCTTCATTTAACTCACTCTCTCTTCACACTCACACACAAGCACTCCCCCCTGGCCGTCCTACCCACTCTCTCTCTACTTTTTCTCCTTCTCTCTCTCCAAATATCTATTTCTCTCTCTCTAAATATCCCACTCTCCACATATATTAATCTTCTCTCACTCCTTAGTCAACACACACACCCCACAACACTCCCCATCACTATCACAACTTTCTTCCCCCCTTGCTGTACACACACGAACACCCCTCTCTCTTTTCTCCAATTAATATCCCTATCTCTCTCTCCTCTATTCAAAATATAACTCTCTCTCTCTCTCTCTCTCACGCAACCTCTCCCATCACCAACACCATCCCCACAGCCACTTCTTCTTCTTCTTCTTCTTCTTCTTCTTCTTCTTCATATTCATCATCATCCTCACGCCCACCCTTCCTCCTCACCTCTCCTCCTTCCTCCTCCCGGGCCACGCCGGCCAGGTGCGACAGCTGCAGCGGCCAGCAGCAGCTCGAGCAGCGTAGCAGTGCGGCGGTGGCTGTAGCAGCACGGTGGCGGCCGCGCGAGGCCACCACGGCCGGCCCCACGACCCTGTGAACCTCCGCCGAGGCCACCGCATGCATGGCCGGCGGTTGCAGCCGTGTGCGTGTATATGTTGCGACGTGGCAGCACCACCGCGCGCCACCGAGCGGCCACCCCGGCGTCCCCTCGTGCGCCACCTCGCGTAGCAAGCCCTAGCGAACCACATTGGAGTGGCCTCGTCGTCTTCGACGCAAGACATGGACGATTCGTGCGTTTCGCACGGGTTCCCGCCGTGACGCGCGCGGGAACGGAACTCTGAATCGCGTCTCGAAACAACGACTTCGCGCACATTTTCTGGGAAATCCGACCGTTGGATCGGCGAACTTTTTGCTCTGTCGCAATCTCGGTATATACCCCTTCATCCCTGTCAAATTTTATCCGTTAATTTCGTCGTTTGATACATCAAAACCGGCCACCAAGTTGACGTTTTAATTTGTACTATTTTTGGACAGTTTTGCGACGCCAACTTCGCGGGTTCGTATCTTCGCCTTTGCAGCTCCGTTTTGCGCACCGTCAGTTCCGGTGCACAGCTGGTATAACCCTCTTCCAGTCCCCTTTAGATTTCATTTCAGTTTGAGCTTGTTAGGTCGGTCGAATTCGACGCCAAAGTTGGCCGTTCGAATTCTTAGTGTTGCACTTGTAAAATTCCATTTTTGAACCCGGGACTCCGGATTCAATTTCTGACACCACCAGTAGACTCGTGGTGTCGTTCTGGCCTGTTTTCATATAAAGTTTGCTTGATTTGGAGAACGTGGGCCCAGGCACGCATTTCGGTGCAAAGCGGGTCCCACTTTCTGAGTCAATGGGTTATTTTGAGATCGGCTCATCAGAATCCAATTCTGGATATACCGTTGAGTTCGTATCGTCATTCTGGACTCGTTGACATATAATTTGCTGAGTTTTGAGGACATTAGCTCCGACACGCTTTTCCGTGTAAATCGGAATTTCAATGTCCTGGTCAACGGACCAATTTGAGATCGGGTCAACGAAATCCAATTCTGGATATACCGTTGGGTTCGTATCGTCATTCTGGATTTGTGGACATATAATTTTTTAGGTTTTGTGTACTTTTATTTTGGCACGTTTTTCGGTGCAAAGTGTGTCCAACGGCGGACATCATTTTGGCCCGAAATTACCGTTTTGTCCCTGTGCCCAAACTGGACTTTTAGACAGGCTATTCTAGCTATTTTGACCATTCTGGACACGTTGGTGATATTTATTTTATTATCCGACAACATCTGTAGGTTTTTACCCTATTATTATAGTCCTTCTCCTTTTGTGGTATTTTGAGTTCCATCGATTCCGGTGATTTCACAATCACTGAAATTGAATGTGTTGACCCTGTAGATGTTTATAGAGACTAGCTTTTACCTTGTTGACCTTGGTTGACTACTTTGACTGAATGTCAAAGTAGAGTCAACATTTGACCTAGGTTAGACTAGTTTTGACCCTGGTTGACCACAGTTGACTTTTTGACCAAAAGTCAACCGAAAGTCAACCGTAGCCTAAAATTGACTAGAACAGGACCAGAGTTGACCAGTTGACCCAAAGTCAACTGTTAGTCAACGTTAGTTAAGTTTGACCTAGAGTTGGCCCAGGGTTGACCAGAGTTGTCCGGTTGACCAAAGTCAACTGTAAGTCAACCATTGACTTAGATTGATCTAGTTTGACTTGCTTTGACTTGCCTTGACCTAGTTTGACTTAGTATGACTTGATTTTACTTCCAAATCCTTATATTGATACAGTATTCCACCTATAGGTCCTCGAGGCACTGTTCTTGGACCAGTTGACATATTCCACCAGATCGCAGGCGAGTACATTCTCTGATAATATTTCTGTTTTATGATATCGTCTATGTTTCTTGTATTTAGTGTAGATACCCTTGTTCTCTTGACACATTGTTCACACGGATTGGTATTTCCCTGGATCCCGTCATGAGATATTATTCCTCGCTCTCCTTGGTATATCTTGTGCAAGTCTTTCTTGTTCCTTGTGCATTGTATAGACACGATTCCTGCGAAGGCTAGCTACCCTCTCAGAGAATCGCGTGTCATGATGTGTCATGGTGGGATCCACTATACTGGTCGGGGACGGAGAGTATTAGTATAGATGTGTGGTCATTATCCACCTTGTTACTCTTGTAGACCTTATGAGTGTTAATCATACACTTCACGTATGATTAACCAGGCCAGTAGACCTTGTACAAGACCCAAGCCGGCCACATATTGAAACTAATACTCACACACTTGGATAGATGATTCTTGATTCTTGTACATGCCATGATCAGTTTTACTTGCCTTGTTCTAGCTCTAGATTTACAGCTTACCTTGCCATGATACTCACATGTACATTTCATGATTTCTTGTATATTCTCTCTATTTACTGCTACATTTTCAATATCGTCTAATTAGAACTGTTATTTGAGATTTGTGCTCGTTCCATCCTGATTGGATATGTTGACAAAATTTTAGGAGTAGTTGTGCCACATTGTTGGACTGCAGGATGATTCTAGCTGAGGTGGTTCTCACTGTTCCTCTATGTGAGTTGCCTGGTAGTTATCCTTAGTTAGTCTTGTTGTTCCTTCTTTATTTCCTGTCTTATGATCATTGTAGATTCTAATTGTTCTAGTGATATTGTTATTATTTCTTGTCTTATCTTCCTTAGTTTTCGAAGTTGTGATATGAGTACATTTCATAGTTATAGATCTTAGATGTTGTAGTTAGTATAGTATACTTGACAGCGTTCTACCGCCGATACCGCGGCGTAGGCTGGGCGTGGCCCACGTATTCGTACCCGTATATTCGGGTACGGGTCGTGACATAAAGAATAAGCAGGAGGTTCAGCAACTAGTTGAGCATCAGACACAGTCGATCCAGGATTATGATTCCTCGACTGATTTGCATTAGAAGTGGAGACTTTAGTAAATCTCATAGCATGTGATACACAGATTGAATGATCAAGTCTTCTATTAAGAAGATGATGTATCTGATCTCTTTGTTCAGCAGTCCAGGCATCATTTTGTAGAAATGATAAATCTTTATGTGTTTCACAATTTTTAACACCATGACCCAATTTTCCATAAAATTGGCAGAATTTAGTAAGTCTTTCATACCTGAGCTCGACATAACAGTAAGAATTGTTACCCATTGGTACTCGAATCTTCCTGATGAGTGGTGATGCAATATTGATTTTGATCCTAGCTCTGGCAAATAGACTCCAATTTGAAGCTTCATTGATGGAAATAGGCTTCACAGAACCCACTTTAGCCGCAAGTGTTGAAATGAAATCAATAGTAAGGAGGTTCACAGGAAGGCCATGAAATTGGATCCAAAACTCTGTTCTGTCAAACAAGTAATCACCTGGCAACTTGTTGGAAAGACATCGCTCAAGAATGATGAGATGATTATTAAACTTCCATGGACCATTGTCCAGAACAAATTCGATATCATCAACAACATCAAATTTTGCAGAAAAGGATCCTTTGAAATATTCAGCAACCTTGATATTTCTCTTCCGTTTCCACATCTTGGTTACAGTAGCATTGATAATATAAGGAGGATATTGTTTTTTGGAGAGTACCTTGAAGAAAATGTATTGCTGCCATTCTGCTTGTGGATTGGAAGTGGGTGAAGAAGAAGAATGTCCGAAGTTTGATGAAGACGTGGAGAAGAGGGTGTTGAATTTTTCTAAAATTTTAGAAAAAGGAAGAGGAAGGATCAGTATCCATTATAGGAGATGGAGAAGGATGAGAGGAGGAGAATAATTGAAGAAGTTAGGGAGATAGAAGAGATGATAAGTAGTAGAAAATCCTGAGAAGAAGGAAACTGAAAATTGCCATGAGGAAGACGAAGCGGAGATCGGCTAATCATCTATCATTAGCACCACAAAACCAACAGTAGTTGATTGGTCCTCATTCTAAACATATTAATTTGGAGTTTTTTGCGCTATAATAAAACCTACAAATATGTAACTACAAATATATGGACGGGCTAAGAGTCATAGATGAACACTTTCTTCTTCTCAAAATTAATAATTCATATCGTATTTTGTATTATCAGCCGAGACTGATATGATACGATTGATATCGATACAGTGATACTGACCGATACCGAAGTTGGAAGACTCTAATTCCTAGACAATTTGGTAGAAAAAAATTGAATGAAAAAGATCAATCGACCGGGTGTAAAAGCATAGCAAGTTGTAAAAGCATGTAAATGAACAAGATTATTTATCACAAATAAACCAATCAATAAGGATGACTATTATTTTATTTAATTACTAAACTATTGTTAGTGCCGGGGCACAATTTTTTTTGGTGGAAAACTGAAGATGAAACAATTGTAAGAACAATGTTCCAACGCAACACTTCTAGGAAGGTTGCGCAAGTATAACGAAGATCTAAGAAGATCTCGTTATGATATTACGAAAATCTAAGAAGATTTCATAATCCACAGTAGCGAAGAAGATGACAGGCGAAAGATGGAAGATGACCTGCTGGGGTGAATGATCACCGTTGCTCAAAGCTATTTCGCCCCACACGAATAGCTTCTAGGAACCAGCAAGTTCGTCGGAGAACTTTGGAACACTTCTGCTCTTTTGACTCCTCGAATCGTACACGGACTCCCGTGCAAAAGTAACGCTGGTGCAAAGCTTCTCTTTTCTCTCACAGCCGCAGTTTACTTGTGTTAGGAAACACTTGTTAACTTTCGTAACTCTCTGAATGCGTTCTGTGTATATTGCCTGTGAGAGAGAAGAGACCTTTTATAGGCCCGAGTAGCAACTGCCCGGTTAGCACAACATTCGGGACGTGGTAATAACCACTCCGAACGTGCAGTAACCGCTCAGATCATGCTCAGGCACGATCTGAAGCAAGTTGCGACACTCGCGTACCCTACGCGCCTTGCACACTACGCGCAGTACGTGCACTGAGCCACTTGCGCCACCTGTGCCACTTGCGTGCACTGCGTACCCTACGCCAGCCGCGCAACTGGATGCGCACCTGGTTGAGCCACTGGGAGCGCCACTGGGTGCGCAACCTGGGTCATGCAACCTGGGCTACGTAACCTGAGCTGCACAACCTGGCAGCGCAACCCGACCGCGCAACATAGCAGTGCTCCTGGCCGCGCAACCTGGCTTGTACAACTGGCCGCACAACCTGGCTTGCGCAACTCGCTGTGCAACCGGGCAGCGCGCCTGGCCGCGCAAGTGGCTCGCACAACGAGCGCAACTTAAGCGTACTATACGCCTAGCAATGATGCTGACGTGCTAAGTACAAAGTACGCCAACAAAATGCCACATTATGTCTCATGAGCCCATGAACTCGAGTCCGTTTTCGTGTCCGAGTCTGAGTCCGAGTCGCTAAGCCCCTACGGGACTTAGCTCCCATGGAAATAAATTTTCCAAGAGCAAAAAGCATGAATACTTTCAATTATTTATTTAGCCTTTTTTCTATTAAAAAATAACCCCACATGGCGCACCCATGTGCACCTCCACACCATATGTGCATCTCTAAACTAGCATAGCTAATATATAGAGATACAACTCCTTTGGCCTAGCCGATGTGGGACTAAAGTTTCTAATACAAAGGCCAAAATCCAATAATCCCCTACATATCTCTATATATGGGTATAAATGTTTCCTACAGTAACTGTCCATCATGTATTAGGAGAGATGTCGCTGACGACTTGACTCTTCTCGCATAGGTCAAACAACAGACTATAATTCAATAATGGACTAAGCCTTGAATTCTGCATCATAGCTTAAATTCTTTCCACTCACATAATGTAGTTACATGTGCTTCTGGCTATACATTAAAGGCCCTGTGCTAGCCTGGTTTCAGTGTATAATTTTGGGCGTCTACAAGTTTACCCTCAAGAGACGGCCTGATATCTCTTTGTCCATACACTATAGGTGAGTTCATTATTAAAGAGACATGGCATGAAGCGCTTTGTGCTTTCCTTGAGGTGCTACGCCGCTATGACATGGCTTAAGGCCGAGTCCTTACCCCGTACCGGTGTTACGCCGCAACGACATGGCTTGCAAGACCGAGGCTTTATCCCTAACCGAGTACCTCATTGTGGTGTTGTGCCACTGTAACATGAGGAACTCCTCCTCTTTGTAGTGCTGACTACCCCTCTCTTTATTTTAACATACAACATTAGGCTAACTGCCTATTTGCGGTGCTACGCCGCTGTGACTTAGCTAGCAAAGCCGAGGCATTACCCTATGCCTGGGAACCTCATGGTGGAGTCATCCCACAGTAGCATGGAGTTTCACTCCTTGTAGTGCTGTTCTACCGTGCTTCCTGTAAAGCACACCAGGCATTCACTCTGCCTGAGAACTCGTTAAGGCATTTAAGCCAACCTTCCCACAGGATCCGTTTTTCATAGAAAACAATAGTAGACAACAGTGGTTGTAGGTCCATAACCTCTCCATGCCCAACAGAACATGTACCCACCATTCCTGATATTCTTCCGATTAGTGGTCCTTCCTTGAATCAAAAGCTAGATGCCTAGTAGATTTCTCTTTGAACTATTAGCATAAAACTTTATGGTAGAAATATAATAATACAATATCAGAATGTCTTCAAGCCCATTTTACAAGCTGTGTCATCGACCAGCTGGCGCCTGAGGCCCTTGATGAACGGATCCGTCAGGTTCTCCTGACTTCGAACATCAATCACTGCAATAATACCCCTCTTGATGAGATCGTGTACTGCCCTGTGCTTCAACCGCACAGTCCTCTTCTTCCCGTTGAATAGGTCATTTGATGCCACCGTCGCAGTCGCCTGGTTGTTGCAGTATATCGGTATCGCCGGTATTTGTGCCCCAACCACTGGAAGATCATACATGAGCTCCCAAAACCATTTTGCTTCCTCGGCTGCGGTATCAAGTACAAAGAACTCAGATTCCATGGATGACCGTGAGAGCATAGTCTGCTTCTTCGACTTCTACGATATAGCAGCTCTATCCATTGTGAAAATGAATCCACCTGTGGACCTCTCGCTCTTCACGTCTGAGCACCAGCTGGCATCACTGAAGCCTTCCACTACCGGCGGATCTCTGCTGTAGTACAGTGCATATGTCTGAGTTTTCTTGAGATATCTCATAACCAGTTTTACAGCTTTCCAGTGTTCAATACCTGGGTTGCTCGTGAAACGACTCAGCATTTCCACGACGAAAGCTATGTCAGGCCTTTTGGCAGTAGTAGCATACATCAAACTCCCGATTACGCTTGTATACTCCAGCTTCCTGACGCTTTCCCCTGAATTAGGCTTCAGCTTCATATCACACCTGTACGGTGTATCGATCCCTGGAAGATCCCGATACCCATAACGTGTGATTATTTTCTCAATATAATGAGACAGTGACATCGCTAGTCCAGTGTCTGTCCGGATGATCTTGATCCCTAAGATCACATCAACTTCCCCTAAGTCCTTCATACTGAACTTGCTCGAGATGAATTTCTTTGTCTCAGTGACACAACCCATATCCGTACCTAGGATAAGCATGTCGTCCATATACAGACAAACGATCATACCTCTTCCATCAGCGAACTTTGTGTAAACACACTTGTCCGTCTCGCTGACCATGTAGCCATTTGACCTTGTAACTTTGTCAAATTTCTCATGCACATCTTGGAAGCCTGTTTAAGACTGTACAAAGATTTTACAAACTTATAGACTTTGTCTTCAAGATCCTTGACGCCAAATCCCTATAACTGTTACATGTAAATCTCTTCAGTCATCTCGTCATTTAGGAAAGCCATTTTTATATCTATCTGATGTATCACCATCTTATGTATTGCTGCGAGAGCAATCAACATTCTGATGGTGGTCATCCGGGCTACTGGAGCATACGTGTCAAAGTAGTCAATCCCCTGCTTCTGAGAAACCCCTTGGCTACCAACCTAGCCTTGAATTTGTCAATAGTTCCGTCTACTTTCATCTTCTTCTTGAAGATCCATTTGCATCCGATGGGTTTCGCTCCTTCAGGAAGATCAACCAACACCAAAGTGTTATTTATGGTGATGGAATCAATTTCATTATCAATCGCCTCCTTCCAGAAAACTGCGTCTCTGGTCTTCATCGCCTCATCATAGGTAAGCGGATCTGCTTCCACATGATAAGTGACAAAGTCACTTCCGAAGTCCTTTGGCCTCCTCATACGCTTAGCTGACGGCTCAGCTTGTTCTGGATCAATCGTTGTTTCAACAATAACATCTTCTTGGACCACATCTTCATTGAAGACTTCAGTTTCTTGCGCACCCTCATTGTTCTCCGGTATATCTGCAAGAACAATATTCTTGTGCCTTGCAAATTTGTCTTCAAAATATTCTGCGTCGCGAGATTCAATGATATGATTTGACTCAATATCAAGAAATCTCCGAGCATCACTCTTTTCGACATACCCCAAGAAGATCATCTTAGTAGTCCTTGTCCCAAGCTTCTGAATCTTCAGATCTGGAAGCTTGACATATGCCAGACACCCCCACACTCGAATGACATTCAAGTTAGGTCTGACCTTGAACCAGAGTTCATGAGGAGTAATGTCTGAAGTTGCATGAGGCACTCTATTTAGAATAAAAGTGGTCATCAATGCAGCTTCTCTCCAGTAGCACTTAGGAAGACCCGCAGTCAACAACATTGAGTTAATCATTTCTGTTAACGTTCTGTTCTTCCTCTCTGCTACTCCGTTTGATTGAGAAGAGTACGAAGCCTTAGTCTCGTTGACAATTCTATGTTCTTTACAGAATGATACGAATTCATGAGACCTGTACTCCCCACCTCGATCACTTCTTATTCCTTTGAGTTATTGTCCAGTCTGCCGTTCAGCTTTGGCTCTGAACTCCTTGAACTTCTTGAATGCTTCGTCTTTAGCCTTCAGCAAGTAGACGAACGCATACTTAGAGAAGTCATCGATAAAGGTTATGAAATACTTCATCCCGGCCTTTGTAGAGAACTATTTGAAGTCACAGATATCAGAGTGTACTAACTCCAGAAGATCTGTACTTCGATTAACCCGAGGAAAGGGTTTTCTTGTGATCTTTGTTTGAGCACAAACTTCACATTTCTCTATCTTACCCCCACACTTGGAGATAAGTCCCATACTAGATATTCTGTTTATTCGTTTATAATGAACATGTCCTAGCCTATTATGCCACAACTCAAGAGTATAAGCAGAAGGAGTGATTGCATTAATTATATTAATTACATTGGACTGATTTACAAGCTAAATTTTGAACATTCCTTCGGTATAAAAAGCTTTTCCGACATCACCATCTGGCCAGCATTGATGTCCATCCTGAGGCCTGCGTTACAGAATAGGCCTCCTGAGATCAGGTTCTTAGCGATAGCAGGTACGTGCTTCACGCCTTGAAGCGTCAGAGACTTGCCAGAAGTCAGCTTCAATACCACCGTCCCAATCCCGAGCACTTCAGCTTGTGCCTGGTTCGCCATCATAACCACTTCAGAAGTAAGTGTATAGGTGGTGAACCACTCCTTGCTGGAGCAGACATGACAGGTGGCTCCAGTGTCTACCTACCAGTCAGAGTTAGTCCCCACCGCATCAACCTGCGCAATCGTAGCAACAACGTCAGTGATCATAGAGACCTTACTAGGCTCTCCTTGCTCTGATTGCTTGGTCTTTGCTTTGTATTCATTCTTGAAGTGGCCCTTCTTGTCATACTTCAAGAACAAGGCATCTGAGACTTTGCCTTCTTTCGTTTGAAGGAAGTCCCCTTCACGTTCAAATTGTTAGGGTCCTTCTTCTTGCTGTGGGAAGCCGCCTGCTTTCCCCTTGGTTCCTTGGTATAAACCATATTGGCGTTAGCCAATTGCTTGGACAGTGTGTCCACGTTCAGTTGAGCCCGCATCTGGTCCTCAACATAGATTTCCTGCAAGAGATCTTCAAGGCTGATCTCAAGCTTCTTTCTATGCATGTTTGCATAGAACTTACTCCACCCAGCGGAGAGCTTCGAGACAATCCCTCCAACAACAAACTTGTCGGGGAGGGGCATCGCCTCGTCTTCCAGCTTCTGTCGCAGCTTCAGGAATTCCTTTACCTGCGGTAGCATGGACTTCTCGTCCTCAAAGAGCCATTTGTGATATTTTTTAACCACAAATATCTTGCTCATATTCTTGTCTTCTTCGTACAGTTTCTCCAAAGACTCCCATATGTCTCTAGCAATAGTCTTCTTACTGTAGGATTCTGCTAGGGAATCCTCCATAGCATTCAGGATAAGCAGCCTGCAAATGCTATTCTCCCTTCTCCACTTGGCCTGAAGTTTAGTAGCCGTAGTGATTACGGCAGCAGACCCAGTATCTGGAACAGTAGGTTCCTCTTGAAGAAGTACGTGATCAACGTCTCTGAGTTGAAGAGTGAGATAAACCTTCCTCTTCCAGACTTGATAATGCTCTCCATCAATTTTTTCTAACTTACAGAAGTCATTATTGAGGAGTGAAGCATTAAAGTTTTCCATTGCAACAATATAGGTTTGAGATTGTTAGTACCGGGGCACAATGTTCTCGATGAAAAACTGAAAAGATGAAACAATTGTAAGAACAATGTTCCAACGCAACACTTTTAGGAAGGTTCCGCAAGTATAACGAAGATCTAAGAAGATCTCGTTATGATATTACGAAAATCTAAGAAGATTTTGTAATCCACAGTAGCGAAGAAGATGACAGACGAAAGATGGAAGATGGCCTGCTGGGATGAATGATCACCTTGCTCAAAGCTATATTCTCCGACGAACATGCTAGTTCCTGGAAGCTATTCGTGTGCGACGAATATAGCTTTGAGCAACGGTGATCATTCACCCCAGCAGGCCATCTTCCATCTTTCGTCTGTCATCTTCTTCGGTACTGTGGATTACGAAATCTTCTTAGATTTTCGTAATATCATAACGAGATCTTCTTAGATCTTCGTTATACTTACGCAACCTTCCTAGAAGTGTTGCGTTGGAACATTGTTCTTACAATTATTTCATCTTCTCAGATTTCCATCGAAAGAATTGTGCCCTGGCACTAACAATTATATCATTTTGATATATATATATATATATATATAGAATATATATATATTAATATAT